>JBBGZY010001593.1:2247500-2249120 GCA_037952925.1 Lithobates clamitans
GCTTGGGTACCACATGCTTGACCAGACATATGTTGACCTGCCATGCAGTTCGTTGGCAAGCATATCTAAAAGACCCACACCAAAGAACAAAGAGGATCTCTCCTTGCTCCTCATCAGCTGAGATTTCCAACCCCACTAGACCTTCAGTCCTCTCTGAGACCTGCAGTGAGAGGAATGAAGGTGTAGAATTAGGTGTGTCACAGCCAAGTACTTGTGGGCAATCTGCTTTTGGTACACCGACGTCAGATTGTACCAGGCAAATTTCCCTGCCCCAGCTGCTGCACCGCCGAAAGAAGTTTGCTCCCAGCCATCCACATGCCCAGCGGTTGAATGCTAGCTTGGCAAAATTGCTAGCACTTCAACTGCTGCCTTTTCAGTTGGTAGACTCTGCCCCCTTCCGTGAGTTTGTGGAATGTGCGGTTCCTCAGTGGCAGGTACCCAAACGCCACTTTTTCTCACGGAAGGCGATTCCGGCTCTCTACCGGCATGTGGAAGGCAATGTCCATGCCTCGCTGGACAGGGCGGTCAGCGGTAAGGTGCATATTACTGCTGACTCATGGTCCAGCAGGCATGGACAGGGACGTTACTTAAGTTTCACGGCGCATTGGGTGACTCTGCTGGCAGCTGGGAAGGATGCAGGACAAGGTGCAGTAGTGTTGGAGGTTGTTCCGCCACCACGCCTCCAAAATGCTGATTGTGACACACCTCTCTCCTCCACCCCCTCCTCTTCTTCTTCCTCCATGGCCTCTTCCTCGGAACCAGTGGTGCTCCGTAGGCGTTCAAGGGGCTACGCAAGTACGCAGGCCAAAAGATGCCATGCGGTGCTTGAGCTGGTGTGCTTGGGGGACAGGAGCCACACTGGGGCAGAGGTTCTGTCAGCTCTGCAGGGGCAGGTTCAGAGGTGGTTGACGCCACGCCAACTTAAGGCAGGAATGGTGGTTTGCGACAATGGCACCAACCTCCTCTCTGCCCTCCGACAGGGACAACTGACCCATGTGCCCTGTTTGGCTCACGTCCTTAACTTGGTGGTGCAGCGGTTCTTGGGCAGGTACCCGGGCTTACAGGATGTCCTGAGGCAGGCCAGGAAAGTCTGTGTGCATTTCCGCCGGTCATATAATGCCAGTGCTCGGCTGACGGACCTCCAAAAGGAGTTTAACCTGCCCAAGAACCGCCTAATCTGTGACATGCCCACCAGGTGGAACTCGACATTGGCCATGCTGCAGCGGCTGCACACGCAGCAGAGGGCCATCAATGAGTACCTGTGCGACTATGGCACCAGGACAGGGTCAGGGGACCTTGGTTTTTTTTCCCCACGCCAGTGGGCCATGATCAGGGATGCATGCACTGTCCTGTCACCATTCGAGGAGGCCACGAGGATGGTGAGCACTGACAGTGCATGCATCAGTGACACTGTCCCCCTTGTCCACCTGTTGGAGCACACGCTGCGTGGAATAATGGACAGGGCACTTGAGGCAGAACAGAGGCAGGAAGAGGAGGACTTCCTAAGCTCTCAAGGCCCCCTTTATCCAGACAGTGTTCCTGCGTGCCCGCCGATCACACAGGAAGAGGACGAGGAGGAGGAGGAGGAGGAGGAGGAGGAGGAAGATTGTGTCAGTATGG
>JBBGZY010001594.1:2047500-2517500 GCA_037952925.1 Lithobates clamitans
TGCTCCACCATGCCTGGAGCGGCCGCCATCTTGGCTGTGTCTGCCGCTGTGTCTCCTCCGGTGGGGATCGTGGATGTCACCGCCCGGGCGTACGATCGCTCCACAAAGCGATCCATAGGAGCCTGCTTTGTGTCAGTAGTGCGGGGGGGTCTCCTCAGAGCTGTAGCCGGCTTAGAAGGCAGTTTATGGAGGAGCGGTGTGGGAGCTGGAGCTTACTACCTCCTCCTCATGTGGCGCCGGAACCGGAAGTCCTAGTTTTCTCCTTTTGATAGGGGAGTTCAGACACTGGGTATTATGTGATATAATTTTGAGGGTGGGGTAGATGGTTAGTTGTTCAGGCATAAAGTGGGTGGTGTGAGGCCCTGCTATTGTTAAGGGTCTTACCTGACCGATGTGAGGAAGTTGCCTTGAGATCCCTGAGGTTAGGGCTTGCCGAGTATATGAGACCTGGGAGGAGAGGCCAGAGGCGGAAGCGGAGCCCGGACGAGCTCATGTGGAGAGAAAAAGAGAGAGAATGGAGAGGGATGAGAGTAGAGAAGAGGTTGCATAAATCTGAACCATTAAAAATTCCTGCATATAAAATAAATGAATAGTAATGAAACGGGGGTCCCCAGACCCCCCCCCCATACCCAGGGGTAGGATGGTTTAGCCATGCCGTACCCTAAACCTGAGAGGTTCAGAGTCAAAACAGTAGGACTTCTGGACAAGAAACCCAAGGCACTATCAGTGCTCCTGGTTTCTACTTGAGGTGCACTGGGTCCACCATGGCCCCGACACCTAAAGAGTAGAACAACTGAAGACCGTAAAACAGTCTAACATTTCTCAAAAGAACTGAACGTCCCCACCTCAAAAAACAATAAGAAACAATATACCATCATCCGGGAGCTGAACAAGAAATCCCATCCCCTCCCCGGATGCCCTACTCCCAACCCTGGGGCCCGGGAGGACCGGTGAACACATAACATCGGGGTGACCATGGGCTTATAGACCGTTAGGGCCACAGACTCTAAAGATATAGTGGGAGATGACACTGCATCGCCTGGGCCTTAAGCCTCCCAGGCGGTGCAGTGCAATCTGTGCGATGGGGCAGCAAGCCCAACCCGTAACTAAAATGAGATAGGATACCCAAAAGCCACCCACATGGGAAAAGTAATTGTGAAGTCACATAGAGTGAAGGATAACTCTCAGAGATGCTAAATTGAACAAACATAACCCCTCTAAACACGGTCCAGAGTTATTTAGGCCGAATTACCCCCTGTCTCTGACCCAGGCCATTAGAGTTATATGGGCAGCTATTATCGGACCTGGAAAATCAGGGAGCAGAAGTATGGACAGTATCGTATAATGAAGGAATCAAACCCTTAATGTGGGAGATCTCAGACGCGGGACAATGAGAGATCTGGGAGAGTCTCTGAAAATCTGAAAATTACAGAAGGAGAGTTCCAGATCAGAGCCCTGATCCATGGATATTGCCTGACATCATGGGGGAAGATTTTCTTTTGAACCTTTAGAGCTTTACTTCAGCCATGTAGGTTGTAGCGGACCTGCAGGCGGAGGCCTTTTCGTGGATGAAGTGGAGCTCCTGCTGTTCTGAGAGGGAGATGGATCCAGGGGAATCAGGCCAAATTGGAGAAGCAGGCGTTCTCCTTCTGCGAAGGAAGAAAAGCTGTAGTTTTTGTTTCTGTAGGAAAAATTCAGATGCAGGGGGAAAGACCACAGATATGAGATTTCCTTTTCCAGCAGAAGTTGAAGTAATGGTTTGAGGGAGCATCTTTTTGTACCGTGTATGGCGACAAATCTGCAAAGATCTGGATCCTGTGACCCAGCAATTTGAGGTTGTCAGCGCCCCCTGAATCTCCTCATTAATTCTTCCTTAACAGAGTAGAAATGAGGCTTCACAATAATGTCTCTGGGGAGACCATCCGAGCGAGGGGGTTGCAGAGCCCTGTGCGCTCTGTCGAGCTCCAGGCGGTGCTCAGTGATATCAGGTATGAGGTTCCGCAGCAGGGTTTTCACACAAGTATGTACCTCTTTTTCTGATTCGGGGAGCCCACAGATGCGAAAGTTATAACATCTCGATCTATTCTCAAGATCATCGATTTTCGCAAATGCTGTTTCAAATTAATCCTGCATCTCTTAAATCCTTGCTGAGTTTTGATTAATGCGTGAAACAGCTTGGTCCGCTTTCTTTTCAATTGTGTCCATTCTTTGCCCTATTTGCTGCAGGTCCGCCTGGATGGATGCTGTAATTTGGGCTGCATTCAGGGCCAGACTTTTAGAGACAAGCTGGGAAAAGGCGTCCATCATGGAGGGGAAGTCTGAGGGCACAGGGATGGCAGAAGATGTCTCTGTTACAGACAGTAACAGTCCTCTGTGGGGGTCCATCATAGGAGTGGAGGGGAGGCCAGGGCACATCCTACCCAGGAGGGACTCCGTGGATGAAGGAGAGTTGGCCAGAGGTAGGGGCGGAAAGTCCATACCTGGGGACTGAGGAGGCTGAGTGTCCTGGTCAGCTATGGATTCTTCAGCTCCCTCTGTGCTGTGCGAGCCTCGTGGAGCTGCCGCCATCTTGGCATAACTGGCCGAAACGCCGGCCGCCTTCATCTGATCCTCCAAGTTCCTCTTAACGTGCGCCGTTTTTATCTGATGATTCCCGGGGGTCTCCCCCACTAGTGTGTCCCAGTTATATGCTCTGAGGAGTGCTCAGAACACTCCGGTGGCTGTTACAGTGCCGTGGTGGAGCGGAGCTCTAGTAGCCAGCGGCCATCTTCGGAGCTGCCGCGCATGTGCCTCTCCTGTCTCTGTTTTGTGTTCTGAAATGGCCAGAGTCAAATTAGCCCAGAACGGCGCTGATTGCTGGGTCATGGATAGGATTTCCGATACCAGCGGATCAGTCCAATCGCAACAGTACCAATCACTGCCTGCCTGCTGCAATCAGGCGGCATATAACGGTTTTGTGTGGTTCTCTAGGATTCCACACATGCTAAACATACAGAGTTACATGTACACGTAACCCATCACATGTACGATCAAAAGGAATTATTTTAATCTCTCTGACGCTAATATTTTAGCTTTTATGAGAGATAAACTAGGTTCCTTAGATCTGTTGGTATTAGTCCAAGTTTACAGACTGTCCGGAGCCTTGCGAATGCCCCCTGCAGATCATTGTAGCCAAAATGACTAGCAGTTTTCTTTGAAGCCTCGGGTTGGTGGCAATCTGTTTACTCTAATGGAAACTTTTATTGGCATCTAGGTGTCACTTTGATCCTAGAAAAAACTGTCTCTGTCCTCTTCAAATGCTAATGAAAGAACATATGTGCATGACTGACATTGAATACTATATTTTTAATAACCCAGAATTAAACTACATCTACAATTACACTACTTCTACAGATCACACCACGTCTTGTTAAGGCAAAACTATCCTACGCTTACATTTTCGCCACACTACCCACATGCTGTAATTGACACGGGCACTCTATGACATAGGTTACATGAGTGCTTTGGCAAGTTATAAGCTCCCTTATGCGGTACTCTCTATGGTCAGTTCTAGACCTAAAGGTTTCCCTTTTCCGGGGTTGTTTTTTACTGACCCTGCATGGTAAGCATCTCTAGCATTTATAAAAACCCTTCATTTCTGGAAGATTTTGATCGATCTAGGTGGGTTAATTATGTTATGGTCTAGGTGATCTCTGAGGGTAGGGGCTTTCCTATATACAAACTTAGGTTTGTTAGGCAATAACTTAGCAAGGGCATGGTCCTCTTTTAGGATAGGCCAGTATTTTTTTTAAATGTGCTAAAAAAAAAATTTGTTTCATACATTTTATTGGTGATAAATGAAACGTACAAAACATATGGTATTTCTCCAAAGTTTACAGAGATCGTTGGCAATTTACAGATCTTGTACAATTAACAAGAGATTGTAGTGGTCAATATATCTACTTTGAATATAGAAGAACATTTGCAAACAATTAAAATGTTTATAAGTAAGTATAAGAGGTGTCAAGTCACCGTAAACAGGTCGTAGTTACTCTGGAAATATAGAAGCCAATAAATGAAATTACGCATTATCCTGTGTTGGTGTTGTGGGGGGAAGTTGGGGTTGGGGTAAGGAGTATAGGACCCTTTCAAGACCGCTCCCAGTCCTAGTACCCCAACGGGAACAAACTGTACTAGGAGGGAGGGTAATAAGTACCATATGTATGAAGGTAATGATGAAGGTCCATTATGTAGAACAGTGTTCCCTAGAGGTCTTATAGTGTATGCGGTGTATATGATTTCAAAAGGTGTGGGGGATATATAGGAAGGGGGGAAGAAGGGGGACTAAATATGCTATGAGTTGTATTTATATATTAGAATGGGGTAGAAACCATTATGTGAGGGTATATGGGTATGTGAGTATGAGGGTGGCGGACACTCCTACTACGGTCCCGGACGGGTATCTGACATGTGGGTCATTGTGGTACCAATGGTGTTCCGGGTTGTGGGTCAATAAGTAATGTCTGAAACTCAACAGAGTCACAAAAGTGCATCCAACAAGCCCAGGTATGACTGTATTTTGTTGGGTTATCATTTGCTTGATGTATTAAGTCTTCCATTTCTGCTATTTTTTCAACATGTTTTAGCCAATCTGATAAGGTGGGAGGGTTAGTGCTAGGGATGAACATCGGCTGTTCGCAAGTTCGCGAAAACTACCTCATTAACAGCTGTTTGTTAACATCACTAAATAAATAAGTGTTTCTAATAAACAAACATGGTGCGACCCATCTGTGTAATAATCTTAAATCTGAAAAAAATGTTCAACAAATAAAGTCCAAAATTGCGTGAAAACATAGTGAGTAATGGTGATAATATCAAAAATATGATCTTCAGTGATAATATCTTCCACCACACCGCTGTGATAGTGACTTCCACTCCCCTTCAGCGAGTAAACTCACCAGCTCTTTTTGCCTTACACTCTCGTGTTCGGCTCACAGGCTTTTTCCACACAGTAGGGAGCAAAGTGATAACCTCCAATCAATCTCCGTATAGTTATCCACAGTTTATATGCAAATGCTCTCTCCACATGAAAGAAAGGAAAAGCGATCCAATAGTGCAGTAACGCAACAAACTTTAATAAAAAATGACACTCTCCTCCACCATAGAACTCACATTTTACAAATTTAAATCAAGCGAATAAGCACAGCAATCATGGTCATCACCAACAACACTTCAAACGGTAACTTGGACGTATGGTGGTCACAGCAGACCCAGGTAAACTAGTGGATGGTGACACTCTCACCCGTTCCCTGGAGTCTCCCGTAGCCGCTTCCCCGCTCACTCGTATGGTGCTCCCTGTCACAGCGTCCTACGTCAAGCTTCTTCGATTGCCGTATAGTCACGTCCCGACATGTTTCGTCACGGAGGACTTATTCATGGGATTGGCTAGACGGACTGGCAATCTTTCTTATATACCCTCCCACCATATGACGCACGATGTTGATGACACTGCGCTTGTGCGTTCCTTGTGTCTTCGTTCGCACCATACGTATACATTGTTTTATGCAGCAGAGATAGAGGGCATCAAAAAAAAAAAAAACATTATTACTCAAAAAACTACAGCAATATCACTGTCAAAAAACATTAGCTGATTGGTGATCGCGCACACCATCCATGGAGAGCGCACATCACCAATCCCCACAGTAAATCATACATTATCTGTATACAGTGACATCCACAGATTAATAATAGAAATATGACTTTCTATAAACTAAAAAACATATAAAAAGTATACAAATTTAAAATGTATTAATTATTAAATGGTTGGAAATATAAGTATCAAAACTAAACCCATTAAAATCCAAACAAGGTTCTTACACCCCATGGATCTACCGCAATACTCACACGAGACACTTTTTCTACCTCAAAGGTCAACTCCTACATCCATAAGGATCAAAAGAACATTAAACAATATCATGTACCTATAGTCTCACCTACTAATCCCCCTCCCCATAGGTGGTCTCTCGGTTGCGTTGGTGTTACAGATATTCCACCTATCACCATTTCTGGGTCTGGGTGACCTACAGCCCTGGACCCCAACTAATAACTCAATAATCATTAATAAAACAGTTGAGGTCCAGTTCTATATTTAAACCCCCGGGAAAAAGACATCTCAATAAGTATATCCATCGAGTTTCACGTTGGGATAAATCCCTTACTCTGTTAGAACCCCTCCATGATGGATATACAATGTCTATTCCACAAAACTGGAGTAGACTCGGGTCTTGATTATGCTTCTCCCTAAAATGAAGGGATACGCTGTGGTACTTGAAGCCATTTTTAATATTAGCTAAATGCTCAGAGATGCGGACTCTTAATAGCCTTTTCGTGCGTCCTACATAATACAGGCCACATGGGCACCACATCAAGTACACTACGTATGATGAATTACACGTAATGAACTCTTTTAATTTCCAATGTTTCATTTGCTTGATTGGTGATGCTCTTCATGTTTCTGTTCCTGATCCTCACTGTCCTACAACACACGCATTTGTTGCATGGAAAGAAACCATTAAGATTTATTTTGATAGATGGTCGGCCTGGTGGATCAAGGATTTTTTTCACTACTCTATCCCCAAAATTAGGGCCCTCCTGTAAATAAACTTGGGGGTTTCTGGTAACAGTTCTCCTAGGTGTCGATCCCTCCGGAGAATCTACCAGTATTTTTTAAAAATCCTCTCAATATCTCTATACTGACTATGGTAGTTGGATATAAATCCCCACTGTTGTTTCTCATTGGATCTGGTCCTTTCTTTATTTTTTAAAATTTCCTCCCTTGGTATATTAGCTACCTGCTCTATAACCTCATCTACAGACTTTTCTGAATATCCCTTCTGAAGGAACCTCTCCTTCAGCACTTTTGCCTGAGCATGATACTTTTCTTGTTCCGTACAGTTCCGACGAACCCTCATCAATTGTCCCTTCAGGATGTTCTTTATCCATACAGGGTGATGACCACTCCTGATGGATAAAAAACTGTTCTGGTCCGTCGGTTTAAAGTACACACAAGTTGTCAGGGAGTGATCCTTTCTTTGAATCGTCACATCCAAAAAGTTAATGCATGTGTCGCTAATTTGAGCCTCCAGTCTAATGTTGTTATTATTAGTGTTAAGGTACTTTAGAAATTCTTCAACAGATTCCCTAGACCCCTCCCAAATCAGCAGGAGATCGTCTATGAACCTTCGATAAAACTTGAGTTGGGGGAGAGGCCTACTGAAAATAAACCTGTCTTCCCACTCTGCCATGAACAGGTTGGCGAGGCTAGGGGCAAATTTAGCTCCCATAGCCATGCCAACCTGTTGGGAGAAGAAGTGCCCATTCCACCAAAAATAATTATGCGACATGCAGAAGTTTAGGGCCTGACCCACAAATCTCTTCTGCATGTCAGGGATATCCTCCCTCTTGCTCAGGGCCCAATTTAGTGACAGAGACGCGTCCTCATGTTGAATGATCGTATATAATGAGGACACGTCTGCTGTCACCAAAAAAATTTCAGCATCACCATCCACTAGTTTACCTGGGTCCGCCGTGACCACCATACGTCCAAGTTACCGTTTGAAGTGTTGTTGGTGATGACCATGATTGCTGTGCTTATTCGCTTGATTTAAATTTGTAAAATGTGAGTTCTATGGTGGAGGAGAGTGTCATTTTTTATTAAAGTTTGTTGCGTTACTGCACTATTGGGTCGCTTTTCCTTTCTTTCATGTGAGAGCATTTGCATATAAACTGCGGATAACTATACGGAGATTGATTGGAGGTTATCACTTTGCCCCCTACTGTGTGGGAAAAGCCTGTGAGCCGAACACGAGAGTGTAAGGCAAAAAGAGCTGGTTAGTTTACTCGCTGAAGGGGAGTGGAAGTCACTATCACAGCGGTGTGGTGGAAGATATTATCACTGAAGATCATATTTTTTATATTATCACCATTACTCACTACGTTTTCACTCAATTTTGGACTTTATTTGTTGATCATTTTTTTCAGATTTAAGATTATTACACAGATGGGTCGCACCATGTTTGTTTATTAGAAACACTTATTTATTTAGTGCTGTTAACAAACAGCTGTTAATGAGGTATCACATTTAGTAATCACTTATAATTTTTTCTTTTAGATTTTTTTAGTATTTTTTAGCGCTGCTATTTGATTACACTATTGGTGAGGGCGAGTGTATAGTGTATCATTTATTTATAATTCACATGAGTTTGCATTATTAAGTGGCTGCTTAGAGTGAGGGGCTAATCCCATGAGCGCAGTGTTTGGCACATAGAAAGGGGCGGATCATCTGTGTACCATATCAGCAATACATTTGACTATACTTTAAACGCTTGCAGCTATGGAGGTTTTCAATTTTCTTACCAATAGGCAAATGAACCCAGATAATATTTTTTCAGCCAATCAAGAGATGGCTGAAATTGATGAGGATGTATCCGGCATGCTTAGAAGTTTAGAAAGTCTACTGGAAAAACAGATTAAGACGTTGTGGGATGTGTTCACTTTTACACATTATCAAAAAGAAAAGCTGATTTTTAGAAGCCTAAGGTGGGATGTCCCACCGCAGGATGGTCTTGAGGACCAGTGTTTTATGACTGAATGGTTGGAATTTTTTAACAGAGTGGGGAGGGAGTTACAAGATCTGGTACTGACTAGAAAACAAGTAAAATTGGGGAAACTCAATGAACAAATTAGCACGATTCGAAAGAAATTGGAACCAATGAGTGAGTCTAACCAGATGAAAGAATTTAATAACAATATGAAGAAAAATCTTGAAAAGGTCGATCGAGACACACAAAGGAAAAAGGTTAGAAAGTATAATAGGGATGCGGCTGATTTTAAAAACAATAAGATCTATGCATGGCAAACCCCCACCTCTAGTACTAATGAGGCTCCTGTACAGGTTAAGGGAAATGTTAAACCAATGAATGGTTCTAAAATGGATCACAATAAAAAAACTGGTAGTAAGAGAGGTGAAGATAAGAATGAACAGGGTGCATCGGGACAGAGTAATCACTATCCCCCTATACAATATAGAGGGGAACAACAGAGGGATTATTATTGCACTCCTAAACCGCCTCAACCAGTGAGAGATGGACAGTATCCAAACTATAATCGTGATGAGTGGAGTGGCCCCCATATGGAAAATATGAATTATGGAGGAGATCAGTATAGACAACAGAACTATGAGAGGCATCATCATTACTTGCCATTTAAGTATGGTGAAGGGAGAAGTCCTATTCCAGTTCACAATAGGTATCTCCCCTTGGATGGGGATTATCATGCGCCCCAATACCAACAGCAAGGTCCCCCACCTTTTTTAGGCTGGCGAGGGAGGAGGGGGAGGGGAGGAGGGACACCGAGAGGAATGAGCCATCCAAGAAACAACAGGGAAGGGATGAAAGAGCCACAGCAATATGGAAACAAGGGAATGGGACCATTCCCAAGAGGCGAAGGGGCTGCCGAGCAGGACGACGGCAACAACCCAAAAAAGAGAATGAGGGACATGTAAACACTGGCATCTACAATCTGAGTAAAGTGACATTGAATGCTAAAGAGATGAATATTTTGAACCTGGGCCTAAAATGTGCTCCCAGGAAAGTGTTGAATAAGTTTGAATTATTCATTGACACTCATAAATATATCAGAACTCTGAACATTAAAAAATATTTTTTAAGTCACCCAGTAAGTTCTGCTAACAAAGCCACGACATCTGTGTGTAAAGTTGATAGTGGCTTGAGGAACAAATCCACTTTCAATCCCCAAAACTCCAATAACCATTATGTGGAGGTATTTAAGAACCTGGTTTTAAAAGATCTAGATGCTATTGATGTCAAAGATGAGGTGAATCCAAATTACATCAAGGAGGGTATTAGATCGCTGGAAAAGCGAAATAATATCATTGTACGCCCGGCAGACAAGGGAGGGGGGGTGGTTATTTTGGATAAGTCCTTTTATCATGGGCAACTTTCGAGTATGCTAAATGATCGCTCCACTTATGAGAGATTGACTTGTGACCCTACAGAGAAATATAGGGAACAATTAAACTCACTCATTGAGTGGGGGTATACCACCAATGCCCTGAACCTCAGAGAAAAAAGGTATCTGGTCCCTAGTGCTTGTAGGATTCCGGTGATATACACACTCCCTAAAATCCACAAGGACGTTAAACTACCTCCAGCCCGCCCGATTGTCAACGGGATAGGGTCTGCTACAGCCAGGTTGGGAGAATACCTTGACAGGTTTCTCCAGCCAAGTGTGAAAATCACTAGGGCCTATTTGAGAGACACCACCGACCTGCTTCAAAAGTTGGGGGAGGTATGTTTAGACCCTAGTGCTGAAATTTTTTTGGTGACAGCAGACGTGTCCTCATTAAATACGATCATTCAACATGAGGACGCGTCTCTGTCACTAAATTGGGCCCTGAGCAAGAGGGAGGATATTCCTGACATGCAGAAGAGATTTGTGGGTCAGGCCCTAAACTTCTGCATGTCGCATAATTATTTTTGGTGGAATGGGCACTTCTTCTCCCAACAGGTTGGCGTGGCTATGGGAGCTAAATTTGCCCCTAGCCTCGCCAACCTGTTCATGGCAGAGTGGGAAGACAGGTTTATTTTCAGTAGGCCTCTCCCCCAACTCAAGTTTTATCGAAGGTTCATAGATGATCTCCTGCTGATTTGGGAGGGGTCTAGGGAATCTGTTGAAGAATTTCTAAAGTACCTTAACACTAATAATAACAACATTAGACTGGAGGCTCAAATTAGCGACACATGCATTAACTTTTTGGATGTGACGATTCAAAGAAAGGATCACTCCCTGACAACTTGTGTGTACTTTAAACCGACGGACCAGAACAGTTTTTTATCCATCAGGAGTGGTCATCACCCTGTAGGGATAAAGAACATCCTGAAGGGACAATTTTTAAAAAATACTGGTATATTCTCCGGAGGGATCGACACCTAGGAGAACTGTTACCAGAAACCCCCAAGTTTATTTACAGGAGGGCCCCTAATTTTGGGGATAGAGTAGTGAAAAAAATCCTTGATCCACCAGGCCGACCATCTATCAAAATAAATCTTAATGGATCCTTTCCGTGCAACAAATGCGTGTGTTGTAGGACAGTGAGGATCAGGAACAGAAACATGAAGAGCATCACCAATCAAGCAAATGAAACATTGGAAATTAAAAGAGTTCATTACGTGTAATTCATCATACGTAGTGTACTTGATGTGGTGCCCATGTGGCCTGTATTATGTAGGACGCACGAAAAGGCTATTAAGAGTCCGCATCTCTGAGAATTTAACTAATATTAAAAATGGCTTCAAGTACCACAGCGTATCCCTTCATTTTAGGGAGAAGCATAATCAAGACCCGAGTCTACTCCAGTTTTGTGAAATAGACATTGTATATCCATCATGGAGGGGTTCTAACAGAGTAAGGGATTTATCCCAACGTGAAACTCGATGGATATACTTATTGAGATGTCTTTTTCCCGGGGGTTTAAATATAGAACTGGACCTCAACTGTTTTATTAATGATTATTGAGTTAACAGTTGGGGTCCAGGGCTGTAGGTCACCCAGACCCAGAAATGGTGATAGGTGGAATATCTGTAACACCAACGCAACCGAGAGACCACCTATGGGGGGGGGGGATTAGTAGGGGAGACTATAGGTACCGTATATACTCGAGTATAAGTCGAATTTTTCAGCCCTTTTTTTGGGCTGAAAGTGTCCCTTCGACTTATACTCGAGTCCCTGCCATCTGTCTGCATGATCAGCGTGTCATGCAGGCAGACGGCGGCCGGCGTGTAATGATACTGTTCGCCGGCTATTGCAGCTTTCAAAAGCCGCGCCTCCTGCTCATCTGTGATAGGCTGAACAGCTGTTAGTGTACAGCCTATCACGGACATTCTCTCATCCTCGTCCGTGGTATGAGAATACGAGAATGTCCGTGATAGGCAGTCAGCGGTCAGCCTATCACAGACGAGGAGGAGGTGCGGCTTTTGAACTGTGGAATGGCCGCCGAACACTATCATCACACGCCGGCCGCCGTTTGAGGATGGAGATCGCCACAGGGAGGATGGAGATCGCCACAGGGAGGCTGCACAGGACACAGGTAGGCTGCACATGCACACAGGACACATGCACACAGGGACACAGGACACAGGTAGGCTGCACATGCACACAGGACACATGCACACAGGACATGTACAGGACACAGGACAGATGTACAGGACACACATGTACAGGACACACACACATGTACAGGACACATGCACAGGGTACAGGTAGGCTGCACAGGACATGATATTGTTTAATGTTCTTTTGATCCTTATGGATGTAGGAGTTGAACTTTGAGGTAGAAAAAGTGTCTTGTGTGAGTAATGCGGTAGATCCATGGGGTGTAAGAACCTTGTTTGGATTTTAATGGGTTTAGTTTTGATACTTATATTTCCAACCATTTAATAATTAATAAATTTTAAATTTGTATACTTTTTATATGTTTTTTAGTTTATAGAAAGTCATATTTCTATTATTAATCTGTGGATGTCACTGTATACAGATAATGTATGATTTACTGTGGGGATTGGTGATGTGCGCTCTCCGTGGATGGTGTGCGCGATCACCAATCAGCTAGTGTTTTTTGACAGTGATATTGCTGTAGTTTTTTTGAGTAATAATGTTTTTTTGATGCCCTCTATTTCTGCTGCATAAAGCAATGTATACGTATGGTGCGAACGAAGACACAGGGAACGCGCAAGTGCAGTGTCATCAACATCGCGCGTCATATGGTGGGAGGGTATATAAGAAAGATTGCCAGTCCGTCTAGCCAATCCCATGAATAAGTCCTCCGTGACGAAACATGTCGGGGCGTGGCTATACGGCAATCGAAGAAACTTGACGTAGGACGCTGTGACAGGGAGCGCCATACGAGTGAGCGGGGAAGCGGCTACGGGAGACTCTAGGGAACGGGTGAGAGTGTCACCATCCACTAGTTTACCTGGGTCCGCCGTGACCACCATACGTCCAAGTTACCGTTTGAAGTGTTGTTGGTGACGACCATGATTGCTGTGCTTATTCGCTTGATTTAAATTTGTAAAATGTGAGTTCTATGGTGGAGGAGAGTGTCATTTTTTATTAAAGTTTGTTGCGTTACTGCATTATTGGATCGCTTTTCCTTTCTTTCATGTGGAGAGAGCATTTGCCTATAAACTGCGGATAACTATACAGAGATTGATTGGAGGTTATCACTTTGCCCCCTACTGTGTGGGAAAAGCCTGTGAGCCGAACACGAGAGTGTAAGGCAAAAAGAGCTAGTGAGTTTACTCGCTGAAGGGGAGTGGAAGTCACTATCACAGCGGTGTGGTGGAAGATATTATCACTGAAGATCATATTTTTGATATTATCACCATTACTCACTATGTTTTCACTCAATTTTGGACTTTATTTGTTGAACATTTTTTTCAGATTTAAGATTATTACACAGATGGGTCGCACCATGTTTGTTTATTAGAAACACTTATTTATTTAGTGCTGTTAACAAACAGCTGTTAATGAGGTATCACATTTAGTAATCACTTATAATTTTTTCTTTTAGATTTTTTTAGTATTTTTTAGCGCTGCTATTTGATTACACTATTGGTGAGGGCGAGTGTATAGTGTATCATTTATTTATAATTCACATGAGTTTGCATTATTAAGTGGCTGCTTAGAGTGAGGGGCTAATCCCATGAGCGCAGTGTTTGGCACATAGAAAGGGGCGGATCATCTGTGTACCATATCAGCAATACCCTTCTGGGCTAATTGTGGTTTTCATCTCTCGTTTCTGCCCAACACCATTCCTGAATCTCCAGTACCAGCCGTTCAAGATAGGAGACTTTTTTTCAAACAAACTATCAAGTCCTCCAAGAGACCATGCCGAAGGCTCAGGAAGACTTCGCGTTTGGAATATTGCTGTGCAAATAACGTGTGACATAAAAAATTACAATGACCGACAGTTTATTTCCTAGGGTCTCTGCTAAAAGAAATATATAATATTTGGGGGTACTGAGTAATTTTCTAGCAAAAAAATATGATTATTACATGTAGAATAGAGATGCCAGTATTGGCCTGGATGGCAAATGGTTAAAAAGTAAGGGTCCCAACACTGAACCTTGGGGTACACCACTGATGACCTTAGAACATTCAGAGTAAGAATCATTAACTACTACTCTCTGAATTTGGTCTTTTAGCCAGTTTTCTATCCATTTACAAACTGATCTTTCCAAGCCTGTAGACTTTACCTTACACATTAGCCGTGTGTGGGGAACTGTGTCGAACGGTTTTGCAAAATCCAAGTATACTACGTCCACTCCACAGCCAACACTCTGTCCAAGGTTTTACTTACATCTTCATAAAAAGAAATCATGTTTGTTTGACAACTTCTTCTGTCTTTCTTGAATCCATGCTGTCTGTTGCTTAAAATATTTTTTCCCAGCAAGAAATCATCTATGTGGTCTTTTATTAAACTCTCCAGTATCTTCCCGGTTAAACTAAAAGGTCTATAGTTGCTTGGTAAAGACTTTGATCCCTTTTTAAATATAGGCACCATGATAGAGCTCAATTCTTTTGGGATCCATGGGTGGATGCCATCTGATCCTGGTGCTTTATCCATCTTGACTCTGTCTAAATATTTCTCTACCATATCACTTTTAAGCCTTTGTGGATCATTTGGGGCTGTGTCAATACCATCCCCATTATGGACATGAGCTCCCCCATGCTCCTTTGTAGAGCTAAAGAAAGTATTTAATAATTTTGCCTTCCCTTTGTCCCCAGTTACCCACTCCAGATTTTTTTGTAAAGGGCCTGCATGCTCAGACCTGACCTTTTTTACTCCTAATATATTTGAAGAGTTTTTTGGGGGTTTGTCCTACTATCTTTTGCAATCTGTCGTTCATTTTAAATTTTTCTGTCCTTGATTTCCTTTTTACATGTTCTGTTATATTCTTTGTAACATTTAAACATTGGTGTTCCTTCATTTTTATATATATATATATATATATATATATTTGCATAAACATTTTATTGAGAAGATACAAACTTAGCATATACATCCATGGCTCAGTGAGCCTGTCTTATTAATACATATACAATTACAGTTCAACCAGATAGAGGCACTCTGAACCCGGATTAAACAACTTTATATTATGAGCAGAGAGTCAAAGTTAAATATGATGGCTAGTTGTATATATCTTCAAAGGGGGGTTTAAGTGGGAAAAAGGGAGTCAAAGTGGGAAGAGAGGGATACATAAGGAAGAGACGGGAAGGAAAAGAGGGAAAGAAAAGAAAAACAGAAGATATATAGTAGATAAAAAAAAGGGAAGAAAAAAGGGAGGGGAGAGAAAGAGAAAGGGGAGGGAAGAGGAGGGAGGGGGAAGGTACTGAGGTGAAGAGAAAGGGGGGGATTGCTGCTGAGGAGAGGGGATGAATTCTGTACCAGCTACCCTCTCCAGCTTCTAGTGCTCAGTACCCTTCAAAGACAGGGGTTAAATCGCCCCAGTTAGGAGTTAGTTTGAGGCGTTCCTAAGATCCTGATACAATTGGGTTCTTTTGAATGTTATCCATGCTTCCCAGATATCTGTGAATTTGGAGATATTATCCAGGGTAGTATAAATCAACTCCTCCATCTCAGAAACGCAATTTATTCTGTTAAGCCATTCAGGGATAAAAGGCGGGGATGTGGACCGCCAGTGGATAGGTATACACATCCTTGCAGCATTGATCATGTGCATGGCAACCGACTTGTAATATCGTTTTTTAGGGAGTTTGGTAAAATGTAAGAGATATTGTGCAGGGCAAAATCCAGTGGAAGCAGTGTCACTTGTTTGGTTAGTTCGTGTACTTTGCGCCAGAATGGTTGGAGAATCGGGCAATCCCATCAAATATGGAGGAATGTGCCCGGCCCTGTACCACACCGCCAGCAGCGATCAGAGACAGAGGGGGAGAATTTATGTATCAGGTCTGGCGTTCTGTACCAGCGAGTTTTCAGTTTATATCCATTTTCTTGAACAGAAACATTCAGGGATCCTTTATGGATGTATAGATGGATGCGGTCCCAGCTCTCCTCGTCTAATTCAGATCCCAGGGCAGATTCCCAGTAGGGACGTTTCGAGTGTAATGCCGCTTACACACGAGCGGACTTTCCGGCAAACTTTTCCGGTGTACCGGAGCCCGTCGGACAATTCAATGTCGTGTGTGGGCTCCAGCTGACTTTTTTTTCTCAAAAGTTTGCCGGACTTAGATTTGAAACATGTTTCAAATCTATCCGACGGACTCGAGTCCGGTCGAAAAGTCCACTCGTCTGTATGCTAGTTCGAAGGACAAAAAGCCACGCTAGGGCAGCTATTGGCTACTGGCTATGAACTTCCTTGTTTTAGTCCGGTCGTATGTCATCACGTACGAATTCGTTTGATTGATTGTTTGGTTGATTGTGTGTAGGCAAGTCCGTTCATTTAGAAAGTCCGTCGTAAAGTCCGTCGAAAAGTCCGCCGGGCAAAGTATGCCACAAAGTCCGCTCGTGTGTATGCGGCATAAGAGTGTGGAAGATTCTTCGAATAACGGTGGATAGAGCATGGAGATGACATGACACTGGGGGGTCGAATGAGTGCAGAGCGACTCCAAGGCTGTGGGAAGCTTTGTAAAGCCTTGCTTGCGGGACGGGTTCTCTAGGAAATGTTTAAGTTGGATATAGGGCCAGAACGGGAATGTACCCGTGTTAGAGAGTTTAGCAAGATCAGTTTGTCGTAGGAGGCGACCTCTTTGGAAAAAATGTTTGGCTAACATTTCTGTGTGTGGCCACTCGGCTTTCAGGAAGGTTTCTAAAAGTCCTGGGGGAAAGTCAGGGTTACCTCTCACTGGAGTGATGAGGCAGAGTTTAGCTGAGACTGCATGTATCTTACATGTCCTGTCAAATTCCTGTAGGGTAGCTCCTACTAGGGGATGGGTTGAAGCTTGTGGAGAAATGTGTCTTCTAGAGAGCCAGGGAGCATGACATAGATCTGAGTTCGTCATCAGATATTCTAAGGAGACCCAGTCTTTACATCTACTGTGTAGTCTCCAGTCAACGATTCGTGCTAAATGGACCGCCCGGTAATAGCGTTGGTGATCAGGGAGACCAATTCCTCCACGTGCTTTGGGAAGTACTAATTTCGCCCAGCTGATCCGTGAGGGTTTATTACCCCAAAGGAAGGCTCTGCATATGGACTTATAAAGTCCAATGAAACAGGTACTGTTTGCATTTTATATAGCAGCCAGGGCAGGATCGTCATTTTAAGAATGGACACTCGTCCAAACCAGGATATGGTCAGTCTATCCCATTTTTGGAGATCTTGGCATATCTTACGTAGTTCCGTCTGAAAGTTTCCATTATAGAACTCTGTTAAATCAGCAGGGAGTTGTATGCCCAGGTAGGTTATGGCTCCTGCTTTCCATTGAAAGGGGAAGTTGAGTTGACATTGTTTGGCCAGATCCGTGGGTAGGGATTTATTTAACGCGAATGACTTGGAGTCGTTTTTTTTAAGGTTGGATAGGTGTTTGAAGTGTTCCAGCGTGCGTAGGAGATTGGGTAAGGATGTTAGCGGTGAGGACAGAAAAAGTAGGACGTCGTCCGCAAAAGCTGCAATTTTAAATTCCTGTTCCCAGACCTGTATACCCGTTATGTCTGGATTAGCTTGTATGCAGCGTAGTAGGGGTTCTAGTGTTAATATATAAAGCAAGGGGGAAAGGGGGCACCCCTGTCTGGTTCCACTATGGATGGAGAAGGCGTCCGACAAGTGGCCATTGACCCTAACTCGAGCCCTGGGGTTAGCATACAACGATTGGATCAAAGCTCTCATGTGGGGTCCAAGTCCCAGCGAGGTCAAAACGGCATCCATATAGTCCCAGGCCACTCTGTTGAATGCCTTCTCCGCGTCCATTGCCAGAAAGAAGTCCTCCCATTGCGAGGAGGTAAGCCAAGTATGCAGGTTCAGAGCCTTAATCGTGTTGTCCCTGGCCTATCTTCCAGGGACAAATCCGAACTGATCAAGACCCACCAAACTCGGTATGTAGAACGACAAGCGATTTTTTTTTTTAAATTGTTTATTTAACATTTTTCATTACAATTATAATAACATTGATGTCACATTCAGAGTGAAAAGAAAAACAGAAGGCTTCAACACTGTCAATCAAGGGTGCACAGCCTTATAAGAAACCGCATGGTAACTTACACTACAACTTTAAGATTGAAAATACCAAGTGATAAGAACCTTTGGTTATTAATTAAGCGGTTCTACTGTGATTACATTACTTGTCCTACAGGAAATGGAGAACTTGTTAGGAAAAATCTACACAATCAGAAGAGTAAAGTATGTATTAGCCCGAGAAAATAGAAAGCATGTATTACTATATACATCCATCGTTTCAGCCATTTTCATTTGTCTTACTGTTGTTTTCATAGTCATCCCATGGTTGCCAGATGAGGGAAAATTTCTGTATGGAATCTTCAACAATGGCAGTTAGGTGTTCCATTCTACGTATATCCATTAAGGTAGTTAGAGTATGTGAAAGGGTGGGAGGGGAAGTGGATAGCCAAAGTTTAGGGATGACTTTCTTAGCTGCTAATAATACGTAGGACATCAGTTTCTGCTTTGGTTTGTGAAGACCTTGATAGGGAAGACCTAGTAAATAATACATGGGGTCTAGGGGAACGAGGATTCCCATCAGTTTCTCTAGTAAAATTTGGATCTGCTCCCAAAATTGTGTAACTAAAGAGCATTCCCAAAAGATGTGAAAGTGGGAGCCTACCTCCCTATTACATCTCCAGCACCGTTGGGATATGTACGGATCAACCGCATGTAGTCTTTCTGGGGTTTTATACCAAAACATAAGTACTTTATAACCGATTTCTTTGTGGGAAATGCATCGGGAACTCTTGGAAATGGAGATCCAGATCTTGTCCCAGTCTAGAAGAGATATGTCATGTTGGAGAATCTGTGTCCATTTCTTCATATAATGATATGTATCTACTTTTAGGGGATTGGCCTCATGGAGTATTCTATAAATGGTGGATATCAATTGGGGTTCATGAGGGCCGGTAGCACAAAGCATTTCAAACTGGGTAGGTTTATCTAAAGATAGTGTGGGAGTTTTGATAGAAAAGAAATGTCTGATTTGTAGGTATGAGTAAAATATTGTTTTGGGTAATTGGTGGTGTTTTTAAGGTCCTCAAAGGATAATAAGTGTCTCGTGGCTGGATTGACTAGCTGTCGCAATTGAAAAATTCCGGCCTTAGTCCAGGGCAACATACGTTCATAGGACAGACTATCTGGGATGTCTGGGTTAAAGAGGATGTTGGTGAGAGGTGAGCATGTGGATGAAAGTGAGTATTTAGTGGAGCATTTCTTCCATATTGCCAATGTAAAGAGCATTGGGGCCAGGCATAGTGTTCTCAGCTGGGGCATATATTTGTCCGTGGACGGCCAGAGCATGTAGCATGGGTGTACTGGGGATGTTATGCTCATTTCAATATCCGCCCATCTGTTTGGGGCAGTTCTGTTGGTCCACGAAGTAAGGACCCTTAGGTGAGAGGCGTAGTAGTATTTGATAAAGTCAGGGGCACCAAGGCCCCTTTTAAGCTTACGTGCCAGGACCACTGAGCCCACCACCCTATGTGAGGCATTGTTCCATATAAAACGGAGGCTTCTTCTTTGAAGAATTTTCAACTGAGACATTGGTATTGCCACTGGAAGTGTCTCAAATAAGTACAATAGTTTAGGAAGGATAGACATTTTTAGAATATTTATTCGTCCCAGGAGAGAGATGGGCAAAGTGGTCCAATGGTTCAGCAAGCGGTTAATTTCTTGGAATGGGGGGGGAAGTTCGCCTGATATAATGAGGAGTATGATGCTGTAATTCGGACACCTAAGTATTTCAAGGATGTAGAGCTCCAATGATAATTGTATTTCTGTTTAAGGGTGGCCAGATTAGATGATGTGATATTTATGGGAAGAGCTTCTGTTTTGGTGGTGTTGATTTTAAACCCAGAGATTTCACTGAAAGTGTTTAGAATTTTGTGTAGCGAGGGTAGGGACGTGTGTGGTTGAGTAAGTGTTAAAAGAATATCATCTGCAAAAAGGGATAATTTATATTCTAGCTGACGCAGGCGTACTCCTATAATGGAGGGACATTCACGAATTGTTATAGCTAGGGGTTCTAAGCTGAGTATAAAAAGTAGAGGTGACAAAGGGCATCCCTGTCTAGTACCGTTGCTAAGGGGAAATGTGGAAGATAAGTAAGATGCAAGTTGTACTTGGGAGGTAGGGTGGGAGTATAAGGATCTAAGGGCCTGTATAAAGGGACCTGAGAAACCGTATTTGGTCAGGATCGCAAACATGAAAGGCCAACTAAGGCGGTCAAATGCTTTCTGTGCATCTAAACTAAGTATTACTGCCGGAGTTTTAGTTCTAGTTAGCAAATCGACAAGATCTATGGTGCGTCTAGTGTTGTCCCCCGCGTGTCTCAGGGGGACAAATCCAACCTGATCTCTATTTATCAGAGATGGTAAAATTTTGGAGAGTCTGTTTGCCAAGATTTTGGTGAAAATTTTGTAGTCGGAATTTAGTAGGGCGATAGGACGATAGTTGTCAGGGACAGAAGGGTCTTTATCTGGTTTTGGTATGACTATGATATGGGCATGAAGAAATTGGGAGTGGGGTATTGTACCTTTTAGTAAGGAGGCATATAGATTTAACATGTATGGAGATAATATAGGAAGGAAGGTTTTGTAGTAAGAGTAGGGGAGTCCATCTGGGCCTGGGGATTTATGAAGGGGGAGTAATTTAGTCACTTCAGTCAATTCTTCAGTGGTGATGGGAGCATTTAATGAGGAGCACTGGTCAGGGGATATTTGTGGAAGCTTCAAAGACGAAATAAATGAATCAAATTTCCCTTGAGTGAATTGGGCATGTGGATCAGAACTTAAGCAGTTATATAATTTATTGTAAAATTCTCCAAAGATCTTAGACATGGATTGGGGACAGTAGGTGGGAGTTCCATCCGATTGTGTTAGATGGTCAGGGATGGAGAGGCTTGGGCGTGGTTTCAGCTTGTTCACTAGCATTCTGTGAGGTTTGTCACATATTTATAAAACTTCTGCCTTGACCAAAGAATGGCTTTGGAGATTTTATTCATATCTAAGGACTTAATTTTATTACGAATATTTATCACCTCCCTTAAACGGGTAGTTGTGGGGGCTTGAAGTAAGTGCACCTCGGCTGACCGCAGTTGGGTCAATAATTCAGATTTTTGTTGGAGCAAGTCACGCTTCCTATGCGACCCAGCAGATATGCACTCACCCCTGAAGAAGGCCTTGTGGGCCTCCCACAATATGGAAGTGTCCGAGACAGAGCCTTCATTGAGCTGGAAGTATTCAATCAATTTTGATTGGAGTTGCTGTTTAATGCCTTCATTTTTCAGAAGAGACTCATTAAGTCTCCAATGACATGACTTAGGGGATGCTAAATGTAGGGATATATCTAGAGATATGGGTGCGTGGTCAGACCACGTAATTGGGCCAATTTCAGAGGCAACTAGTTGGGGTAGTAAGGGTGCGGAGAGTAGGAAATAATCAAGACGGGAGTATCCTTTGTGTGGGGGGGAGTAAAAAGTGAATTGTTTACCAGTGGGATGTTTCACTCTCCAAGAGTCAAACAGGTTATGGGTGCGAATTAATTTGCGGAAGGAGGTAGATAACCTATAAGCTTGAGTTGGGGGAGTATTTTGGAAGAGATTTAGTCTGTCTTTGTTGGCGGACATACACATGTTGAAATCTCCTCCCACAATCGTAAATGGGTGAGAGGAATTTTGTACCTCCTCAAGGACCTTAGTGAGGAATCCTATCTGTCCAGAATTGGGTACATATATATTAACTATCGTGAGTTTTGTTTTTAAATGGACACAGTTCAGGATGACAAATCGTCCCTGGGGGTCTAATTTGGAGTCAATTACTCTTATAGGGCATGAATTCTTGAACAAAATTGCTACCCCTGCCTTCCCAGATGGGTCGGAGGCAACAAATGTGTTAGGAAACAATTTAGAGGCGAACTTAAAGGAGCCTCCCGGTCGGAAGTGTGTCTCCTGAACCATGACCACATCGGCTCCAGAGGCTCTGAATTCCTTCAAGGCCAACCAGCGTTTGTGAATGGAGTTCAAACCCTTCACGTTACACGAAAAGACCTTCAGAGCCATGAGGAGGACAAGTAATTTACAGCAAATGAAATCTTAATAATAAGCAACAGCATGTTTAACCAGTGTAGATCAAACAATAATAACTTTGCATATTTCTCAATTAGCATGTAGACAGTGAGCAAATATACATTAACAAAATAAACAGAAAATGTTAGGCATATATTCAGGCCAAAAAAGGGCCTAGGTTTGAAAAAAAGAAAAAAAGAAAAGGAAAAAATATGAACTACAAAAAATGATCCAAAAAATAATAAAAAGAAAACATTTTGTAAGCCTGAAGATGAAAAAATCTTCAGGGGGCCTTGGCTATCAGCCATAGACCTGTAGAGGAGCATGTCGGTCAGCAACAAGGGCGGAGTGGTACCCGCTCCCTCCAAAAGGAAAAGAAAATTGTGCAAACTTTAAACTTTAGATTCTGGGGGAGAGAACAAGAAAAAAGGAGAGAGAGAGGGGACCATCTCGGCCGGGAAATTGAAGTCCACGGACTGGAACAGTTGCCATTAAACTAGGCCATCAAGAGCAGGAATGGGGAGGTCTCTTCTCTGCGGACACCAGGGTAATGCCGTTATCAAACCCTCGAAGTACCGAGGGAAATGGTAAGAAAAAAAAGAAGGATATATTGAGGAGCTGCTCCTCCTTATGTGGAATGAGTTCAGGTAGGCATTCTAGCTGAGGCAGGGCGTTGAGGAGTGGAAAGGTTTCTTTGACGTCTCCGACGAACTGGGGTCCAGATCGCTGTGAGTGGTTGAAGAGGGGCGGGGATCATGTTTAATGGTGGCGGAGGGAGATCCTCTTCAGGGATAGGTGGCAGTCCCAAGTTACGGACAAAGGCCTCACATTCATGTAAGGCTCGCATCGAATATTGAGTGCCATCTCTCGAGGCCGAGAGGCGAAAGGGGAAACCCCATCTGTAGGCAACTTGATGTTGTTGTAGGTGCATGGTCACTGGCCGTAAGTCGCGTCTTTTGGCGAGGGTGATGGGTGATAGGTCACTAAATATTTGGAGTTTAGCGCCTTTATATTCAATGCGATGTTTATTTCGCGTGGCCGTCATAAGAGCTTCTTTGCTTTCGTAGTAATGGAAGCGAGCTATTACATCTCTCGGGTTGGTACCAGGGGGTGGTTTCGGAGCTAGGGACCTATGGGCCCTATCTAGCCTCCAATCGATATCTGGAATGTGTGGAGCCAAAGTGACAAACAGTCCTAGAAGATAGGGACGTATTTCTTTGTCAGGGACTGTTTCCGGGATTCCACGGATTCTCACATTTTGGCGTCTCTCTCTGTTCTCTAGGTCTTCCTGCTGTAGTTGGACCTGGAAAACGCTTTGTTTGAGTGTCGCGTTATCTTCTTCAAGCACGTGCACGTATTTCACCAGTTCGTCAAATTTGGATTCTAAAGTGTCCGTTCGATCACCAAGTTGATCGATTTCCCCTCGTAACTCCTGAGCCAATTTCCCTACTGCTACTGTAAAGTTACGGGTCAGGTCTTGTAGCAGGGTCTGTAGCTTTAAGTCAAGCACCGCTACTGTAACTGTAACTGAGCTGTCTGGGGGTGGGGGGGTAGAGGTTGAAGTACCTGTGAATAATGCAGGGTGATCAGCAAGGAGGTCTGCAGCATGTTCTTCTGTTTCTCTGTAGTTGCTATGTGAAGTCTCCCTTCTTTGTTGTTGTGCAGAGGAGGGTGTCTCTTGGGTTAGGGGACTATGTGCAGAGCGGTCCGGTGCAGTGGTTGCTGTATCCGCCGTTCGTTCCGCGGCGAGCGCTGCAGCCGTCTGGCTAATTGAGGCCGGGGATTGCGGCCTATACAGGAACCGCTCCATATTTTGAGCAGGCCGGGAGGTCGGAGGCGGGACAAACCCCTGGTATCCGTGCCGCTGGGATCCTATTTTCCCCATGATCCAGTGGATCCTGGGTCTGGTGAAGCTAGCGTTGTTGAGCAGGGTCCGGGATTGGAAGGAGCGGGTCCCGAGCTACTCTATCAAGCGTCCGCCATCATCGCCGGCCGCGCATGCGCCCCCACGACAAGCGATTTGCCAAAATTTTGGCATAAAGCTTGATGTCCATGTTCGGGAGGGAGATTGGACGATAGCAAGCATCGTTGGTGGGGTCTTTCCCTTCTTTGGGGATTACAGCAATATAAGCTTCTAGGAGTCTGTCTGACCTGCTAAGCATGGTGGGGAGTGAATTAAATGCTTTGAGAAAGTGTGGCGCCAGAATGTCTGAGAAGGGAGCCTCTAGAGCCTCTAGAGCTTGTGAATCTTCTGTCGACAAAGCAGAAGGACTATATTTACTCAGAAATTCTTTAACCACCTCAATACTGGGCACTTTCGCCCCCCTCCTTCCCAGACCAATTTTCAGCTTTCAGCACTCTCACACTTTCAATGACAATTGCGCGGTCATGCTACGCTGTACCCAAATTAAAATTTTTTCATTTTTTTCACACAGATAGAGCTTTCTTTTGGTGGTATTTGTTCACGACTCCGTTTTTTATTTTGTTGCGATATAAGCGAAAAAAAGAGCGGAAATTTGGAAAACAAAACAATATTTTCTTCTTTCTATTTTAAAACAAATCCAATAAAATTTAATTTTGTCATAAATTTAAGCCAAAACGTATTCTGCTAAATGTTTTTGGTAAAAAAAATCCTGTTAAGTGTATAATAATTGGTTTGTGTGATCACGAACACGTGCGCAAATGATCATGTACAGATGTGCGCAGGTGACATATGTGTGCAGATAATCATTGGGACATGTGATTTTACTGGGACATATGTGGGGGACATGTGTTTTTACTATGTGGGGACATGTGTTTTGGGGACGTGTGTTTTGGGGACATGTGTTTTGGGGACATTGTGTGTTTACTGTTTGTTTTGTGTTTTTACATGTGTGTGGGGACACTAGACTGGTGATCAGTGAGTAAAAAGCTGTAAAAAACAGCTCATACTCACTGATCACCTGCCGGCTGCAGCGATCCGCTCTCCTCTCCTCACTGACAACTTCCGTGTGAGGAGAGGAGAGCCGATTGCCTAGCAACTGGCTCTGTGTTTACATCACATGACGGCTGTGATTCGACACGGCCGTCATGTGATCAGGAGGGCCAATCGCAGAGCCCTCTTGCCGATTGGAGATGCGCCGTGTCCGGGTGACACGAGCGCATCGGGATCACGCGCGCGCGATCCTGCTCCTTTTGAGGGACGTTCCTGAATGTCCACTCAGAAGGAGAGATAGCCTACCCGCCCGTTTATGTGCAGTGGCCAGATGGGAAGTGGTTAATCAATTCCTGATGGTTCAATCGTGCCCTATGATCCGTGTCTCCTGAACACAAATTGTATAGGTTGCTATAGAAGGAATAGAACTGGTGTGCAATATCCTCGTTTTTAGTATATGTCCTACCTGAGGAATCTACAATATGATGGATCGTGGAGGCTAATTTACGTTGTTGTGTGGCTCTAGCTAACAACCTACCTGGTTTGTTACTCTGCTCATAAAACAGCTTTTGAGTCAAGGTAATACGCTGGCGGGCCCTTTTAAGAAGCTCTTCTAGAAGAAGGGATCGTGTTTCCGTCAACCCCTGCGATGTTGCAAGCGCTAGCGTGCGTTTGTGTTGGGCTTCCAGAGTACGTATTTTATCTGATAGTGCTAATACCAGAGCCTGGTGTTCCCTCTTTCTCCGCGCTGAAGCCGAAAGGAGTTGGCCCCTAATGACACATTTATGGGCTTCCCATTGCATCATGGGGGAAACATCTGGTGTGTCATTGCGGAGAAAGAAGGCCCCCAGTTCCTATCTAAGACTCTCCAAGTGTCCAGGGTCCACAAGAAGGGACGCATCTAGTCTCCAAATTTTGGTGGAGGTGACTACCTCAGGAAATCGTAAAGTAGTGATAGAGTGATGATTAGATAATGTCATGCTCTCTATAGTGGCGCTATGAAGATATGGTAAGTCTGCCTGTGTCACAAAGAGAAAATCTAATCTTGAGTACCTATTATGTGGGGGGGGGGAGAAGGTGTAGTCTTTTATATTTTTTAATATATAATAAAGTTGACTCTATTAAAATTCAGTGTACTTGTGTTACCCTTGCGTTTCCCTTTCCTGTGATTTATACTGAGGTAATGTAATTACCTTGGGATCACTGTTTCCTAAGTTGCCCCATATTTTCACCTCTGCGATCAGGTCTGTGTGGTTTGTAATCAGTAGGTCTAATAATGCTTTATCTCTTGTTGACCCTTAAAAGTGTCCTGCAAGATATTTAGGAAATGGTGAGCCTTAGATGAGGAGCATTTCCTTCCGCCCAGTCAATATCTGAATAATTGAAATCCCCATTATAATAACATTGCCCTGCCTTGCTGCCGTTCCTAACTGTGATAGGACACATGGAGGGCACTCTGCCAGAAGTCTGCTTGCTCAGCAGGGGATCTGTTCACTGATCCCCTCTGAACAGGTGGATGGCTGGTTTGTGTCACCTCCACTTATGCGGAGCGGACACAGACATAGCCCGTTCTCCTCTATGGGTTGGCAGATGTAAATGGACCACCTGTCCATTTACACCCAACTGCCATTCAATCCACTAGACAGAAGGGGAACTGATCCCATCTGTCTGTTTTCAGCAGATCCAATTGAATGTAGGTGGGTGTAAATGGACACGTCTGTTTACACCCACTGCTCCAAAGAGGGGAATGGAGGGTCTGATCGGGTCCACCTCTAAAACTGACAGGTGGACCCAATCGGTCCAATGTGTGATCACTTGGCAAAACCCATGCCTGTATTCCCTTTGTCTTTCTGAATGGAGAAAAAAATACATTGTATCTTTTTCTCCTAGTCAAAGGAAATGAATGTAAACAGAAAAAGTTGGTGTATAAAAATAATAACAAATAAAAATAAAATGGCTAGATGGCTTGATCTAGGTTAGTTGTTAGGTTATCTAGGTTAAAATGGCCCGATCTAGGTTAGTTGTTCCGCTCTCAAAACACTGACTATGTGTGGTTCTAAACGGACAGCTAAACACTTGTCAGAGACTCCAGTAAACGGAAGCCCAATGCTTGATTTGTCTACCAAAGTAATCCAACTTTATTTTTTTTTGTTTTGTGAAACTGCAATAAAATACAATAACAAAATATCAGTACACATAGAATAACTAGTCTAGTCTAGCATAAATGACAACAGAAAGGCACTTACAGGTGATGATGTCTCAAGCCCCTTGAGAGAGTAACAGACATGCTGCATCCATGTAGAATGACAATCTAAAATGGTTGAAGAACTTCCTAAACCAAAGGTCACTTCCTATCTGAGAAATTTACATAACTAGAGATAAAGCTGCTACAGACTTTGGCCACTAGATGGCAGTGGTAAACTACACATTCTATCTGAATAACTATAACTTAATTAGTCTGCAAGGCAGCACTCTCCCTGTCTGATATAATACATTATATCACTACTTATCTACTGTACAGGGAAAAACACACTCATAAGAAAATGCGTTCCTGTCAAGAACTGGTAACATAAACTAAAACATGAGTCCACAATATCAGTGTCTCTTGGCTATGGTACTTCAAGCTGGTAGCCCACATGAAATAGTTTTGTCCATAAACTCATCTTCAGACTGGAGAAACCGCACTAGGCCAAACTACCTCCAATGCCAATTGTAATCCACAGGATGAATTTTAACTCTTGGCGAATGTCCCGTCTGAAAGCTGTCAGTGACAAGTTATGTATTGTGTCAACATCATAACAGAAATACCTGTTCAAAAGAGAACAATGACATCTGAAACTGGTCTGGCATACACTTTAACAGTCCCTTGTTTTGTCACTTTGACTTCAACCTTTCTGACATTACCATCTTTACTTGACAACGTATTAGTGACAATTCCCATAGGCCAGTTGTTTCTGCTTTCCTGACTATCTTTCAACAACACAACATCTCCAACTTTAACATTGGGACTGGTCTTATCCCATTTCCTGCGACTTTGTAAGGTAAACAGGTAATCTCTCCTCCATCTCTTCCAAAACGTATCAGCCAGACACTGGACTTGTTTCCATTGCTTTAAATGAAGTTCTGTTGTACTAAAGTCTCCACAAGGGTCCGACACAAGAGTCTACCTTTTGGATCAAGAGCATAGCAGGAGTGAGAACTGTTGGATTATCTGGATCTGTAGATAGTGGTACCAAAGGTCTTGCATTAATGATGGCCATAACTTCTGCCATGAAAGTACTCAAAGTCTCATGAGTCAAACGAGTAGGTTTAGCTTGGAGTAACATTGTATCTAAAATGCGCCTAGCTACACCTATTAACCTTTCCCAAGCACCTCCCATGTGAGATGAGTGTGGAGTGTTAAAGATCCATGTGCATACTTTGTCTTCAATATAGTCTAGAAGTTCTACATCATTTGAACATATGCAGTTCCTTGCATGCTCCTACAAAATTAGTACCTCTATCTGAGCGAATTAACTTAGCCGGACCACGAACAGAAAATAATCTTCTTAGAGCGTTGATGAAACTGGATGCTGACATGGACTCAATTGATTCTATATGCACTGCTCTTGTAGAAAGACATGTGAAAAGAACAACCCAGCATTTGTTGTCAGCGCTACCTCCTCTAGTTCGGCGTGTTACAACTGCCCAGGGACCAAACACATCAACACCCACACTAGTGAATGGAGGCTCAGGATTGACTCTATCTTTTGGTAACTCTGCCATCTTTTGGCTTTCCAATCTCTTCAAAATATCAAAATACATCCCTGGGAATTACAGACCAGTTAGCCTAACATCAATAGTATGTAAACTCTTGGAGGGGATGATAAGGGACTATATACATAATTTTAGTAATGAGAACGGTATCATTAGCAGTAATCAGCATGGATTAATGAAGAAACGTTCTTGCCAAACCAATCTACTAACCTTCTATGAGGAGGTGAGTTGCCATCTAGATAAAGGAAGGCCCATAGACGTGGTGTATCCGGATTTTGCAAAAGCATTTGACACAGTTCCCCATAAACGTTTACTGTACAAAATAAGGTCCATTGGCATGGACCATAGGGTGAGTACATGGATTGAAAACTGGCTAAAAGGGTGAGTTCAGAGGGTGGTGATAAATGGGGAGTACTCGGAATGGTCAGGGGTGTGTAGTGGGGTTCCCCAGGGTTCTGTGCTGGGACCAATCCTATTTAATTTGTTCATAAACGACCTGGAGGATGGGATAAATAGTTCAATCTCTGTATTTGCAGATGATAATAAGCTAAGCAGGGCAATAACTTCTCTGCAGGATGTGGAAACCCTGCAAAAAGATCTGAACAAATTAATGGGGTGGGCAACTACATGGCAGATGAGGTTCAATGTAGAAAAATGTAAAATAATGCATTTGGGTGGCAAAAATATGAATGCAATCTATACACTGGGGGGAGAACCTCTGGGGGGTCCTAGTAGATGATAGGCTCAGCAATTGCATGCAATTCCAAGCTGCTGCTAACAAAGCAAACAGAATATTGGCATGCATTAAAAAGGGGATCAACTCCAGAGATAAAACGATAATTCTCCCACTCTACAAGACTCTGGTCCGGCCGCACCTAGAGTATGCTGTACAATTCTGGGCACCAGTCCTCAGGAAGGATATACTGGAAATGGAGCAAGTACAAATAAGGGCAACAAAGCTAATAAAGGATCTGGAGGATCTTAGTTATGAGGAAAGGTTGCGAGCACTGAACTTATTCTCTCTGGAGAAGAGACGCTTGAGAGGGGATATGATTTCAATATACAAATACCGTACTGGTGACCCTACAATAGAAATAAAACTTTTTCGCAGAAGAGTTTAACAAGACTCATGGTCACTCCTTAAAATTAGAAGAAAAGAGGTTTAACCTTAAACTATGTAGAGGGTTCTTTACTGTAAGAGCGGCAAGGATATGGAATTCCCTTCCACAGGTGGTGGTATCAGCGGGGAGCATCGATAGTTTCAAGAAACTATTAGATAAGCACCTAAATGAACGCAACATACAGGGATATACAATGTAATACTGACACATAATCACACATAGGTTGGACTTCATGGACTTGTGTCCTTTTTCAACCTACTATGTAACTATGTAACATTTGTGAATGATTGCAGACACTAGACGTTTTCCACCAAGAATCCAGAAACCTGCAGCTTGGATTGCACCTTCGGTTATGTGGCGCCCTTGGTGAACTATTTGATTGTGATAATGTCTTACAATCAAAGTAGCAATGTGGTGATCATGAGGAATGATGACAGGCTGCTTCTCCTCATCTGACAGCGTGGCAAAGGATAAGCGACCACCTACTCTCAATAGTCCATCTTGATCTATAAAGGGACTGATTTTTTTAAGACGGCTATGTTTTGGAAGCGTCTTTTGTAGTTCAATGCAGTCATATTCTTGACTGAAATATGTGTATTGTACAGAAGAAATTATGACTGTCTTGGCTTGTGAAAGTTCTTCTAAACTGACTCTTTCATGGAAAACTCCCCAGCTTCCGGGTCGATCATCATTGGTTTTCTTCTGCAAGCTTTTCGCAACATGAATTAGTCTTGCTATGACCCTGCCTAGTCTCCTCCAGTTGGAAAATCTTTCGAAGCAATGTAACTGCGGTCTAGTGTCAACAGCTTTAGTACTGGAGCTTACTACTTCTGACCTAATTTCAGGATCAGCTTCGGGTTCCACTAAAGAGTAAACAATGGTGTTATCAGGATTATCTACAACTGTCTGATACAGAAAATGTGGGCCTGAGAACCATATAGTTCTGAAGGCAAGCCAACTGTGTAGGTCTGGTAGCATAATCTGAAGGATTTTGTTCTGAAGGCACATAGAACCATTTCTCTGGACAGGTTGCTTGTCTGATCCTATTCACCCGATTAGAAACATATAAGAAGAATCTCTTGGTAGTGTTACAGATATAACCTAAGACTGTTTTACTGTCTGTAAAGAATTTCACAGCATCTAGGCTTAGGTCCATCTTGTCTCTCACTAGCTCATACAGTTCAACAGTTAGTACAGCTGCACATAACTCTAGGCGTGGAATTGAATGTGCCGGCCTAGGACTCAGTTTGGATTTTCCCATAACAAATCCAACATGACAGACATTTCCTGCATTGTTTACCTTCAAGTAAGCAACTGCACCTATTGCTGTAACAGATGCATCTGAAAAAATGTACAGTTCTCTTTTGCAGGCTTGTGACAATGAAACAGGAACATAACATCTGGGTATTTGTAAACATTGTAAGACTCGTAAAGACTCCATTGGACCCACTCATGGAGTCTCTCTTGTGGACGTAAGGCATCCCACTCACTTTCTCCACTTGACAGTTCACAAACTAAGGCCTTACCTTTAATGGTGACAGGTGCTACAAACCCGAGAGGATCGTAGAGACTGTTCACAGTGGATAGAATTCCTCTTCTCGTGAATGGCTTTTCTACTGAATTAACCTGAAAAACAAAACAGTCTTTCTCTATATCCCAGCTTAGGCCTAAACTCTTCTGTAAAGGAAGGATGTCTGTTCCCAGGCAAAAGTCTTTGAGATTCTTAGCTCTGTCTTCCGCAGTGAAAGCTTCCATGACTTGTTTGCTGTTAGAGGCTATCTTATGTAGTCGCAGATTAGACTCTGCCAGCATTTGTTTTGCTTTGTTAAGAATGTTGATTGCCCCTTCAGGTGTGCTAGCTGAAGCAAGTCCATCGTCTACATGGAAATATCTCATCACAAGGTGTTTGGCATCTTGACCATAATGTTCTGCACCTTTCTGGGCAGCTTTGCACATGCAGTATATGGCAACAGCAGAAGAAGGGCTATTACCAAAAACATGCAACCTCATTCTATACTCTGTCACCTCTTTATCTGTGTCGTTATCTTTGTACCACAGGAAACGCAGGTAATCACGATGGTCCTCTCTTACTAGAAAACAATAAAACATCTGTTGCACATCCCCTGTGAAGGCAATAGGCTCTTTCCTGAAGCGTAAGAGGACACCCAGAAGTGTGTTGTTTAGATCTGGGCCACTCAGCAGAACATCATTTAATGAAACACCTTCATGTTGAGCACTGGAATCGAACACAACTCTTATTTGTTCTGGCTTGTGTGGATGGTAAACGGCAAACATTGGCAGATACCAGTGTTCTTTACCCTCATACAGTGATGGTGCTACTTCAGCATGATTGTTGTCAAGCATCCTTTTGATGAATTCTGTAAAGTCTTTTTTCACTTCAGGTTTTCTTTGCAAAGTTTTACGTAGTGCATTCAGGTGCTTCATGGCTTCCTCTCTGCTACTAGGTAAATAACACCTGGGTGTGCGAAAAGGTAAAGGAGCTACCCAATTATTGTTTTCATCTTGGAAAGTCTCTTTATCCATGATATTGAGAAAGGCTTGATCATCTATGGACATTGCTTGTTTGTCATTATCTTTTGTTCTCTGGAACACTGAGTTCCCTAAAGTGTCAGTCTTCATGCCACTACTAATGTCTCTATTGTAATTAGAAGGAGAGTTGCAGTATGGTTTTAGGGTTTCTTTGACAACAAAGCTGTTCTGACATGGAATAAGAATGGATGTGCACCCATTTACTAGCACAGATGTCTTTGAAGTGTTGACGTTATCAGGCCGATGTGTTGCTCCTAGACACACTTCTCCTACTATAACCCACCCTAGGTCAAGTCTTTGAGCATAGGGGGCATTAAAGGGCCCATTAATTTGTTGGCGTACCTTATGTACCTGTAGAATGTCTCTTCCAAGAAGTAGAAGAATAGAGGCATCTTTCTGGATAGCTGGAATAAGGTGTGATATCGAATTGAGATGAGGATGATGAAGTGCCACTTCTGGTGAAGATATCTCTGATTTATCGTCTGGTAACATATCACACTCTATCAAGGTGGGAAGTGAGAGATGGACTCTCTTGTCAAGAGACTCGATAATAAACTCGGTAGCTTTTCTTCGTGAAGTTTCCATCACTCCAGCACATGTCTTTAGGGTGTATGGAACTGCACTCGTTCAGTTCGTTTTATTTTGTTGCGATATAAGCGAAAAAAAGAGCGGAAATTTGGAAAACAAAACAATATTTTCTTCTTTCTATTTTAAAACAAATCCAATAAAATTTAATTTTGTCATAAATTTAAGCCAAAACGTATTCTGCTAAATGTTTTTGGTAAAAAAAATCCTGTTAAGTGTATAATAATTGGTTTGTGTGATCACGAACACGTGCGCAAATGATCATGTACAGATGTGCGCAGGTGACATATGTGTGCAGATAATCATTGGGACATGTGATTTTACTGGGACATATGTGGGGGACATGTGTTTTTACTATGTGGGGACATGTGTTTTGGGGACGTGTGTTTTGGGGACATGTGTTTTGGGGACATTGTGTGTTTACTGTTTGTTTTGTGTTTTTACATGTGTGTGGGGACACTAGACTGGTGATCAGTGAGTAAAAAGCTGTAAAAAACAGCTCATACTCACTGATCACCTGCCGGCTGCAGCGATCCGCTCTCCTCTCCTCACTGACAACTTCCGTGTGAGGAGAGGAGAGCCGATTGCCTAGCAACTGGCTCTGTGTTTACATCACATGACGGCTGTGATTCGACACGGCCGTCATGTGATCAGGAGGGCCAATCGCAGAGCCCTCTTGCCGATTGGAGATGCGCCGTGTCCGGGTGACACGAGCGCATCGGGATCACGCGCGCGCGATCCTGCTCCTTTTGAGGGACGTTCCTGAATGTCCACTCAGAAGGAGAGATAGCCTACCCGCCCGTTTATGTGCAGTGGCCAGATGGGAAGTGGTTAATCAATTCCTGATGGTTCAATCGTGCCCTATGATCCGTGTCTCCTGAACACAAATTGTATAGGTTGCTATAGAAGGAATAGAACTGGTGTGCAATATCCTCGTTTTTAGTATATGTCCTACCTGAGGAATCTACAATATGATGGATCGTGGAGGCTAATTTACGTTGTTGTGTGGCTCTAGCTAACAACCTACCTGGTTTGTTACTCTGCTCATAAAACAGCTTTTGAGTCAAGGTAATACGCTGGCGGGCCCTTTTAAGAAGCTCTTCTAGAAGAAGGGATCGTGTTTCCGTCAACCCCTGCGATGTTGCAAGCGCTAGCGTGCGTTTGTGTTGGGCTTCCAGAGTACGTATTTTATCTGATAGTGCTAATACCAGAGCCTGGTGTTCCCTCTTTCTCCGCGCTGAAGCCGAAAGGAGTTGGCCCCTAATGACACATTTATGGGCTTCCCATTGCATCATGGGGGAAACATCTGGTGTGTCATTGCGGAGAAAGAAGGCCCCCAGTTCCTATCTAAGACTCTCCAAGTGTCCAGGGTCCACAAGAAGGGACGCATCTAGTCTCCAAATTTTGGTGGAGGTGACTACCTCAGGAAATCGTAAAGTAGTGATAGAGTGATGATTAGATAATGTCATGCTCTCTATAGTGGCGCTATGAAGATATGGTAAGTCTGCCTGTGTCACAAAGAGAAAATCTAATCTTGAGTACCTATTATGTGGGGGGGGGGAGAAGGTGTAGTCTTTTATATTTTTTAATATATAATAAAGTTGACTCTATTAAAATTCAGTGTACTTGTGTTACCCTTGCGTTTCCCTTTCCTGTGATTTATACTGAGGTAATGTAATTACCTTGGGATCACTGTTTCCTAAGTTGCCCCATATTTTCACCTCTGCGATCAGGTCTGTGTGGTTTGTAATCAGTAGGTCTAATAATGCTTTATCTCTTGTTGACCCTTAAAAGTGTCCTGCAAGATATTTAGGAAATGGTGAGCCTTAGATGAGGAGCATTTCCTTCCGCCCAGTCAATATCTGAATAATTGAAATCCCCATTATAATAACATTGCCCTGCCTTGCTGCCGTTCCTAACTGTGATAGGACACATGGAGGGCACTCTGCCAGAAGTCTGCTTGCTCAGCAGGGGATCTGTTCACTGATCCCCTCTGAACAGGTGGATGGCTGGTTTGTGTCACCTCCACTTATGCGGAGCGGACACAGACATAGCCCGTTCTCCTCTATGGGTTGGCAGATGTAAATGGACCACCTGTCCATTTACACCCAACTGCCATTCAATCCACTAGACAGAAGGGGAACTGATCCCATCTGTCTGTTTTCAGCAGATCCAATTGAATGTAGGTGGGTGTAAATGGACACGTCTGTTTACACCCACTGCTCCAAAGAGGGGAATGGAGGGTCTGATCGGGTCCACCTCTAAAACTGACAGGTGGACCCAATCGGTCCAATGTGTGATCACTTGGCAAAACCCATGCCTGTATTCCCTTTGTCTTTCTGAATGGAGAAAAAAATACATTGTATCTTTTTCTCCTAGTCAAAGGAAATGAATGTAAACAGAAAAAGTTGGTGTATAAAAATAATAACAAATAAAAATAAAATGGCTAGATGGCTTGATCTAGGTTAGTTGTTAGGTTATCTAGGTTAAAATGGCCCGATCTAGGTTAGTTGTTCCGCTCTCAAAACACTGACTATGTGTGGTTCTAAACGGACAGCTAAACACTTGTCAGAGACTCCAGTAAACGGAAGCCCAATGCTTGATTTGTCTACCAAAGTAATCCAACTTTATTTTTTTTTGTTTTGTGAAACTGCAATAAAATACAATAACAAAATATCAGTACACATAGAATAACTAGTCTAGTCTAGCATAAATGACAACAGAAAGGCACTTACAGGTGATGATGTCTCAAGCCCCTTGAGAGAGTAACAGACATGCTGCATCCATGTAGAATGACAATCTAAAATGGTTGAAGAACTTCCTAAACCAAAGGTCACTTCCTATCTGAGAAATTTACATAACTAGAGATAAAGCTGCTACAGACTTTGGCCACTAGATGGCAGTGGTAAACTACACATTCTATCTGAATAACTATAACTTAATTAGTCTGCAAGGCAGCACTCTCCCTGTCTGATATAATACATTATATCACTACTTATCTACTGTACAGGGAAAAACACACTCATAAGAAAATGCGTTCCTGTCAAGAACTGGTAACATAAACTAAAACATGAGTCCACAATATCAGTGTCTCTTGGCTATGGTACTTCAAGCTGGTAGCCCACATGAAATAGTTTTGTCCATAAACTCATCTTCAGACTGGAGAAACCGCACTAGGCCAAACTACCTCCAATGCCAATTGTAATCCACAGGATGAATTTTAACTCTTGGCGAATGTCCCGTCTGAAAGCTGTCAGTGACAAGTTATGTATTGTGTCAACATCATAACAGAAATACCTGTTCAAAAGAGAACAATGACATCTGAAACTGGTCTGGCATACACTTTAACAGTCCCTTGTTTTGTCACTTTGACTTCAACCTTTCTGACATTACCATCTTTACTTGACAACGTATTAGTGACAATTCCCATAGGCCAGTTGTTTCTGCTTTCCTGACTATCTTTCAACAACACAACATCTCCAACTTTAACATTGGGACTGGTCTTATCCCATTTCCTGCGACTTTGTAAGGTAAACAGGTAATCTCTCCTCCATCTCTTCCAAAATGTATCAGCCAGACACTGGACTTGTTTCCATTGCTTTAAATGAAGTTCTGTTGTACTAAAGTCTCCACAAGGGTCCGACACAAGAGTCTACCTTTTGGATCAAGAGCATAGCAGGAGTGAGAACTGTTGGATTATCTGGATCTGTAGATAGTGGTACCAAAGGTCTTGCATTAATGATGGCCATAACTTCTGCCATGAAAGTACTCAAAGTCTCATGAGTCAAACGAGTAGGTTTAGCTTGGAGTAACATTGTATCTAAAATGCGCCTAGCTACACCTATTAACCTTTCCCAAGCACCTCCCATGTGAGATGAGTGTGGAGTGTTAAAGATCCATGTGCATACTTTGTCTTCAATATAGTCTAGAAGTTCTACATCATTTGAACATATGCAGTTCCTTGCATGCTCCTACAAAATTAGTACCTCTATCTGAGCGAATTAACTTAGCCGGACCACGAACAGAAAATAATCTTCTTAGAGCGTTGATGAAACTGGATGCTGACATGGACTCAATTGATTCTATATGCACTGCTCTTGTAGAAAGACATGTGAAAAGAACAACCCAGCATTTGTTGTCAGCGCTACCTCCTCTAGTTCGGCGTGTTACAACTGCCCAGGGACCAAACACATCAACACCCACACTAGTGAATGGAGGCTCAGGATTGACTCTATCTTTTGGTAACTCTGCCATCTTTTGGCTTTCCAATCTCTTCAAAATATCAAAATACATCCCTGGGAATTACAGACCAGTTAGCCTAACATCAATAGTATGTAAACTCTTGGAGGGGATGATAAGGGACTATATACATAATTTTAGTAATGAGAACGGTATCATTAGCAGTAATCAGCATGGATTAATGAAGAAACGTTCTTGCCAAACCAATCTACTAACCTTCTATGAGGAGGTGAGTTGCCATCTAGATAAAGGAAGGCCCATAGACGTGGTGTATCCGGATTTTGCAAAAGCATTTGACACAGTTCCCCATAAACGTTTACTGTACAAAATAAGGTCCATTGGCATGGACCATAGGGTGAGTACATGGATTGAAAACTGGCTAAAAGGGTGAGTTCAGAGGGTGGTGATAAATGGGGAGTACTCGGAATGGTCAGGGGTGTGTAGTGGGGTTCCCCAGGGTTCTGTGCTGGGACCAATCCTATTTAATTTGTTCATAAACGACCTGGAGGATGGGATAAATAGTTCAATCTCTGTATTTGCAGATGATAATAAGCTAAGCAGGGCAATAACTTCTCTGCAGGATGTGGAAACCCTGCAAAAAGATCTGAACAAATTAATGGGGTGGGCAACTACATGGCAGATGAGGTTCAATGTAGAAAAATGTAAAATAATGCATTTGGGTGGCAAAAATATGAATGCAATCTATACACTGGGGGGAGAACCTCTGGGGGGTCCTAGTAGATGATAGGCTCAGCAATTGCATGCAATTCCAAGCTGCTGCTAACAAAGCAAACAGAATATTGGCATGCATTAAAAAGGGGATCAACTCCAGAGATAAAACGATAATTCTCCCACTCTACAAGACTCTGGTCCGGCCGCACCTAGAGTATGCTGTACAATTCTGGGCACCAGTCCTCAGGAAGGATATACTGGAAATGGAGCAAGTACAAATAAGGGCAACAAAGCTAATAAAGGATCTGGAGGATCTTAGTTATGAGGAAAGGTTGCGAGCACTGAACTTATTCTCTCTGGAGAAGAGACGCTTGAGAGGGGATATGATTTCAATATACAAATACCGTACTGGTGACCCTACAATAGAAATAAAACTTTTTCGCAGAAGAGTTTAACAAGACTCATGGTCACTCCTTAAAATTAGAAGAAAAGAGGTTTAACCTTAAACTATGTAGAGGGTTCTTTACTGTAAGAGCGGCAAGGATATGGAATTCCCTTCCACAGGTGGTGGTATCAGCGGGGAGCATCGATAGTTTCAAGAAACTATTAGATAAGCACCTAAATGAACGCAACATACAGGGATATACAATGTAATACTGACACATAATCACACATAGGTTGGACTTCATGGACTTGTGTCCTTTTTCAACCTACTATGTAACTATGTAACATTTGTGAATGATTGCAGACACTAGACGTTTTCCACCAAGAATCCAGAAACCTGCAGCTTGGATTGCACCTTCGGTTATGTGGCGCCCTTGGTGAACTATTTGATTGTGATAATGTCTTACAATCAAAGTAGCAATGTGGTGATCATGAGGAATGATGACAGGCTGCTTCTCCTCATCTGACAGCGTGGCAAAGGATAAGCGACCACCTACTCTCAATAGTCCATCTTGATCTATAAAGGGACTGATTTTTTTAAGACGGCTATGTTTTGGAAGCGTCTTTTGTAGTTCAATGCAGTCATATTCTTGACTGAAATATGTGTATTGTACAGAAGAAATTATGACTGTCTTGGCTTGTGAAAGTTCTTCTAAACTGACTCTTTCATGGAAAACTCCCCAGCTTCCGGGTCGATCATCATTGGTTTTCTTCTGCAAGCTTTTCGCAACATGAATTAGTCTTGCTATGACCCTGCCTAGTCTCCTCCAGTTGGAAAATCTTTCGAAGCAATGTAACTGCGGTCTAGTGTCAACAGCTTTAGTACTGGAGCTTACTACTTCTGACCTAATTTCAGGATCAGCTTCGGGTTCCACTAAAGAGTAAACAATGGTGTTATCAGGATTATCTACAACTGTCTGATACAGAAAATGTGGGCCTGAGAACCATATAGTTCTGAAGGCAAGCCAACTGTGTAGGTCTGGTAGCATAATCTGAAGGATTTTGTTCTGAAGGCACATAGAACCATTTCTCTGGACAGGTTGCTTGTCTGATCCTATTCACCCGATTAGAAACATATAAGAAGAATCTCTTGGTAGTGTTACAGATATAACCTAAGACTGTTTTACTGTCTGTAAAGAATTTCACAGCATCTAGGCTTAGGTCCATCTTGTCTCTCACTAGCTCATACAGTTCAACAGTTAGTACAGCTGCACATAACTCTAGGCGTGGAATTGAATGTGCCGGCCTAGGACTCAGTTTGGATTTTCCCATAACAAATCCAACATGACAGACATTTCCTGCATTGTTTACCTTCAAGTAAGCAACTGCACCTATTGCTGTAACAGATGCATCTGAAAAAATGTACAGTTCTCTTTTGCAGGCTTGTGACAATGAAACAGGAACATAACATCTGGGTATTTGTAAACATTGTAAGACTCGTAAAGACTCCATTGGACCCACTCATGGAGTCTCTCTTGTGGACGTAAGGCATCCCACTCACTTTCTCCACTTGACAGTTCACAAACTAAGGCCTTACCTTTAATGGTGACAGGTGCTACAAACCCGAGAGGATCGTAGAGACTGTTCACAGTGGATAGAATTCCTCTTCTCGTGAATGGCTTTTCTACTGAATTAACCTGAAAAACAAAACAGTCTTTCTCTATATCCCAGCTTAGGCCTAAACTCTTCTGTAAAGGAAGGATGTCTGTTCCCAGGCAAAAGTCTTTGAGATTCTTAGCTCTGTCTTCCGCAGTGAAAGCTTCCATGACTTGTTTGCTGTTAGAGGCTATCTTATGTAGTCGCAGATTAGACTCTGCCAGCATTTGTTTTGCTTTGTTAAGAATGTTGATTGCCCCTTCAGGTGTGCTAGCTGAAGCAAGTCCATCGTCTACATGGAAATATCTCATCACAAGGTGTTTGGCATCTTGACCATAATGTTCTGCACCTTTCTGGGCAGCTTTGCACATGCAGTATATGGCAACAGCAGAAGAAGGGCTATTACCAAAAACATGCAACCTCATTCTATACTCTGTCACCTCTTTATCTGTGTCGTTATCTTTGTACCACAGGAAACGCAGGTAATCACGATGGTCCTCTCTTACTAGAAAACAATAAAACATCTGTTGCACATCCCCTGTGAAGGCAATAGGCTCTTTCCTGAAGCGTAAGAGGACACCCAGAAGTGTGTTGTTTAGATCTGGGCCACTCAGCAGAACATCATTTAATGAAACACCTTCATGTTGAGCACTGGAATCGAACACAACTCTTATTTGTTCTGGCTTGTGTGGATGGTAAACGGCAAACATTGGCAGATACCAGTGTTCTTTACCCTCATACAGTGATGGTGCTACTTCAGCATGATTGTTGTCAAGCATCCTTTTGATGAATTCTGTAAAGTCTTTTTTCACTTCAGGTTTTCTTTGCAAAGTTTTACGTAGTGCATTCAGGTGCTTCATGGCTTCCTCTCTGCTACTAGGTAAATAACACCTGGGTGTGCGAAAAGGTAAAGGAGCTACCCAATTATTGTTTTCATCTTGGAAAGTCTCTTTATCCATGATATTGAGAAAGGCTTGATCATCTATGGACATTGCTTGTTTGTCATTATCTTTTGTTCTCTGGAACACTGAGTTCCCTAAAGTGTCAGTCTTCATGCCACTACTAATGTCTCTATTGTAATTAGAAGGAGAGTTGCAGTATGGTTTTAGGGTTTCTTTGACAACAAAGCTGTTCTGACATGGAATAAGAATGGATGTGCACCCATTTACTAGCACAGATGTCTTTGAAGTGTTGACGTTATCAGGCCGATGTGTTGCTCCTAGACACACTTCTCCTACTATAACCCACCCTAGGTCAAGTCTTTGAGCATAGGGGGCATTAAAGGGCCCATTAATTTGTTGGCGTACCTTATGTACCTGTAGAATGTCTCTTCCAAGAAGTAGAAGAATAGAGGCATCTTTCTGGATAGCTGGAATAAGGTGTGATATCGAATTGAGATGAGGATGATGAAGTGCCACTTCTGGTGAAGATATCTCTGATTTATCGTCTGGTAACATATCACACTCTATCAAGGTGGGAAGTGAGAGATGGACTCTCTTGTCAAGAGACTCGATAATAAACTCGGTAGCTTTTCTTCGTGAAGTTTCCATCACTCCAGCACATGTCTTTAGGGTGTATGGAACTGCACTCGATGTAATGTTGAAAGCATCAAAAAAGTCTGACCTTGCCAGTGACCTGTTACTCTGTTCATCCAGAACCACATACATCTTAACTGCTTTTTGCTTTTCCCCTGTGGAGTACACTGTTGCTAGGCAGATCTTGGAACATGAACGTGGAGTTATACTGTCACCACAGATTTCCATGCATTTGGACATCACTGGGGTAGATGAATTATCTTTTTGCTCCCTGTCACCACGTTTCGGGGCTTATGTGACCTCTAATGGTTGGTGCAAAGTATCAGGGTGTAAAGCTGTGATGTGTCTATTACTGCCACATTCTGAGCAATCCGCTTGTATTTTGCAGTCTTTGGCTACATGTTTAGTGGATCCACAACACTTGAAGCAGATGCCCTTTTGTCTAAGAAAGGCTATCATTTCCTTAAAAGGTTTACTTTTGAACCCTTTGCACTTGTTTAGGGGGTGGGGCTTTTATGAAGTGGGCAAAGTCTGTCAGGGTCTTCAAAGGTGTTTATCTTGTAGCTGGTTAGACAGTCTGGGTCCTCAGAGGGTACAGTTGTCTTATGGGTGATCACTGAAGTCCTATGGAATGCTCTAGGTGGCTTTTCTGCTTTCGGCAGTTGACTGTTGGTGATGAAGTAAAAGCTGGGATCACACCTGATCTTAGCTTGCTGCTGCACAAACCTAGAAAACACAAAGAATGGGGGAAAAGGGACATCATGATCTTCTTTGTATTTGGCTTCAACACTCAACCATTTTTCTTGTAGGTTGTGAGGTAGTTTCTCCACTATAGGCTTAGTACCGCTAGCGGTATCTAAATGTGCAAGTCCTCTTAAATAACCTTCTTCTTTGGCACACTGGACTTCCCAAAGAATATCACCAAGCTCTTGCAGTTTGAAATTGTCTCTGCTATTTAGCTTAGGGAAAGACTCCAGTCTTTTCATTAGAGCACCTTCAATTGCTTCTGGTGATCTTTCCTCTAGCCTTTGCCAAGCCATACCAAATCCTGCTGAAGGGTTAAATATGTGTATCCTGCGCATCCTTCTTGCATGCACTGCTGACTCAGTCCCAAGCCATTTTATCATCAGGTCTAGCATGTCGGCTGCTGGTAAGTCTTTGACTGCATTCAGAAAAGAAGACTTCCATGCCCAGTAATTCTCGGGGGAGTCATCAAACTTGAGAAAGCCTGAATTAACCATCTCTTTACAGATAAGATATTTAGTGACATCTTGTGCACTCTGGTGTTTGGGTTGCTGTAGTAAGGATTCACTTGGCCAGTTCCTATATTTCTCTAATGGTTCATCTTTAAATGTTCTGGCATTGCTGGCTTCATGAGTTTGTTTTCGTACACTCAGGGGTTCTGCTGGTTCTGGTTTAAATTCAGCTGACTCTGGATTGGGAAACTGTTTTGTTGCATTGCTGTTTTAAAGTTCTTGGACATACTCCTTTGTACGTTCTGCTGAGGAACAGGGTTTCTCAGGCACATCTGGGCATTTGTGGATAGACCCACTTCCAGACCGCTCCATATCAGCATAAGCTGCGGCCCCTGCTGCAGCAGCGGCGGCTGCACACTAACGCTGAAGTATATGCAACTTTGCTTCCTGTTCTGATTTTTCTTTTTCTTTCTCTGCTTTTTCCTTCATAATGGCAGCCTCTTTCTCAGCAAATTCTAGCTGAACACGAGCTGCCTCTGCTTTGGCGTGAGCTCTGACTAAAAGGGCACTTGCTGATGAAATCTGACTGGACCTTGTTGATTTAGACGAGTGTGAGCGTGTATCGTCTTGCTGGACAGTTGGCATGCTCTCCCTGCCTTGATGTGTCCCGGGTAGCTGATCTTCAGCCTTATACTGTCTTCCTGATCTTAGACCTATTCTGTCTGTGCAGAGACTAATATCTCCAGGCTTGTTGCGCTACACTTTTTCACTGTTCCGCTTTCAAAACACTGACTATGTGTGGTTCTAAACGGACAGCTAAACACTTGTCAGAGACTCCAGTAAACAGAAGCCCAATGCTTGATTTGTCTACCGAGGTAATCCAACTTTATTTTACTTCTTTTATTTTTATTTTTAGTTTTGTGAAACTACAATACAATACAATAACAAGATATCAGTACACATAGAATAACTAGTCTAGCATAAATGACAGATGACACAACAGAAAGGCACTTACAGGTGATGATGTCTCAAGCCCCTTGAGAGAGAAACAGACATGCTGCATCCATGTAGAATGACAATCTAAAATGGTTGAAGAACTTCCTAAACCAAAGGTCACTTCCTATCTGAGAAATTTACATAACTAGAGATAAAGCTGCTACAGACTTTGGCCACTAGATGGCAGTGGTAAACTACACATTCTATATAAATAACTATAACTTAATTAGCCTGCAAGGCAGCACATTCGTTTTGGGGTTAAGGTCAATGAAAAGGTCAAAAGTCAGGGTAAATATGTTTTAGGGAGGATTAAAAGCAACAACAAAATGTGCAGTATTGTTTCTTGGCACCACTATGAGTACAAACAACAAAAACTATACACCTATATGGTATCACTGGAAAAGGCCAGGAGTAGTAGAATGTTTTTTTTTTTTTGGGGGGGTGGTCGGTAATGATAATACCAGGACATACAGCTAACGTTTAAAAAGTGATTTTTTTAAAATTGTTTTACCCTAAATTCTCTTTGATTCTCTTTCATTGAGCTACCCATTACCAATTGCTATAAATGAAGGCCCAATTTATCATAACAAAACAAGTAGCTACAATGATATGTCCAGTTTTACTAACACAGGCCAAACTTGCAAAACTTAATTCAGGCATCAGGATTTGTTATACCTTCAGATATTAGGGTGTTAAAAAGAAGTTAAGTAATGTCCTCATTTAGGGTCAAAGCCATGAAATTCCAGTCCTTTCACCATGGTTTTTCATTTTATTATCATCTTTTTAAATTCCTTTCATCATATTCATTGTCAGTTAGTGCTACATTCCTCAACTTCTTTCTGACTAGTAATAACTTTTGCAGCCATCTGGGTAAAAGCAGCATTCTTTTCATTTTTATTAAAAATGAAGAGACCGAAAAAGAATCAGGGTAATCAAATCATCGTGGGTTTTTTTCAGTAGTGTGACAAATTTCATTTAAACAAGATGTCAGTTAGAATGCAATATATATCAGATTTCGCTTCATCTTTTGGCCAGAAGGACATCTGGTCCCCAAATTCCCATATACATAAGATCATAGTCTATAGCAACTGTTGAGTAGTGTCACTGTATTTAAATTTTAACACGTTTAATTGTATGGCCTTGGAATCCCAGTAGATTTTATTCTTAAATAGGTAACAGGTAGTTGTAAATTTCAGCAATTTCAGGCAACACGTGAAAATGTTCAGTAAGCTAATAATACTATAATTTAAACATAGCAACTGTGTCAAAAAGGTCACCCAGTTTACCGTGAAATAAAATAATGCCTAAAAAGAAACAACTAAAGGGTTAGTTCACCTTTCACAAAAAATGTAAAGGTGAACCAACACCTGATACGCTCCCTAAGCCCCCTACTGTACATACCAATCTTGTCCATTTTGGAAGCACTGAACAAAGAAGATGGAGAAGATCGGGATTTCAAATCCCTGGACTGCTAGACCTCCTGTGGGGGTGCTGACAGCTCAGCAACCCCATAGGAAAGTATAGTGAAAGGTGAACTAATACTTTAACTTGCAGTTGGCATTAATAATATAAGGTTAAACAAAAAATAAAGTGCTCTCTACCACTTTTAAAGGGACATGTTTATTGTTTACTACAGGAAATTATATACAGCCAACAAAATACATACTGTATATTCATGTCAGTCCCTGACCTCCAAGAGCGTACACTCAAGGTCCCAATCTCATATGCATGCACATACTAGGGGCAATTTAGACAAGAGTCAATTAACCTACCAACCTGCCTTTGGAGTGTGGGAGGAAACTGGAGTACCCAGAGGAAACCCCCATAAGCATAAGCACAGGGAGAACATGCTACGCCAATTGAATTAAAACAGAAGTATGGGTTTGGGGGATTATTGCTGTTTTGTACTTACCTGGGTGGATGCAGCATTGGACCGATGCTGCATCTGCCCCCTGCAGCCTCTGCACTGAGAACCGAGCCATCGAAACATCACCGATGGCTCGGTTCTCACGGCTCCTTGAGCAGAGAGCTGTTGCCTGTCAGTCAGCATCTCTCCTGCTCTGCTCCTCCATGCTCACTGGAGCACTGAGCTGTGGAGGGTTGGGGAGCGAATGTCTCAACGGCTCGCTGAGAGGCTGAGACGGCTATCAGTCCGGGCACCTGGGGGATCCAGACTTCCAGAGTCAGGATGACGCGGTGCCTGGACTGATATTGGTAACGTCAGCAGAGAGTGGACTTCAGTCCGCTCTCTGCTGAAAATGGGTCACAGGAGTGCAAAATGAGTTGCACTACTGTAACCCATAGGAGAAGCCCAGCCAAACAAGCTCAGGCTGGACTTCTCCTTTAAGGACCCCAACCACAAAGCAGAAGTGCTGACTGCTGCTCCTTCAGCCCACGCCACTCAGCCCGCCTATTCGGTATAGCAGGCGGGGCGGAGAGCGGAAACTACCCAGCTGCCCTATGACCATGAAGGGGGAAGGAGCTGCAATGGATCCCGATCCCATCGCCTGTTGCTGCCTGCCGGACCGGGAAAAAAGTGAGTGATCGCCGTGCAGCAACCTCCCTGTGTGCCTGGATAGGGGGAGCGGTGGGGCAGCAGCATATAGAAGAATTGATCTTTCCATATTCCTCCTGCAACCGCTGAATGCCCGCTTATCCTCCTCTCCCTCTTGCAGGCATTCAGCGGCGGCAGGGGGATAATGGAAAGATCAATTCCTCTATATGACGCTGCCCCCGCCACTCCTCCTATCCAGTTTCTTTTGCTGCGCCCCCATGTTTTTCAGCTCCCCCAGTGCTTTCTGCCCCCCCTGTGCTCCCCTTCCCCCCAGTGTTATCCAGTTCCCCCCAGTGCTCTCCACCCACCTGTGCCCCCCCTAGTGTATTCCAGTTTCCCCCACCTGCCACCCAGTCCCCCGTGCTATACCGTTCCCCTCCAGTGCTTTCCAGTTTCCCCCAGTGTTTTCCAGTTTCCCCCAGTGCTTTCCACACCCCCCATGCTCCCTTTCCCCCCTGTGCTCTCCAGTTTTCCCTCCAGTGTTCTCCAGTTCCCCCCAGTTCCCCCAATGATCTTTGGTGCCCCCCTAGTATTCTCCACCCCCCTGTGCTCACTTTCCCCCTGTGCTCCCTCCCCCCCAGTGCTATCCAGTTACCCCAGTCATCTCCGTTCCCCCAGTGCTCTCCCCCCCGGTGCTCTCCACCCCCCATGCTCTCCGATCCCCAGTGCTCTCCAGCCCCTATAGTGGTCTCCAGACTGCCCAATGCTCTCCAGCTCCCCCAGTGCCCTAGATAATAATAATATGGTTTTTAAAAAAGAATAGTCTCATGAAACAGGCTTTTAAAACAAATTAACACTTATTATTTATAAAGTGTTAGAAGTGTTACAAATTAAAGCAGCATCAAATGTAAATGTAAACCACTTCTTTTTTTTTTTTAAAGGAAAAGAAAAAAATTCCTCTTTCTCAGCTAACAAATCAAACTGAAACACACACACATGTAACAGTACATATGTAAAGAACATAGACCACAGAATGTATTAATTTTTTTTTTTTAAGTCTTTTAGGAAAGTAATTTGCACTTTAAAGTGTGAACTTTTGAAGATCAATTCCCCACATCTAGCTCTAAAAAGATCTTCTGAAAAACGTCAAAGGTATATTTTAGGTTTTTGGGGTAGCTCAGATTAAAAGCATAAATGAGTCCCATAAGAAAAACACATGATTCAGGTACATCAGAGATTCCAGTGAGAACCTCTACTCCCTCAATAACTATCCCCAAGGTGGTACTGTTTTCATCAGTAACTTTGTGGATAACAAAAATATTCAGGATCAAGGTAGATAGGTCTTCTTGGATCTGTGAGGCATCCTCATAATCTAGGAACTGTGGAGACAAAAAACAGAGTAATAAGATAAAGACCAGAACAGAATGTCTCAGAGAGCGTAACAAGGTCCTTTATTTGCACCAGCAATTTAATTGATTTATTTCACAAAGTTCCAAAGTTAGTTAAATAAATAATCATGACATTCTTACAGCATATAATTTCTTTAATATATATTTATATATATATAGATATTTTGCAAAATGCATTTCTAAGATATTCCCAAAAGAAAGCCTTAAAAAACAAGGGGAAATATTTATATAATATGTGAATAAAAGTATACCATTTCTTTGTGCTGCGTTTGTGTTGAGTTTTACCACAAAAATGAACATTTCTGACGGTTTGGTTTTGAAGTTATTGTACATTAAACTTGATATTATGTGACCTCAAGCCCCACCCACTTTGCATCCCATGTTATTTCCATTTTAAAAACAAATATACAATTTGTTTGTGCTGCGTTTGTGCCACTAAAACAAACATTAGTGCCGATTTAGTTTCAGATATTATAGTTAATGAAACCCCGCCTACTTTGGACCCTATGTTATTACATTTCAAAAACAATTATACCATATGTTTGTGCTGAGCTTGTGCTTCAATAACTGGTATTGGTATAATGTAAATCATGAGCCAGGGCATTGGTGCCATTTCTCCTACACACAGAATGAACAGCCCATAATCAATATCTCAAAAACCAAACAAAGTTTGTTTTTGTCATACAAATCAGCACAAATGCAGCACAAATAAATGGTATTGTCACGATCAAGGGATCAGGCTCGAAGACCAGTTGCTATAGCAGTGGAAGCTAACACAGGAACCAGCAGGATAGGATTACAGGCAGGTCATCCTGGCAAATGTCACAGGCTCACTTGAGTTGCAGAATCAAAGTAATAACCTGTGTTCACCAGAGCTCCTGATGGTGTAGATGGATTTTGCTGCGTGTTAGTACCAGGTTGCGGTCCTCAGGATCACCCCACCAGGAGGTGATCAAGCTGGGGTCCAGTAGCAAATATAGCAGATAAGGATCAAGCAGAAGTGTAGTCGAGGAACAAGCCAAAGGTCAGTAATGAATAGTTGCAGGTTGGAATTAAGCAGAAATGTATTTGAGGAGCAAGCCGAATGTCGGTAACGAATAGTAGCGAAGATACAGACAGCAGCAGGAAAGACAAAAGCGAGATATTGGCTGGAGAAGGCACTAATTCTGGCAACAAGAAAGTGCAGAGACATGGCTTAAATCAGGAAGTTCATGGGAGGAGCAAAGAGTTCAAGGTTCAACGCAAATAAGACTCATAGCAGGACCATTCGAGGAATTGTTCAGGGAACTGTCCAGCATTCCAGGTGGCTCCGCAAGCAGGTCCTGACAAGTTTAATTGTTCTAAAAATTTAATAACATGTAGCGCAAAGTGGGAGAGGTTTCATCAACTATAATGCGCAATAGCAATGAAACCAAACCAGCACATACGTTCATTTTTGCAGTGCAAACTAATGCTCTCTTTGTTTTTAAATTTTAATAACATTGGGTGCCAAGTGGGCGGGGCTTGATGTTACATAATTTGAATTTGAATACCAATATATCAAAAACCGAACTGGCTGAAACATTCATTTTTGTGGTACAAATTAGCACAAACAAATGGTATGATTGTTTTTAAAATTTAATAGCATGGGGTGCAAAGTGGGCAGGGTTTTATCAACTATGATGAGTAATATCTCTGAAACCAAATGGCACAAAGTTCATTTTTGCAGCGCAAATCAACACAGATGAAGCAGAATAATGCTATCTTTGTTTTTAAATTTTAATAACATAGGGTTCAAATTGGGTGGGGCTTTAGGTCACATAATCTAAAATTTAATATGCAATAACATCAAAACCGAATTGCAGAAACATGAATTTTTGTGGCACAAAACAGTTTTAAGCTTAACAGCCGACGGTCCCTCACCCTGCATCTTGGTTGCATTCTGCCGAATGCAGTGAGTGCAAACTTTGCGTGCACACAACTGAGTTGTCACAATAGGTGGCTACAACGAATGTATGTCCATTTATTATGAATAAACATAAATAATCGGCAAATAAAATAAACATTTTGGATGGTATGTTAAGCAACATTTAAAGCATGTAAACGATAATTTGTTCAATGTTCATTCTTACCTTTCAATGCCATTGCGTGGCTTTGTAATGACTTGGAAAAATTCTTCTCACTGGTGGCGCAATTTTGTCCTGATGGTCCTCAAAATGATGGGAACTGCCTTGTGCAGGTTTTTAAAGTTGCAAAAGATGTCAAACTCTTTAAAATTACAGCATTAAAACTTGTGCGGTTGCATGTTTGGCAAACATCTGCTTCCTGTAATTTCAGTCAAATTAATAATTTTTTAAAATAAATGTAACTTAATTAGAATATGGAAATGCACTTACCTTAAAAGTTATGTCTAGATTACTCAATATTATGCATTATTTTTGTAAATGTAAAAGGTGCATTTTAAAAACTAATGAAAATTAAGTAAGGTACTTAAAATATCAAAGTCAATTAATTAACATTTAATTAATTGCTGAAAATGATAACAATTTTATGTTAAAACTACAAGCCAACAGAATCATTTTTATCAGTGTGTGAGTGGAATTGGTCTTCCTCTGTGGGTGGAATTGGTCTCCTCTGTGGGTGGAATTGGTCTCCTCTGTGGGTGGAATTGTTCTCCCCTGTGGTTGGAATTGGTCTCCCATGTGGGTGGACTTAGGCTCAAATGGCTCCATTAGGCACAAATCACCAGCAACTAGCTTTCTCCTCAACCTCTCACTACACAGGGAATATCGCACTGGTTACTGCCAGCAAAGGGGAGGTGTTAACCGATTACCGCACGATTTTTGGTAATATTTACCGACAATTTTTTTTTTGCCGTTATTTACCAAAAAATCTTTATTTCTTTTTAGTGAAATGTACTTAACTTACTGAATGCGATAATTTATGCAAATTAGTTAAATTATACCCTTATCGCATGCTGTAAACGTTAGTGAATTGATCCCTTTGGGGTTTAATTCTTTACAACTTTGTGGAAAAAATAATTTTTAATTTTCCTTTTTGTTTTCCAAAAACTTGTGGCAAAAATATACGCAAAGTTTTCATTTTACTAAAATATTTCTCAACTTACACCAAAAGAAAAAATAATTAGACTTTACTGGCACAAAAGATGGACACAGGCAGGTTTATATGAAACCATATACACATTTTATTATTCTATGTAACCGCAGTAAAATTACATAGCGATCCATAGGTAATATAAACATGGCTTGTATGCAACAGTAATGAGTACCTGCTGAGACATACCTCTCACAGTAACATGTTCATTTTTAATAAACTTCTAAATTCTATATATATTCATATTCAATAGAAATGTTGAGATAAGTCCCCATCGGTCAATGTGTTTCTCGTTTTGCTTGTTCAGGACACTGCAGAGTGCTTGAGAATCATGGGAAATGTAGTTCCAAAACATCTGGGGTGCCAAGGTTCGCCATCACTGTTATAATGCCGGAACAAATAAATGCCATTACCTTGTCTGTCTCTCCACTGATTCATGAAGAAAATAAAGTTAATTAACTACCAACTCATTTTGTTATCCCTCTTAATCTCTGAGCTTCATTAAATTCCTCGCTCTGCTATGCTGGATTGTGACGCCAGGGGGAATTTAATGGACATGGAATTCACCCAAATCCAAATGAGAAATAAACCTGTCCCTGTTGATATGGAACCTGTTTATGGATCACCCTTATCCTCAGGTCCTGTAACCCATGAGACAGTTCCTTTGGAACTCCATCTTTCAGCTGATTACACTACCCAAATTTCCTATTACCCTGGGCATTCTTTGGGGTTTTCTACGTATAAGCCGTCCATTGACTGGGGTAACCTGGAGTATACATTTTATGTCCCACCATTCCAAGGCACATTGAGCACATAGAGATCCTTGTTAGACAGTACTCCACTGACCAAGAAATCAGTGGTAACTACCCAGTCATACTGTGGATACACGAGTAACAGTGTGCCAGCATCCCAATATTGTTTGGAAGAAATTAGAATAGAAACATGGACTTTAAAGGCACATATGTATATTATTAAAGATGCAGCAATAAAAATAAAATAAAATGATCCCAACATTAACAGGGCAAATGCGTTTCGTAATCATGTCTTCCTCAGAGGGCGTTAGGGCATGGCCACGCAGCTGTCTTCAGTCTGTATCAACCCGGGCCTCACTGCGTTCAGTAACATCAGGAAGCGGTGAGAATGACATGAACTGTGAAGTGCAGACTTAATATTGACATCTCTGTTTTTATTCAACTTTCTTGTAAGCATATTTTTATCGGTTGTGGGCATGTCCCCAATAAAACAGTGTTATGCTATGTGAATTCCTTTCTTTTTGTATGTAACATTGGGTGAGCCACTTAAAGAAATTACCGAGAAATACTTAAAAGCAGGATCCTTTTTCACACAACAAGGAGAGACCAGGTTCAATACATTGCTGTCTCATGAAAGGTTGTGTTCATCAGAATAGCAGTTTATCCAGGTGTTCCAGGAGATATTAAGGCTATTTATTGGCCCGTTTGTGGTAAGTGCATTACCAACGGGGATCACTTCTGAGTTTCTTTTACGGTGATGGTGTTTATGCTTTGAGGCTTCCCTGCAATTCTGAGGGGTCACGGAGCACCACATTTACCCTGCGGACTTCTGTTGAGACTTTGTTGCATATGAATTTAGATTTATGTGCGGTCTACAAGTACAATAATACTTTTATAATAATAATACTATAAGTACAGGTGTATAGTCAAAACCATGTATGGCTAATAAGTGTCACCACCAAACAGGGTTGATAGACAAACAATGGTAGGTACTTATCCACAATGGCGAAATGCGTGAGCTGACGTCAATATAAATTGTTGTAACAATAACCAGCTTTGCCCAATGGTAGAGAGGAGAGTGTTTGACTAAAATAGCCACTCACTTAATAGTCAGGAAAAATGAACAAGAGCAATAAAGTATTAGCACCAGCATGGCTAAAAGATAAAGAAAGTACAAAGATATATGTGCTCAATATTTGCCGCTAGTCTTACCTTTGTAGACAAAGCTGTGGTAAATGATAAAGAACGAACAATCGCTGTGTGTGTGATCAAGTGAAGATATAGTAGCCTAACTGACTGAGACATAAAGCAGCCCCATATATATGGGTGCCGACTGTAAGTGCGTCACCGGAAACCAGAAAATGGAAGTGCGTGGCCGCAAACCGGAAGTGCGCAAGCGCAAACCGGAAATGCACCACCCAGCCTGGCCACAAGCTAACGTGTATGCGCCTAAGGGTGCCGCAACCACAGCGACAGATGGCCAATGTGACGGCATCAGAAGCAGATCAAAGCGGGTGAAGAGACACCCAAAAGATCCGTTAATCGCCGCGCACCTGACCAAAAAAGAAGACAAGTTACGCAGCGCTGGGTGGCCACACAAGGAGGGTCAAAAGGCCTAAATGTTCCTCCCAGGCCACAAGAATGGGCAACAAACATGCTGAACCAAAACAGAGCGACAATCATAGAAAATACACTATAAAAGGGGAAGGTAACACAAGCGTCCCCTAAAGGAATTAGAGTACATAACATATTTACATAAATCCATAACCCTAAGTTCGGTACAGAGACATACTTTGCAAGAGGTTGCAATAGATTGTTATTTATATTAAATCCTTTTAATTGTAGGTTTTTTAAGAGATTATTGCTAAACCAACAAGGTGGTAGAAATACAGTCAGAGGAATGGCTTCCACATTGTGGATGGTGGCGTGCTCAAAACGGTTTAGTACAAACTATATTTAATTGATTACATAAATCAATATATACTGTAAAAAATAAAAATAAAGTAAGATAAAGTATGAGCAAACCAACATAACACGAACGCGGGAGCCAACAAACATCAATTAGAACACAGCATAGCTTATAGGAAGGGTTTGTAGGATTGGGTCTCATTCAGTCCTGGAGGGTAAGTGGCAGCGAGGCGTTCAATCCAGGAGGTTTCTTGCTGGAGAATGAGTTTGACCCACTCTCTGTTTCTTGTCCCCTCTTTGGCTACCTGTTCTGGGCTGCATGCACTGTTGTGCCTCACCAGAGTGGCTATCATCTTTTTATTAATATATATAATGTATATAATGTTTTTTCTGGATATTTTGATGTATTCCTTTAATACCTTCCTACATGTCTATTAGATACGCAAGCTCCTGAAGAAGCGCACCAATGCTCGTAGCATGTGGAGCGATTTTCTGAGCGACCTATATATGTATTAGAGGTGTTATGAGAGTCCTTGAGGTCACTCAATCATATGTTTTTTAATGTGTTTGTATATAATGGTTTTAAATTTATCCTATTAAAAACTTTAAATTTTTTTACCTAATATACATGTGCCTATAAAGTCCATGTTTCTATTCTAATTTCTTCCAAAGAATGTAAATCAGTTACCTCCTCATCGCTCTTATAACTGTACTGCTGAAATAGCTTTGGGTCACGTTTCTTCTCTGTCAGAATCTGAATTAAAGGTGGTCAGAGAATTCCTTGATGAGAATTCGGAGATTTATCAGACACTCAATGTCTCCTGCGGGGGGCAGCCTGGATCTTTGTTAATAAGAAGGACTCCACCTTGTGTCCTCGCACCATGCATTGACTACAGGGATTTGAATAGAATCACTAATAAAGCTATTATCCTCTACCCTTAATTCCTGAAATGTTGGAAAGACTCTGCTGTGCTAAAGAAATTACCAAACTAGACCTATGGGGGGTATATAACCTTGTCTGCATACTTCAAGGAGACAAATGGAAAACTGCTTTTTGAACTAGTTATGGACATTTTGAGTCTTTGGTCATACCTTTTGGCCTTTGCACTGCTCCCAAAAAAGTTCTACATTTCATCAGTGATGTCCTGTGGGATCCGTTGGACCAGTGTGTTATGGAATACATGGTTAATGTTCTTAGTTTTTCTGATAATCTAGAGGAGGATCACAGGAATTTTTTTTCAACAGTCTTCAAAAGTCTATATAAAAGTCAACTTTACATTAAATCGAAGAAATGTTAGTTTGAACAAACCCAGATCCAGTTCTTGGAATACATCATTTCATTTAAGCATGGATCCTGATAAGATCAAAGCAGTTGTGGATTGCCCTACCCCTAGAAACGTTAAGAAAATACAAAGATTTTTTGGATTTGCCAGCTTCAGCAGAAGATTCATAAGGAACTTCTCTAACGTGATAGCATCAATTACACAGCTGACAAGGAAAAGGATGCCCTTTTTGTGGTTACTTGAGGTACAGGCTGCCTTTTGTAAACAAAAGTCTCTTTTCACTTCTGCACCAGTATTCGTACTGTACATCCTGATCCTGAACTGCCTTTTATCATGGAAGTGGATGCTTCAGATTCTGCTGTGGGAAATATCCTTTCTCAGTGAAGAGAAACAAAGATGCAGCTTCATCCTTCTGCTTATTTCTCTTAACCACTTCAGCCCCGGAAGGATTTACCCCCTTAAAGTGGAGTTCCACCCACTTTTACAACTCTTCAGCATCCCTCATTAAACTGTGCACTGTAAACGAATTGGATATTTTTTTATATTTTTCTCAGCACCTACTGTATATCTGCTGTATTCATTTTTCACTTCCTTCTCCCTGGCCGTGGCCCATCGCATCATTTCCTGTTTGCAATGCCTTCTAGGAAGGGGCGGCAATTTCCTCTGACACTGCCGTTGCTATGGAAACCTGACCTGAAACCTATTACACTGCTTGTGCTGCACTGAGCATGTGCGAGATCTGCAAGGATGAGATCCAGGAAGAGATACAGTCTGGCTTCAGATGCCCACACTTAAGATGGCCACGGCCTGCTGCAAGTTTATAAAATAACAAACTACTGCTATAAACTAACAAAACAGACCTTAGTTTACAGACTAACTTTACTAGAATACATTAGGCTTGTGTATTATAGGGGTATTTTTATTTAAAAAGTATAATTTCGGCTGGAACACCACTTTAATGACCAGGTAATTTTTTGCAATGCAGAACTGTTTCGCTTTAACTGACAATTGGCGGATCATGCGATGTTGTATACAAACAACATTGATGGCCTTTTTTTCCCCACAAATAGAGCTTTCTTTTGGTGGTATTTGATCTTTTTTGCTCTAATAAATATCATAAGTTTTGGTGAGTTTTGCCTCAAGTTCAGAGATTAATGCAAATCGGGATAAAAGGTACCATCATCCAGTATAGATTGTTTGCAAATGATAAGGGAATAGGGGCAGTTGCTGAAGCTGTCCTACTAGACCCTCGGGGGAAGAATAGGCTATCTCAGTGCCAATAAACAGAGTTCAACTTTATAATAAAATATTTGTTTATTACATATAAAATCATGTGTAACAACAACAAATTAAACAATTAGGGAAGAACGATACAGTAATTAGATACTTACATAGTTACATAGTTAGTAAGGTTGAATAAAGACACCAGTCCATCTATTTCAACCTGAGTGAGTGTGGGTGCGTGTCCACAATTGTCCCTATCCCTGTACATATTATTATATTATTATTTATTTAAGGTACCCATATAGCGCTGTCAATTTTACGCAATGCTCCACACATACATCACACACTCACATTGGTCCCTACCCTCAAGGAACCCATAATCCAAGGTCCCCAACTCACATTCATATACTAGGGCCAATTTTATATAGAAGGCAATAACCTACCAGCATGTCTTTGGAGATACTTGTAGACTTCCAAACAGGTTACTAGTTATAGAATTTGCTCACAGATTTATGCAATCCTCAACACGATCAAGGGACCACTTCTTCAGGAGGATAAATCTATAAGGTAAACAGCATATATCAAACAATCATGACAATTATACATATATCATATAAAGTATCCAACAATATTCCTATAATAAATATCCAAAAAAACTAATAAAAAAATTAAAAATTCTTCATCATTTTAGGCCAATATGTATTCTTCTACATATTTTTGGATAAAAAAATTGCAATAGGAGGACATGGCCTGGACGGAAACCAAGATGGCAGCATAACTTGCTAGCTCCTGCGACCCGGAGACCAAAACTTGCCCTGTGGGGAACCTACACCACCAAATAACCATGAGCAGATCCACCTGTAGCTCCTCTACATCCCGAGTGGCCATCGACCCCGGCACACAGCTGAGTAGAAACATCCCGCATATACTCCGGACCCAGCGCCTGCCCGCACATGCGGCCTCACAGGCCCAGACCCCAATCTCACCTAGATACTTGTAGACTTCCAAACAGGTTACTGGTTATAGAATTTGCTCACAGATTTTTGCAATCCTCAACAGTTTCACGATCAAGGGACCACTTCTTCAGGAGGATAAATCTATAAGGTAAAAAGCATATATCAAACAATCATGACAATTATACATATATCATATAAAGTATCCAACAATATTCCTATAATAAATATCCAAAAAAACTAATAAAAAAAATTAAAAATTCTTCATCATTTTAGGCAAATATGTATTCTTCTACATATTTTTGGATAAAAAAATTGCAATAGGAGGACATTGCCTGGACGGAAACCAAGATGGCAGCATAACTTGCTAGCTCCTGCGACCCGGAGACCAAAACTTGCCCTGTGGGGAACCTACACCACCAAATAACCATGAGCAGATCCACCTGTAGCTCCTCTACATCCCGAGTGGCCATCGACCCCGGCACACAGCTGAGTAGAAACATCCCGGATATACTCCGGACCCAGCGCCTGCCCGCACACGCAGCCATCACAGGCCCAGACCCCGATCTCACCTAGTTCTGAGACCGGCACCCCGATGGCGGGAGGATTAATGCCCAGTGTTGAGCGAGCTCAACCTCCCAGCCTGTTTGATTTAGAGAAGGTGGCCTCGGACATTAAAAGTACGGTCACAGCGGCGATAGCTGACCTTAAAGCGGACATCCAGGCAGTATCACACCGCATCGGTGAAGTGGAGCAAACGACACAGACCCATGCCGCCGCCATTCGCCAAGTACAAGGCACCTACGACACCCAGCTCTCTCATCTATTCAACCTCCACAGACACTTTGAAGACCTTGATAATAGAGTCGGAGGCATAATATCAGAGTGCGGGGGGTACCTGAGAGCACTGACCCAGGGACCCTGCAACAGACTATCTGCTCAATCGCTAATGATTTAATTTATCGCCCCGCAGACTCCCCGATTGAGATGGAAAGAGCTCATCGCGCCCTGCTTCCCAAACCCCGTGAGAATGCGCAAACCCGAGATGTGGTATGTTGTGTCGTTAACTTTCCACTCAAAGAAGAAATTCTTCGCAAAGCACGGGAAAGGGGTCGAATTTTCCACAATGGTACCGAAGTAAAACTCTTCCAGGACTTGTCCCAGATAACACTGCAGAACAGAAGGGCCCTGCGCCCCCTACTGGAAGCATTGCGCTCTCGGAATATACAGTACCGATGGAAGTTCCCCTTCGGCCTATCAGCTTCCCCTAGGGGTCGCTCTGCACTCCTTCGTACACCAGAAGATCTACAGGCATTATGTGAACAACTCTACCTTCCTCATATTGAGCTTCCGAAATGGTACGCATTCTATTTCCCCACAGAACCCTGGCTCCTGGTTTTTCTCAATCCATCACCCAAAGCCCAACGCCAAAGATCCCATAGGCACAGAGCGGACCTGGCGACGCCAAACCCCCGCTCATCACGCCATGACCTCTATCAACGTGAACCTGGCTCTCCACCCTCGCCTCCTATGAGAAGAAACCTAAAGATCTATGCCCTTACTCGACCATGGTCCACTACCTGCACGTAAGTGCTTATGCAACTGACTCACCACCAGCCTTTCTTTTTGGTGTTTTTTTTTTCTTTTTTTTTTTTTTCCTTTTCCTTTTTGTGCACTTCTCCCTCTAGCGGGTTTTGGATTTGTTGTGTTCTACTGGCTTGCCCACTAGACCCTCCTCCGCCTATGCCTTACCTACCTACGTTACAGCAGATGCGGTGGACTACTGTTGGTATGGAGATGGGAGGCTCCATCCCTGCCTCTCTCATCCGGATGTCTCTACAACGCTGCGCAGACTACACTATGGAACCGCCAGCATGGTTAGTAAATTTACCTGACACTAGACGACCTGCTTCTGTGAGGTAACTCTACCTTTTATACTCATAGTCCTGAGATGGACTCGAGTTTAGCTTCTGCCTTAATGAAATTGGATACTACTCTAATAACATATTGGATTTTCTTGGCACACATTTCCCAACTCCATACGTTTGCAGTCAATTTGATTTATCTGACCTTGCCTTGGATCACAGGACACTCCCAGATGTCATAGCAAATACGCTAACCTTATAAACTACACAGCTGATTGGCTTGGAAAATGCAGCTGATTGGAAAACGCACCTTTGACTCTAGTATGTAGATTCTTGCTACTCAGCCAGATACGTTTGGTCCAAAACTCTAATGGGGCGTACACACGGTCGGACTTTTCAGTACAAAAGTCCGACAGCCTGTCCGACAGACTTCCGGCGGACTTGCGGCGGACTTGCGGCAGACTTTCTAACGAACGGACTTGCCTACACACGACCACACAAAAGTTCGACAGCCTAGTACGCGGTAACGTACACCAAGTCCGGCAAGACTATAAAACGGAAGTTCAATAGCCCATACGACACCCTTTGGGCTCCTTCTGCTAATCTCGTGTTTATCTCGTGTTAGTAGAAGTTTGGTGAGAGACGATTCGCGCTTGTGAGACTCGTATTTTTCAGTTCGTTTTAACTGTTGTTCAGTCTGTGCTTGTGAGGTTTGTATCTGCTTTTCAGTGCGTTTGGTCAGTTGGCATTGAGAAACCTTTGTTTTATTGTCCGCTCGTTCCTGATTTTCAGGTCGCTCTTCACAGGCCTTGCTGTTCTTCAGTGCGTTCTGTTAAGTGCGTTCTGACCAGCCGACCGTTTTAAAGCCATGTTACCTGTACGTACTCGTCATCGAGCTTGTGCATTGTATGTGTTTGGTGCTGTAGTTTATTCTTCAGACCAAGACCAGTCCATGAACAGGGCGAGGAGGAGTCCATGGACCAAGAATTGGTTGCTCCAGCGTGACCAGTTCTGTCACATGCCATTGCTCCGTGAGATCCATGAGAATAATCCTGAGGATTTCAGAAACTTTCTCCGGATGACGGACCCCGTTTTTGACCGTTTGGTGGCTTTGCTGACCCCCTATATCAGCAGGCAGGATACCTGCATGAGGCAAGCCATCATTCCGGAGCAGAGGCTAGTTGCCACGTTGCGGTACTTGGCGACAGGGAGAAGCCTGCAGGACCTCAAGTTCTCAACAGGCACCTCCCCCCAGGCTCTGGGGATCATTAATCCAGAGACCTGTTCTGCCAACATCCAGGTCCTGCAGAAGGACTATATTAAGGTAAGAATTTTTTCTTTTATTAGCATCACATGTTCTTTTATTTAATCTTTGATAATGTAATGTATTTCTTAGCTCAAACACTACTTACCATCATTGCAATATAGTGTGAATGTCCCCTTTTTCTCCTCACGCATGCTGGATTTTTTTCCTGTTCTTTTTTGTCATGCATGTATATTTGCCTTCAATAACTTCCCCAGCATACAATGCTGGGCACATATCCACCTAGTCTACACAGTTTGAATGTATTTAGTCAGTTGCATTGTATTTTGTTTCCCCTAAACTCTATCCAAATAGTGTTCATATAATTAGCTTGTTTTCCCAACCCCCCCCACCTAAACTCTATCCAAATAGTGTGCATATAATTAGCAATTAGCTTGATTTCCCAACCCCCCGCCCCCACCTAAACTCTATCCAAATAGTGTGCATATAATTAGCTTGATTTCCAACCCCCCCTAATAATTTGCTAAAATGTTCTGTGGTGTTGATTTTTAAAAAGCAAATATATGTTGCACTTTGCAAAATGCATGTGCACTCTACAAGTGCATTTGCTCCAGTGCTTTAGTAAATGAGCAGAAGCTCTGCTGATTTCCATCATCAAATCATATGCAAGCCACAAAGTGTTTTCATTAATTGCCCTTGCATTTGATTGTGTACTCCTTGCAACATGAAAGCCTTTTTACCTTACCTCATTTACTTTAAGCTGGGGAGCAACTGCACTTGCAGAGTGCGACAACTGCACAGTCTTGTAGCCTTTTTAGTCCATAAACCCCTGCGTGTCCTAAAATTATTTTTTTTTAAATTTCACCACCCCCTAAAATGTAATCAATGTTCCATCAGAGGGGTGTGAGCAATCTGATAAGTGTGCCTTTCCATATTATTTCTTCCAGAAGATTTAAATTATTTAATGTTATACTGATGCTGGGCAATAATGTTTTTAATTGTATAATTTTCTTGCAATGTTATATTCAAAATTACTGATTTTTGTTTTCTTGTTTGATTCCCCAGTTTCCTTCAACGCCACAGGAATGGCAGACTGTGGCATCCCATTTTGCCACCCGTTGGGACTTTCCCAATTGTGGAGGGGCTATAGATGGGAAACATGTCCACATCGTGCCACCACCCCATTCGGGGTCATACTATTTTAATTATAAGGGGTTCCACAGTATTGTTTTAATGGCGGTGGTGTCGGCACACTATGAATTTCTATATGTGGATGTGGGGAAGAATGGCCGGATGTCGGATGGAGGAGTATTTGCCCAGACGGAGTTCTGCCAGCGTCTCCAGAGTGGTGGCCTGGGATTGCCACCTGATGCAGATAACGTGGAAGGACTCCCCTTTGTCTTCATTGCCGATGAAGCCTTCGCTCTGAGCAAGCACCTCATGAGGCCATTCCCCCAAAGAACCCTCACCCCGGAGAGGAGGGTTTTTAATTTCCGGCTGACCAGAGCTAGAAGAGTGGTTGAGAATGCATTTGGGATTCTGGCCAGCCGGTTCCGCCTGTTTCAAACCTCCATTAATTTGGCGGAATACAAACTTAATTTTATCATTTTATCGTGCTGTATCCTGCACAACTTTTTGCACATACATTCTCCAAATTATATGGTGCCAGTTGGGCCTGAGGCTGGACTTATTAGCAGTGACAATCTTACGGGCCTGGATACTGTCCGTACTGGCTTGGCCCCCCAAAGTGCCCGTCAAGTTAGACAGCAATATGGTAATTATTTTATGGGTAGGGGGGCCATTGCAATGGGCCAGGATATCTAAAGATTTAAAATAAAAAAAATCTTGATGAAATCTTGAATTATATTTATTGCTTGCCTTTCTTTTGGGCTTTCTCCTAGGTTATGGTCGAGCAGTTGTAGTGCCAACTGTATTTTCCTTGTAAATTTCTAAATAAGCTCCATTGTCACTGTAAACAACTTTTTTCAATTTAAACAAACTGATACTGAGCATTGAAATAACAAACCACACATTTAATTCCTAAGCAGATGTTTTTAATCTTTGGTATCCATTCAGTTATGCATTTAGTATAAAATGTTCCTAGCCAAAAATATAATGATATATTAATAAATTTAGAATAATATAATTATAGTTAAAGATTTTTAGATAATCAAAAATAAAATTTGTTGGGCATTTTGATTTTAGCAAGCAGGCCTTTTTTTTTGTTTTTTAAAATCCGTTTTATTTTTTTTATTTTTTTGTAAAAAAACTTTTTTTTGTTTTTGGTTTTTAAAATCCCTTTTTTTTTCTTTTTTTTTTTTTTAAAAATCCGTTTTTGTTTTTTTTGGTTTTTTAAAAACATTTTTTGTATTTTTTTTGTTTTCTAAAAACAGGCCTCCTTTTTTAAATGTTGTTAAACAGGCATATCATTTAACAGAAAATAATAAAGAGAAGGCCCATAATGGGGTCAGCAAACCAGGAAATGAAGGACATGATCGATGTTTTGGGGTTTCAAAAAGGGCATTTAGATTCGACCCAAAACATCAATCATGTCCTTCATTTCCTGCTGCATACGATCCAGCCGATTACGCATTTGATCGATCTCCCCATTCCAGGCCATAATTTGAGCAATTAGCCGTTGGGCACTGTCTGTGGTGAAATAGTCACTTGGACCTAAAGTGGAATGAAAAAAAGATGTGTTTAGAAATATGCACACATACATAGTTTACCATACCATAAAAAGCTGGTGTCTCAGACACTGACCTGGTGGGGTGCCCATGTCGCCTACTTCATGAACATCCTTGGGGGTGGCGCTGTTGCTTGACTCAAGCACAACCAGATCACCTAAAATAGAGTAGAAAAATTACATAAAATAAAAGGCAGCCATGCATAGATTACCGTAAGCTGGTGTGTCAGACACTCACCTGGTGGGGTGCCCATGTCGCCCACCTCTCCTTCCTCCACATCCTCAGTGGGGCTTGGGCTGATTTCCCAAGTATGTTCTTTTGCTTGGGGGGGGACTGGGTTCTTCTTGTTGGCTGAGTGATTTTTCCCCTATGTGAAGCAAATAATTAATATACTTAGCACACAGATATTTTAGTACATAGTAATCTTCAAACATTTGTAGTGAAGTGGTGTAAAAATTGTCTGTTTGTGTAGAGTTCCTAGTTGACTTAAAGATTTTAATTTCTAAAGACATATTGAGATAGATAGATATCTCGATATCTAGATATCAATATCTAAATATAGCTTAAAATCTTTTGATCTCTCTCTCTCTATATCTATAACTAAATATAAATCTAAATATTAAACAAAATCTAAATATAAAAATATATATTAATTTAAATATTAAAGCAAATTACATAAATATCTACCTATATATATATATATATATATATATATATATATACACACATATATATATATATATATATATATATATATATATATATATATATATATATACACACACACACACACATATATATATATATATATATATATATATATATATATATATACACACATATATATATATATATATATATATATATATATATATATATATATATATCTATATTTATATATATATATATATATCTATGGATATGTAACAAGGTTTATTAAAAGATTGTTTCAAACGATGCAAAAAATCGTATAGGAATGAAACGCACATGGAGCAGTATACGAGGTAATCAACACAAGATGAAAACACAAGTACTTACTTTTTTTCAGCACTTTACGGATCCGTCTGTACTGATCCGGCTCCCTGAGTTTGAGGTCGGACCATCTTTTTCGAATTTGATCCTTGGAGCGCTGTACCCCAAAATAAGCCTGTAAAGCCTTCACCACCTTCGCCATTATTTTGGCTTTGCGCAAATTTGGCCGGGTGTACGGCCCATACTTCCCATCATAGTCCTTTTTTTTAAGAATGGCCACCATTTCCACCATCTCTTTGAAGGACATATTGGAGGCCTTAAATCTAGGCCTCACAGATCTTGACGTTCCGGCCTCCGGGCTTTCTTCGCTACCTGAGGTAGTACACACCTGATGTGTCTCCGCCATTATTCACCCCACTACGCGCCATAAATAAAAATGGGCGGAGAACATGAGTTAAAATCGAACGTCAGGGGCGGGCGACGCAGGCGGAGTTTCACACATGCGTAGTGTATAAAGAGGGGCCTTGTGCACGTGTCGTACGTACGTTCTGTGCATAGAATTAAGGGGCGGAGAACATGAGTTAAAATTGAACCTCAGGGGCGGGCGACGCAGGCGGAGTTTCACACATGCGTAGTGTATAAAGAGGGGCCTTGTGCACGTGTCGTACATATGTACGTTCTGTGCATAGAGTCAAGGGCGGTTATATGCGTAAACAAAAAGAACGTCAGGGGCGGGCCAAGTAGGCGTAGTATTACGCATGTGCAGTGTATAAAGCGCTGTTACGTATTGTGTCGTACGTACGTTCTGTGCGTAGGTGATAGTGGCCCGGGACGCTACTAAACGAAGGTAATTTTAAATTTATACTTTTGGTCAAGACTTTATAGCAAGCAGCCTATATGGCTTGACAGATTGATGAGGCCTACATAGGGATAAGATGATGAGGGTTTAGCAGAAACCTAATAAGTGTTTTTTGTCTTGTGACTTTATCTTTTACAGACATTATGAATCCCCTATTTAAGGATCCAGAGTTCCTTACTGCTTTTATTTCTAAATATAGAGAGATGAGGAATTTGTGGGAGGTGAAACACCCTCAGTATTATTCAAAGCATGTGAGGAAATTAACGCTGGAGAGACTTCTGTCCTTTGTCCAGGCGACCATCCCAGAAGCAACAATGGAGACATTGCTCAAGAAAATTGGGGTCTTGAGGAACATGTATAAGAGGGAGCATAAGAAGATCCAGGAATCAATGAAATCAGGAGCATCAGCAGATGATGTTTATGTACCCAGGCTGTGGTACTACAATCAACTCCGTTTTCTTGATGACCAGACTGAAGCCAGGGCATCACTTTCAACCCTTCCCTCCACCCTTCCCTCCACCCTTCCATGCACCCTTCCCTCCACCTCAGCAGAGGCTGATGATGAGCAAGCTGGGTCTTCCACCCAGGATGAACCGGATATGACCATCTGGAGTCAGGCAAATTATTTTAACAAATATTTACTGTACTAATATTAATGATGTTAACTGGATGTTATAATTGTCTAAAATAATTTTGCCCTCAAAATTCTGTATACATATCAATTGACAGTAGTGGCTAAATATGTTTGGCACCTGCTTCAAAAAATTAGGATGTCTGATTAGACTCTTTTATTAACGAGATGTATTCACATTGAATTTGCTAGTCATGAGAAGCAAATTGTGTGTCATTGATGAACCCAAAAAAATATACTAAAACTATGTCTTTTTTTATACACAGGATGAATCCATCCAGGAGGAATGTGTGGAAAGTGGCAGGCAGGAGGAGACCGGGCCCATGGACAGCCTGGAGGAGGCCGGATTCACCATCATCCTGGAGGAGGCTGGGCCCAGTGTCAGGCAGGAGGTGGCTGGTCCCAGTGAGGTGGCTGGGCCAAGTGAGGTGGCTGGGCCCAGTAGGAGCCTGACCGAATCCCAAGTAGCTCCCCTCCGCCTTCCCAAAAAAAGGGCCAGGAAGGGGACGGTCACACAGGAGGCATCCCTGCGCCTCATGCAAGAGGCCACCCGTTTTTTAAGGAGCCCCCCCGAAGCGGAAGAGTCCTATGGCTGCTACTTAGCCAGCAGGCTTCTTCAAATGGATTGGGAGCAGCGCCTCATTTGTGAGCGACTATTTGGGGAAACAATCCAGAAGGGGCTCCAGGGCACGCTAACACGAAGCACCCAACTACATGAGGCAGCCCCCCCTCCTCCTCCTCCTCCTCCTGCCACAACTGAAACACCAGAGCCACAGCCTCCAAAGAAGGCTACAGGGAAGGCTGCAGGGAAGGCTGCAGGGCAGCGTGGAGGAAAGGCTGCAGGGAAGAGAAGAAAGTGATGACCTGGGTTCAGTCTGGTCTGACAGAAGACGCAGGCTGTTGTAGTACCACAGTCTGGGGACATCTATATCATCTGCTGGTGCTGTTGATCTCTGGGATTCCTGGACCAGATTGTGCTCCCTTTTATATGGACTCCTCAAGATCACAATTTTCTTGTCCACAGACTTTTTTCAGCGTTGACTTCCTCTTTATTTTATTTAGACCATGAATAAATGGATCTTTTTTGAGTTTATGAAAAGACTTTATGTGTTTTATTTTAAATCATTGATTTTAGACACAATGTTAAATTAACAAGGGACAACAAACTCATTGAGTTTGCAAAAACACACCAAAAATACATTAATAATGTTAATAATGTTCGAGTGGTAAGTCTTAAAAAAACAAAAATGATACATAACCAAAAACGGTTCTTTGGGTTAACTTTATATACAAAAAATAAAAAATCACTATAAAAACAAAAATAATAAAGGGTTCTTTGTGGTAACTTTACAAACATAAAAAAATAAATAAAAAAATAAAAATAAAAATGGGTTCTTTGTGGTAACTTTACAAACACAAAAGAAAAAAAAAATATAGATAAACAGAAAAAAGTTCCACAACAATCATAAAATAAATATCTGGATAAAAATTACAAGAAAAGATGACTCCACCAAAAAAAAAAAACAAGTGTAAAAAGTATTATTAGTATGGAAACATTGTTTTTAAAAAGCATACCATATCATTCATGAGATCAAAGAGAAAAATAATCCAGAAATCAGTTTGGGAGAACTCTGTTTGAATATGAACAGCAAAACATCTTCGTTCTTTATAGCATTCGTAAAGAAGACATTAAATGCGCTGCATTCAACGATCACAGATTTTGCAGCGTGAGGAATGTGCTACCTACAATACAAACACTAGTTTTACTAGACCGAGTGCTTCCGTTTAGTTTTTGCTTATGAGCATGCGTCGTTTTTTTGTCTGTCGGACTAGCATACAGACGAGCGGATTTCGGGGTCCGTCGTAGTTACAACGTAAATATTTGAAGCATGTTTCAAATCTAAAGTCCGTCGGATTTGAGGCTGAAAAAGTCCGCTGAAAGTCTGGGGAAGCCCACACACGATCGGATTGCCAGCCAGCTTTAGTCCGTCGGCGTCCGTCTGACTTTTGTAGACGAAAAGTCATGTGTAGGCGGCATTAGGTTTCCTCTACAATACACCATATCAGAAATGCGCAGGGAACTCTTCTGGCCAAGAATGAGGACATATCGAAAGAATTTGAAAAATTTTACTCGAAACTCTATAACCTTCACCCGAGCCATATTACCCAGACTTCTACAGATACATGCATAAAAGCTATTAGAGACTTTCTATCCCAGTACAGCCCAAAACCAATAACTTCCCAACAGACGCAAGAATTGGAGTGCCCCCTCTCGGCAGAAGAACTGGAGACAGCTATCAAACAAATGAAATCGGGCAAAAGCCCAGGGCCGGATGGCTTCACCCTCCAGTACTACAAATCATTTGTTGATACCCTCTCTCCTAAACTTCTTGCTACTTTTAATCTCGGACCCCCAGATTGTTGTAATATGTTGACCGATTTATATATAATATTGTATTGGAGTGCCATGTTGACCAGAAATTCAGTTGACTTGTCCAAGTCAACTGAATTTTAACATAGCAAGGGGACAGCTGAAGACCCTTTGATGTGTTATTCTTATGAAAGTCTATTTGAACATTTCAAAGGGTGTTCAGGTGGTATGTGTTAATCTAATCTAATTACACATATCAAAGGGTACTTGTTGATGTTGATATGCGGGAGTGCAAATTGGGGTGGTTTATGACTACAGCTGTTCACGGCTGGGGGTTGTTGTCTGTCTGAAAGACTGAAGCAAATCAAAGTCCTAAATTGAAACGGCCAATCAAATTGCTCAGCCATTCAATGTCTAGTGAATATAACATAGTGTTCAGTCTATAGTTTATTATTTAGGCTTATATGTGTATGAACACACAGACCTAGGAACATAGGACTCTGAATGATATACTCTGCTGGATATTTTTGTCATCTGTGGACTTTGGACTTTGTTCTGTGTTAGAAGTCAATAAAGTGCATCTCTCTGGAAGAATTGGGTTGCTGCGGAAGACTACTTACTAATTAATTATCATACCCACTATACTACCACCCGATATACATTTATATCACTACATTGGTGCCGTGACTGGGATTATGGAATTATGAATTATGGAATTAGAGAAGAGATCTCAGGAATGCAGATATGCATCAAATCTTGGATTTCGCAATCTGCAGCAAAATACAGACACAATCTTTCTATCAAATGAAACAGAACCTCATATTAAATCTGATAATTCATTACCAGCTGCCCCCACTGTGACTACCACAGTTTATAACAATAATAATAATACAGGTGTAAGTTCAGCTTGTAATGAAGCCTTTGAAACCAAAAGAATTAGACACAATTCTTAAAGAAATAGGAATGGTTCCATACCATGATTTAAACAGATTTTTAAAATGGTTTTGTGACGTGAAGCAGGTCAGAGATATGTACAATCTCAACCCATCTGACTTAGAAAGAGTTTTGCAACATTCTTTAGGAAGTGGTCTTTGGATGAGAATTAAACAGATCTGTATTCAGCTCTGGAGGACAAGGGACATATTACTGGAATTATTATGTGTTTTGTATGGTGTACGTTCTGATGTTACTATTCATGGGAAGATCCAACAGATGCAAAATGAATCTCCCTATTAATTGTCACACAGGATAGCAACTATTATGGAATTATTGGTCGGTAATAATCTTGCATTTGAGCGTGGTGGCTTAATACATATGAATATGTTTCTAGATGCATTGCATGAAGATATCAAACAAAATATTTTATTAATTACCCCAAATCCTCATGATTTAAAAGACATATTGTTGAGAGCAGACCATTTATGGAGAAAGTCAAATGAGCAGGCTGTCGGGGGCGTGACCGGATGCTGAAGTGAGAGGAGGTGTGTGTGAACTCCCCCCAGCCTGATGCCTCCGTGTCTGTCTGAACCAGCCCATTGATTGGAACTGCCTGCGTGTGATCCTTCCCCCTGCAGCACCTGGCGTCTGAACGGCTGCCTGGCTCTCCTGTCTCCTGTCCCTAGTCTGCTTCCCCTGTACCGGAGTCTGACGCCGGAGTTACAGCGCAGCCGCCCGGGAGAGCACGCGACCCGAGCCCTCGGAGCGGGAAGGAGAGGGTCGGGCTCTCTGCTCGAGTGGTTGCCCGGGCAACGTCCTCGGCACCAGCGGGAGGAGGCGGCTGAGACAGCGTGCGCTGTCAATGTAAGGAGCTACTGAAAGGAAAGCTAATGTGCTGCCCAGTCGGCTGGCAGCACTAAGGTAACAATTACTGTGCTCATCTAAAGCGGACTATCTTTCCCCTCTTTCCCGGGACTGGGTAACCCCCGTGGACGGGGGGGGTGAAGGCCTGGGTAGCCTGTCATATAGACACTCAGCGACTTCGTTTTTATTTTGAGAGAATATATCTCCTGGCAACTGGTGGAGGGCTGTACTACTAAGACAGACCCTAATCTATCACTACAACATAAATTTTTTTTTTTTGTAACACTCTCTAATCCCAGGCTGGTCAATTATCCTAGTAGCAGCTAGAAGGACACTGCTGGGCCAAAGAAGATACTGAAGGAAGAGAGAGGAGGAGGGGGGGAGGTGAGGAGAGGAGGGGGAAGGAGGAGGAGAGGGGGAGAGAATATAGAAAGAAGGAGAGGGGAAAAAGGAAAAGAAAGAATAAACGGCAGAGTACCGCTCCACGTGTAGTTAAAATCCCTCAAATACCCCCCATATATCCCCTTGGCTCATACAACGAAGTCATGACAAGGAAAAAAGGAGAGGAGCTGCAACAGCAGGAGAATACTAGCTCCCAAATGACCCGCACCTCAAAAGAGAAGGGGCACCAGGCAGCAGCTGCAGCAGTGGCTAAATTAGAAAAATTTGCGCACCCCTCTACCTTATCTCCATCTAAAAGCTCCCAGCAGCAGCAGGATAGACCACAAGCGGGAGGATCAGGGGACAGGAGGAGCCTAGGAAAAGGACCAGCGGTAACGCATACAATTAAAACGGCAAGCAGCAAAAGTTCTGCGGGTGAGCCCGCGGGATTAGCAACTAATAATGCTACTACGCAAAACGCACCAGTAGAAGTTGAACCCACACTAAAAGATGTCCTATGCGCTGTTAATTCCTGTAAAGCCTCCCTAAGCGACTTGTGCGACCAGCTGATAGGGTTAAAGGATGAGTTAATTATAGTAAGCCAAGAATTACAAAGGACTACTGCCAGAACAACAACATTGGAGGAGAGAGTGAGTCAGGTTGAGGATGACCTAACCCCACTAAAGCGGGAGCTTAAGGCATTAAAGACGCAGATGGATCTACATAAAGTAAAAATGGAGGAAATTGAAAACAGGTCCCGCAGAAACAATGTAAGGGTGGTAGGCCTACCGGAGCGGTGTGAGGGTCCCCACCCCGAGGAGTTTTTGGAGAAGTGGCTTAACGGTATATTCGGAACGGAAACTTTTTCTCACCTTTTTGCTGTTGAAAGAGCCCACAGAGTGCCAACTAGGGCCCCACCACCAGGGGGATATCCCAGACCGATAATTATGAAGCTCTTCAACTACAGAGATAAGGTAACCTTGATGCGCAGGGCCAGAGAGCTGGGAGATATTTCTCATAATGGAGCCAAGATTTTATTCTTTCCCGACTACTCCCCAGACCTTCAGAAACGAAGGGCTGAATTTAGGGACATCAAACGTAATCTACGTAATTACAGAATAGAATATGCCCTGCTGTATCCTGCACGGCTTCGCATCACTGCTTTAGGGACTACCCATTTCTTCGACACAACAACAGGGGCAACTAAATGGCTGGAAGATAACAAAACGGACTTGCAGAGCTAGGGATCAAATAAGGCTAGTTAAACTTGGAAAGGAAAAGAGGAAAATGTATTTTTTTTTTTTTTTGTTCTTTTCTCTTTTTTTTCTTTCACTTGTTGTTTTTTTCACAGCAATTGGTAGACGACACGGGGGAGGGGGGAAGGGGGGGCGTGACAGATGGAAGCACGGACTAATAACGTGATTGCACTAGTTATGAATGTTTCAAGTGTTGTTTTGAAGGTTTGGAAGTGGGCTATGGGAGGGGGGGTGGGGGGTAAGAGTGTGGTAGTAAGTCACAAAGCACTTTTTTTTCATATGAGAGGGGCGTTATCCTTAGTATGGTTGGGAGGGAGGAATAAAAAGGTCACAAGTGCAGCCCCTAGGGCTAGCCTAATTAGGCAGAAGGGGGGGTCACGAACAAGGGAGGGGAGGTGGGGGATGAATAAAGTGGAAGGGGGGGGAGGGGGGTTAGCAGCGAGATATGGGGTTGGGCAACAGAGTGCACGTAAGATACACATAGCTAGGTGGGGAGGATTTATAAAAGTAACGTATAATGGTACACATGATTTGTATTTGCAATTAGGAGGTGCAGAGTGGGGGGGGAGAGGTCCCGGGATGTGGGGGCTCTTTGCCCCTCCCCACTCTGTCTTCCTTTTCCTTTTTCAGGTTAACACAACCACAGAGTTGGCAAGTTTTGCACCCACTAACTTACGCTCCTTTTTTCTTTTACTTTTCATTTCTGTTAGATGTCTTTGAAAACGCTAAAAATAGGTTCTTGGAACATTAGGGGCATGGGTGATCCGGCCAAAAGGGCTGCAGTGTTCTTGGCGATGGAAGCTTACGGCGTTGAACTGGCTTGTCTGCAGGAAACTCATCTTACCAATGACACCAAATTACAAGTTCGGAACCATAAATTTCAAGAACAGTACCACTCAGTCTACACCTCATATTCAAGAGGGGTGAGCATACTGGTGGGAAGAGGCATATCATTTTCCTGCAGGGAAGCCAGAGTAGATGCGCTGGGACGCTACGTCTTTTTAAGCTGTGTTGTGGAAAATAGGCCTCTGGTGTTAGCAAATATTTATATCCCGCCTCCGTTTCAATGCAGTTTTGGATAATAAAATGGATCGGTTCCCACCAGTGAATCGGGCAGAGAGATTATCAGAGGGGCGCCTGGGCCAACTCCTGAAAGAGGTTGGGTGGTGCGACCTATGGAGATCTCACAATCCAAACGCCCGGCAGTACTTCTGTTATTCTGGGTCACATTCCACGCTCTCGCGTATAGATATGGTATTAGGTAACAGTGAAGCTTTGCAATTGATAAGGAACATAGAGTATAAGCCCAGGGGAATTTCAGATCACTCGCCCTTGATCTCGACCTTGAACTTAGATATCAGACCCGGCCAGAAAAGGTGGACAATAAAACCACTTTGGCTGGACTTAATAAGCAGCCCAGCAGAAGTAACCTCCAAATTAAAAGAATTCGTAACATTCAATTCAGGTACAGCGCCAGCGGGGGTAGTGTGGGACACCCTAAAAGCATTCCTTAGGGGACTACTACATCAGCAGGTTACCATCGTAAAGAAAACGTCACGGGAATGGGAGGCGAGGGCTAGTAGAGACGTTATGGAATCAGAAGCGCAATACGTGGCGGATCCTACCCCTGAAAAACAGGAGACTTGGCTTAACCGACAAAAAGAGTATAGAGAAATAATTAACAGAAGAGTAGAGAACAAAAGACTTTTCCAGAAACAAAATTATTTTGGTGAAGGGGAGAAAGTAGGCCGGATGCTTGCACTTATAACAAAGTCTAATTTATCTCCAACGGCCATTTTTTCAATAAAGACACCAGCTGGAGAGATCACATCTGATCCCGCCGTGATCCTAGAGACTTTCTCTGCATTCTATAGGGATTTGTACCGGTCGCGCCGGGGGTCGGACCGGCGCGACATGGACGGGTTTCTAAAAGGAGTGGACCTGCCCGTGCTCTCGGAAAGGGATAGGAGTGAGACGGAGTCTCCTCTGACCCTGGAGGAGTTGCAAAAGGCTGTCATGGAGCTGTCTGGCCAGAAATCTCCCGGTCCGGATGGATTGCCACTGGAGATCTATAGAAAATACGGGGAGGTGCTGCTCCCGGAGCTTTTAAAAGCACTGGAGCAGTCGACCAAGGACGGGAGGCTGCCCTTATCAATGTCAGAGGCGGATATAATAGTGATACCAAAGGAGGGGAAAGATCAACTGGAAGTCGCCTCATACAGACCGATATCATTATTGTGCTCAGATGCCAAGATCATTGCAAGGGTGCTCGCATCCAGACTGAACAAATGTATTGCAAACCTTGTGCATCCAGACCAATCGGGGTTTATCCTCGGTCGATCTACCAGTGTTAATATCAGAAGGGCCTATTTGAACCTCCAGGTACCAACAGAGAACGTTGGGTCCAGAGCTATATTATCTTTAGACACCGCCAAGGCCTTTGATAGCCTGGAGTGGGAATATCTCTGGTGGGTGCTTGAGAGGTTCGGATTTGGCCCTGTATTTATTGGTTGGTTAAAAACCTTATATAAAAATCCAAAGGCAAGACTCAAGATAAACAATGATTACTCGGAAAGTTTTCCCCTTGAAAGAGGGACGAGACAGGGGTGCCCCTTGTCTCCTTTGTTATATGTTTTGGCCATGGAGCCACTGGCGGGAGCGGTGAGATCATCATCCGAACTGCGGGGATTCCACAGAAAGGGGGAGGAAGAGCGAATAGCGCTTTTCGCGGATGACGTCCTGTTTTTTCTGGGGGACAAGAATCACTGGTGAAAATGATGCACTTAGTGGAGGACTTTGGAAAGTTCTCAGGATTAACCATTAATTGGGAGAAATCATCGCTCCTGCCGGTCGATCCATTGGCCAATCCGATTCCGTTGAGCTTGCCCCAACTGAAAGTCATGGAGAAAATGAAGTACCTCGGCGTTGTGTTATCCAAAGACCCCAGTGCATTCATCGAAGACAACTTGGTCCCTCTCCTATCAAAATTTAAAAAAAAATCTGATATCTGGAGTAGACTCCCTTTGTCTGTGGCGGGTCGGGCCAACCTGATTAAAATGGTCTGGTTGCCTCAGCTGTTGTACCTGCTCCACAACTCCCCAGTTTGGATTGGGGAGAAGTGGTTCCAAAAAATTCAATCCCTATTTAGGGAACTAATATGGAAAAAAGGGCAGGTCAGGATAGGCCTACAAAAACTGCAGTGCCCCGTTACGGAGGGGGGGTTGGGGGTTCCCCACCCGTCCACCTATTTCCTGGCAGCCCAGCTACAACAACTTGGCGGATGCGCCACTATAGGAGGGGGAAACAAGAGTGCCCAAACTATCTTACAGGGAAGCCCACACAGTTTACTTGAGGAAGCACTGGAGGCAGAATCACTACAAGGAGGGATCCCGACACTTAAAATGATCACTAGGGTCTGGCAAACAACTAAGCGAATAATGGGATATAAAGGAACCTCAGAATACTCACCAATCTGGAATAATAAGCACTTGCAGGAATTACTGTCTGTAGACAGTAATAAGCTGTGGGAAAGGTGTGGGGTAAGTCGGCTGATACAGTTATATGCCGGGGACACCCTGAAATCCTTTGAGGAAATGAGGCATGAATACGGGCTGCCAAATCGAGTATTTTATAGCTATCTACAGATTAGGCATGCCTTGAGCAAGCAGTTCAGCAGGAAACCCCCCACATGGTGTAAGATCCCACTGCTGCAAACAATAATTAAGTCAGAGACCTCTAAGGGGTTAATCTCTGAGATTTATACCCAATTAACAAAGCGAATAAACACGCAGGTAGGCCTCCCTGGGGGCAGGGACAGATGGGCGCCGATGTGGGGGAGATAACGGACACAGAGTGGAAAAGGATCCTGGAATTTGGACCAGAGGTGTCGGTCTCACCCTCACAAAAAGCCTCCCACCTGATGCTGCTGCACAGATCCTACTACACGCCAAAAAGGCTTTTTATGTTTGGCCGTAGAATTAATGACGAGTGCCCTAGATGTAGAAGAACAGGTGACTTAATCCATATGGTATGGAGGTGCCCAAAACTAATTAGGTATTGGTCCGAGATCTTGAAGAAAATAAATATAACGTTCAAAATTAACCTAGAGCTTGATCCCAAGACTTGTGTGTTGGGACATGTCAACAACGAGTCGAGAGACAGGAGCACAGCGATAGCAGCAGCAAGATGCCTGTTTCAAGCCAGGAAATTACTAGCACAGTCCTGGCAATCAAGAATCCCCCCAACCCCGGAAGATTGGATTAGAACCGTCAACTCCACAGTGTGGAGCGAAAGGACATTTTACACTAGGGAAGGTAACTACAACAAGTTTGTGAGATTGTGGAACCTGTGGGTCCAAGCAATGCCATGTCCGCAATCAGTGCTACTTTAGCGCTGCGAGTATCCGCCTCCCCAGCAATGGGGTGCGGCTGAGTTAAGAGCAGATCAGATATAAGAGAGAATAAAGTACAGAACCGTTGTTGTTCATTGGGTGTGCCCTGGAACCATGGGGGTCCAATAAGGGAGGGTCACAGGGGGGTGGGGGGGCGGGTTCAAATAAGAGAAAAGTAATAGCACAAAAACATGTATAATGGTAACGATAGGACATGCGGCCAATTGGCTTTGAGGTATAAGTTGTACGGTACGTGCTTGGTAGTCAAGGACTATTGTTACTATTTTTACATTGTAAACGCAAATTGTAACATATTAAAAAAAAAAAAAAAAAACTTTAATGGCCACAATGATGTGACTGGATTTGAGACATATATGAGTTTCACTCTGAAAGCAGTCTCTGGACAAAGTTAACTGACGTGGCACAAAAAAAAAAAAAAAAAAAGAAAAAAAAAAAAAATGAGCAGGCTGTCAAAATTGATTTAGCCACATTGTTTAGGACAAATACTGAACCTAAAGATCAGAAGATAATATCCTATGATAACACCCAGAGAGGAGACATCGGGTCAAACATAGGTGATATTAATATGAAAAACAGAGCTGACCAAAATAATAATAAGAAAAGGTCCAAAACCTGGATACTGTTTTCTCAGTTAAAACAGAAATATGACTACCTGAAGATTGAGTATGACAAGATGAGAGGGGAACGTGATAAATTATTAGAGCAGTTGAAGGGGGTACAGGTGTCATAATGGCAGAAGATGTACATTCTTCAGATCTGTTTTTGAATGCAAATGACACTTCTCTAGCAGGGGGGGTGAATTAGCTCCAAACTGTAAACGTGTAAATAGTGCTTTGTTTTAACTTCAAACAACGTTTAAGGACCTTGCTAATGAGTTTTTGTTGGAGACTTTTATCTTTCAGGTACCACCGAAGATGCTTGCATGTGAATAGCAAAAGCACAGTCTGAAATCGCTGGCTAGTGGGGGAGAATTATGGGAGAAATGCTGAATAGACAACAAGGAATTATAAAGCATTCATGGACTCTCTCGAAATTCATCAAGCAATGGACCTTTTTTTCTTTTTTCTTCAATGCCCTAATTTTTAATTTTTCTCCTTTTTTTGCTTTTCATTTTTTATTTTGTTTGTTTTCTTTCTTGAACTTTATCTTAAAACCAAAGAGAAGCATTTAAACCTAAAATAATTTTCATAACATCTGTACATATTACATAATGCGTATTGATCAATATATTTGACATCTAAGGTGAGATGCTGCAAAATGGCTTGGCATAGCATAAATTATAGTATGTTGGGTGGTTTTCCTAAATTTATAAGAGGGGTGAGTGAAATTCATAACTCTAGTCATGATTTGAAACTTTGTTGATTCAGTTGTTTATAATATGCTAAAGGCTATGACATATATGGATGAAAAAGACCTTTCTACCTTTCATGGTGAAGATACTGGCAAGAATTTCCACTGCCGCTTTGTCTGGATAGACGATCTGATAAACACTGATGACTCTATCTGAACCATCCTGTGTGCGGGTATATGTATATGTTGGTATACCATTCAGGTGGAATTATGGACCGAATCTTAGTAACTGCTCTATTGAAGGCAATGAGGAGTCGGCCTACAGAAAATTACAAAAGAAAATTGTGGATGGCAATCTTCAAATTCAGGTACTTGACAGGTACACAACAGGTTAAAATGCTTGTCAGATGGACTCATGAATGTCAAGTGCAAGGGAATAGTTTGCAGCAGTTTTTACTGCTGTATCCAAACCTTTTGACCTTGAAAGTGAGTGCTGGTACATTGATGGTTCTTCTTACCATAAAGATGTAAATAGAATGCTTGTGTAAAAGCAACTTTAAAAATGAAAAGCTTGAGCCTGGATATGAGAGAATCCTGGACTTATGTGGATTGGACCTCCCAGAGCATACCAAGTTTACTTTCAGTGAGATGGTGAGAGATGTGATGAAGTCAGACCGAAGAATGGACTGTGACATCAGCTCGTCTTTGTGCAATATTCAAGATCTTGATGTGATATAATAAGGCCTTACAGCTATATGGGCCACTGATGTTTATCAAATCCTTTTCCAGTCATAGTCTAAAAGTTTTATTATCTAATAACTGTTTCATGGGGATATTTTAGAAGCTGGTGAAGAGAGATATAACCAGTTTCAACTTCATATTTTATATGAGCCATTGTAAAGAATTCAGTACCTTAACTCGTAATGATATTTTTTGTTGTTTAATTTATGGGTCAGTTCTAGTAGTTAGAACCGACCCAAGTGGGGGTATATGTTGTAATATGTTGGCCGATTTATATATAATATTGTATTGGAGTGCCATGTTGACCAGAAATTCAGTTGAATTGTCCAAGTCAACTGAATTTTAACATAGCAAGGGGACAGCTGAAGACCCTTTGATGTGTTATTCTTATGCAAGTCTATTTGAACATTTCAAAGGGTGTTCAGGTGGTATCTGTTAATCTAATCTAATTACACATATCTAAGGGGACTTGTTGATGTTGATATGCGGGAGTGCAAATTGGGGTGGTTTATGACTACAGCTGTTCACGGCTGGGGGTTGTTGTCTGTCTGAAAGACTGAAGCAAATCAAAGTCCTAAATTGAAATGGCCAATCAAATTGCTCAGCCATTCAATGTCTAGTGAATATAACCCTTCCCTCCTATCATTCAAAAAGGCAACACGGAATGAGAAATTTGCTTCCCCACTAGGCCCCCTAACGACACTAAGAGGAAATCTCACAACTTCTTACAAAGGGAATGGTCACATGATGAGGTACTAGCTTTCCACTTTTTTTCCAGGGGAACCCCCACCTCCCTAGAGAAACTGAGAACCATCTCCAAGACCGCCTCATTCTCCTTTTGGACCTATAGGCAAATTTGACATTTCTTGGCAACCCACACTCATTACACAAATTGGACGAGACAGCTCACACCTTTTGAGTCCCTGTGCCACCGCAAAACACCGCAGAGACATTTGATATCTCTATTGTATGCCCTTCTTTCAGAGACCATACTCCAGTTCCCTCACAAGCCTCATGGAATAGAGATCTACAATCACCACTTACAAAGGAGGACTGAAGCACCATATATGAATATGCGCATAAAGGCTCGCTAAACGTGGCCATCCAGGAGAATGGCTATAAAGTTGTTACTAGATGGTACAGGACTTCTTCATGCCTTCACAAATTCTCCCCTAACATCTCCAATATGTGCTGGAGATGTGGGTTAAAGGAAGGTACCATGCTTCATATATGGTGGGACTGTGAGAGAATTCAACCCTTTTGGACAGAGGTTCATAACCTTATTACACTTATCACTACATTTACCCTAGATTACACTCCAGCCCAATTTCTTTTACATCATACATCCCTAACAAAAAGGGATTACTATAAATCCCTAACCATGCATATGGTGAATGCAGCTAGACTCTGTATCCCCAAACATTGGCACTCTTCACACGCTGACGATCAGGGAATGGCTTGGGAGAATTTCCAAGATTAAAGATAAGGAGGAGCTGATTCATATATCTCAGGACAGAATGCACAAATTTCCAATCATTTGGGCATGCTGGACCCATTTCATAACCACTGATCAATACCGTCAATATGTTCCTTAGGGTTGATCTGCGAATGCCACAATGAGCCCCACCTGGGTTTGGGAGTGGCGACCGGGGTTAGGAGCGGGTCCACACATGACGCTTTCATACCCCTATACCCAACTTCCCCTCCCCTTTCTCAGGTCTTCATTCTATCATTTCTCCCCTTTTCTTTTACCCCTCTAGATTCCGCTTTCCTGTCTCTGTTGTCTCCCTTATTTATGGTAGTCAAATTCACAGACATTAACTTGATCTTCTGCACCCCCCACTAGCTATTAAACATGTGTTATCAGGTTAATCACCACCTTGGGACTCGAGCGGGACCTTTTCTATAAGCATCCTCCTGCCCTTGAATATGTTGAGGCGGGAGGTGGGGGGAGGTGAAAAGTGAAATAAGATCCTCCACCCTCTTACGCTAAATGTGAACCACATATTTTTCTCCTGTTCGTTTCTTACCAACTTGTTTTCATACAATGTATCCTATAATTGACACTACCAGTTCAAGTTTGTTATGAGCTGTTATATGACAACTGTTCTTTTCTGTATATGTTGCTTTTCGGATACTGAATACAATCTTTGTGGGAAAAAAAAATTGCAATAAGTGTGTATTGATTGCTTTGCGCAAAACTTATAGTGCCTAAAAAATAGGGGATATATTTATGCCATTTTTATTATTACCTTTTTTTACTAGTAATGGCGGTGATAAGAGATTTTTAGCGGGCCTGTGGCATAGTCCTACTGAATCACGCTGTCGGCTCTCGAGGTATATCAGGAGGGAGCGACTTCATCATTATAATTCTATTTATGCTTTTAACATATGTTTTTATTGTAAGTGTACATCTATGAGGAGTTACTGAATAAACACACCTTTTTGAAAAATTGTATTACGCTATGGATTACGCTATGTGCACCCCTTTTTTCTGCTTGTAACTAGCAATATATAGATGGAAAGATGCAGTGATTGCTGATTATAGCCACCTGACATCTATACGCCTACCCACCAATATTGGATGAAGATTCACAGAGCCTTGCTGACAACAACACACCCAAAGATATGCAGTATATCCAGTAATATCTGGTAAGTGAACTTCCTTTGGGGGATTGCCATACAAGTGTTGCGGAGATGGTTAATCGCCTGGATTAATGAATTATAACTTGCCTCTAATTCTTTTCTTCTGGAGTGGATCACCTTAAATCTCTTTTTTGCATTTTTGCTTCCTATTTTATCAAAAGTGGACTGTGCATCAAGTCTAAAGACTCTTGGATTTCATAAGCGCTGTTAGTGTTTTAAATATTTATATTTGGACACATTTTTTGATATATTGTTTTCCTATTATAGTAGCAGCTTTGTAGATATTGTATCTTTACCGTTAATGCTGAGGGAGAGATTTCTACCATTGTCCGATCATTTCTCATTTGTTTGTCAGTAAATATACAATCCTGCCTCAAAATAATTTTCTGGGGGCCATGATTTCAAGACATTCTTGAATTTTCTCAAACAGGGGTATAATAATGACTCACTTCATAATCATCCTCCAGGACATTAATCTTGATTAAAAGAACAGCTTTTGGAATCAAGCACCTTGTCCCTATGTACCTGAATCTGCTATGAAGTATTTAGGTTGATTCATGACTCTAAACTTACTGGACATTTTGAGGTTTCTAAATCAGATGAACTTTTATCACATTCATTTTGGTGGCCTGGTTACAAGAAAGATGTGAAGATCTATGCGGCCTCGTGCCTGACCTGGGCATGCAATAATACACCCCGATCTTCTCCTTTGGTTTACTCCAACCACTCCCTGTTCCATCAAGACCATGGCGTTCGATTTTTATGGACTTCGTGGTCAATCCACCTCCATCGAAAGGGATGACTACTATTTTGTTAGTCGTCGACCATCTCACTAAGATAGCTAAATTTATACCAGATAAGTGGGGACCAACTGCTGCACAAACGGAGGAACTGATGGTTTGAGAGGTCTTTAAATTACATGTAATTCCTGATGATGTAGTATCTGACAGATGAGTACAGATTACTTCAAGATTCTGGAAAAGCTTTTGCTCAGCTTTAGATATTACAATGAATCTGTCCTCTGCTTTTCATCCTCAGTATAATGGTCAGACCAAGAGGAACAATCAAACTGTGGAGCAGTACCTTCAATGTTTTATCAGTTATCTTCAGGAATATGGCTGGGTGGACTATGTTCCTATGGCATCATTCCCTTGTAACAATTCTAAACATAGCCCCTTTTTTTTAAAACACAGTGTATTATCCAGTTTTTATTTCTGATCTCCCTATCTCAACTCCAGTTCCTGCTGTTACCAACAGATTAACTACGTTACAGAAGTTCAGAGGAAATTGATTGAGACTTGGAAGGATGTTCAGGCATGTTACAAAGAGGCAGATCACTTCTTAATTTAATGTGGGTGACAAAGTTTCGTTATAAACAAAACTTTGAAGGTACATGTTCCATCTGCAATACTGGGCCAAAAGTTTGTAGGACCTTTCCAGATGTGAACCTTAAATAAATCTAGTCACTTTTTGCTTAAAACTGCCAGACACTATGAAGATTCACTGCATGTTTCACATATTATTGTTCAAACCATAACATGACAAACCTTTTTCTGGGAGAATTCTCCCAACCCTCCACATGTTAAACGTGCAAGGTGAATAAGAATTTGTGTTTGAAAAGCTTTTTGAATTCCAGGATCTTTAGAAACAAATTATAATATCTGGTTCAAAGGGTATGGGCCAGAAGAGAATTCTTGTGAACCTGAAGAAAACGTTTATCCCCCTAGAGGGGGAGAGAATTTCACCAGAGGTTTCCTCACAAACCTGGTTCTAAGACATTATGGGGCATCCCTGGAAAGAGGGGGGTACTGTCAGTGTCCTGATCTCAATCCAGGACCTCTGTTGTGTCTGTGTCAGGGCTGGGCTCAGCCCTTCCTTCTCAAAGCAGGCTGCTCAGCTGTCACCTAATTGCCAACTCATTTCTCTCCACAGTGACTCAACTGTTGATGATATCCTGCTCGTCAGTCCTGCCTACTTAAGCTGTCCAGCCCAGATGATCTCTGCCTTCACCTTGGTCACATCTCTAGAGACGCTCTCCTGTGTTCCTGTTAAAGACTTGCTTGGCTGACATTCCTTCTGGCTCCAGATCCTGCTTGATGTTCTACCACGCTCATCTCTGTCTCCCTGATGTTTTGGCTTGTCTGATTATCCGTTCTGGTTCCTGAACTTCCTGGCTATGTTTTCACTACATTTACTCTGTTTACCTTTTTATTATTATTATTAAACAAGTGTGATTTAACTGTACTTCTGTCTCAGTCTGATTCATGGTTTCTGATAGTAGGCGAAGGCCATGAATTCAGAAGTTGCAGTCAATCCACTTGTTGGTAATATTTTTTCCAGATTGAATGAGTAGGATCACCGCATGGATCAGTTTGCTATGGCTTTACAGATGCTCATGAGTCGCACGGCTCACCTGGAATCTCCCACTGTGGCTTCTCCGGTACAACCTGTGTTACGCCTTTGAATTCCGTACTCTGGCAGCAGAGTTTGCTTGGAACAATGAGGCCCTCGTGGCTGCTTTTTCTCATAGTCTCTCAGATACCATCAAGGATGAGATAGTAGGCCGAGATATACCCACTGAGATGGAGAAGTTGATCACGTTTGCCATCCTCATTGACTCCAGACTCAGAGAATGGCTTCCTTTTAAGGAGTGCTTGTGGAAGCCTCCTATACGATTCTCTCTGAACTTTGCAGTCCCACCCTTGCCTTCCTCACCTCCCATGCCTCCTGGTACCAAGTCGGTCTGTGAAGATGAACCCATGCACTCAGGCTTCACGCGTCTCTCTGCGAATGAGAGAACCCTTAGGAGGAGGGAGAGATTGTGCCTTTATTGTGGCCAGGCAGGTTACTTTTTGAAGTCTTGTCTTACCCGTCCAGGGAACGCCCAAACCTTGAGGTCCTGTCACAGACAGACCTTAGGTGGCATTGTTTTGTCCCCAGTTATCCAGAAGGATAAGCCTCTGGTTTCAGTTACCTTTCTTGGGCTGAGTCGTCCGTCGAGATATAGGCTCTAATCGACTCTGGGGCTGCAGGCCTGTTCATTGATGCTGCCTTTGTATCAAAGCACTCGATTCCACTGCGTAACACGCCACTTGCCATTGAGGCTCTTGACGGGAGATCTCTACAGCCTGCCCATGTGACTCATGAGACTGTTCTGTTGTCCATGGCCGTAGGGGCACTTCACCATGAGATAATCCAATTCCAAGTTATTTTCTCACCTAAGTTTCCACTGGTTATTGGTTATCCTTGGTTACAGAGGCACAACCCCTCTTTTGATTGGCTCCATGCTGAGGTTCTCTCCTGGTCACCACATGCAGTAAGACATGCTTCCAGAAGGTAGCCAAGGGCCTGTGTACCTCTTCACTCTCCTCCCTGCCAGAAGAGTACCGCGATTTTAGCAATGTCTTTGACAAATATCAAGCTGGTAGTTTGCCTCCACACTGGTCATATGATTGTGCAATTGACCTTCAACCTGGTGCCATACCCCCTCGTGGCCGGGTTTACCCTTTGTCGGTCTTGGAGGATAAGGCCATGGAGGAGTATGTTGCAGATGCACTTTCTCAAGGTTTCATCAGCAAATCCTTGTCTCCTGCTGTTGCTGGTTTCTTCTTTGTGAAGAAGAAGAGTGATGAACTGAGACATTGTATTAATTATAGGGGTCTCAATCGTTTCACAATTAAGAATGCCTATCCGATTCCATTGATTACAGAGTTATTTGACCGCCTCAAGGGAGCAACGGTTTTCACAAAGCTTGATTTGAGAGGGGCATACAATCTTGTGAGGATTAAGGGCCACAAGTGGAAAACTGTGTTTAAAACCATAACAGGCCATTATGAGTACCTCGTAATGCCTTTTTTTTTTCACAATAAAGTTTATTGTAAGTGTAGAAAATATAGAGGTAGTAAAATTCAAATTAGTGTGGGTATTACAAAAACCCAAAATGAAAACAGTTAACATGAAATAAAATGTTAAAACATAGGTGAATAACAGTATTCAAGTAAATGGAGTATTGCAATGAATTTCGTAAATTTTCCTTTTGACACAAATGTCATGTGGCTGTAGATGAGCAAATAATGTTCACTTAGGTATGATGAATGAATTATAATTCTATTTGTTGATTATGAATACCAACAAATACAGGTAGAAAGGAGTTTGTTATTGAAGTTTGATGAGAAGTAAATGGCAAATACCTTTGTAAATTAAATAGTTATACACGTGTGTGTATTTACAAAACCCGAGCACACACACAGATGTATATAAAATGAGTATCTTGTGTGTAGTTAAAATGAAATGGATGAGACAATGGAAGGTGTTTCTATAGAAAGAATTAATTGGAGGTTATTTTTTTTATAACTCTGTGATAGAATGAAGGAGTTCCAGGGTTTCCATCTTTGTTGAAATTGAGATGTGTTTTCTCTTGTTATGGCAATTGTTTCCTCCGTTTCATAAATTGATTTAACTTTTGAGAGCAAGTCTTTGATTGTTGGGATATTTTTAGATTTCCAGTTGGCTGGGACTAGTGCTTTGGCAGCATTGAGCAAATGTCTTGTAAGAGAGTTTTTGTATTTGCGGTAAGAAAGATCGTTAATATGTAATAAGCAACATGCTGCATTTAGTTCTATCTGGGTGTCTGTGATGTGGACTATCCATTTTTTTATCTGGGACCAGAAGGTTTGAATGAGGTTGCAGTTCCACCATATATGAAGGAAGGAGCCCCTTCCTTTAATGCATCTCCAGCAAACATCTGATTCCCCCGGAGACCACTTTTTAATTTGTGTCTGTGTGATATACCACTGAGTGCAGATTTCATATGATATTTCTTGCATACGTGTGCTTAATGAGCATTTGTGGGTGAACACTAGGGATGAGCTTTATGTTCGGGTCGAGCATGAGTTCGACTCGAAAATTGGCTGTTCGCCGAATAGCGAACAATTTGGGGTGTTCGCAGCAAATTCGAAAGCCGCGGAACATCTTTTAAAAGTCTATGGGAGAAATCATAAGTTAAAGGTTGATATGCATGGTATTGTCATAGAAAGTGTTTGGGGACCTGGGTCCTGCCCCAGGGGAAATGTATCAATGCAAAAAAAGTTTTAAAAACTGACGTTTTTTCGGGAGCAGTGATTTTAATAATGCTTAAAGTGAAACAATAAAAGTGAAATATTCCTTTAAATTTCGTACCTGGGGGATGTCTATAGTATGCCTGTAAAGTGGCACATGTTTCCCATGTTTAGAACAGTCCGAGAGCAAAATTACATTGCTAAAGGAAAAAAAGCCATTTAAAACTACTCGTGGCTATAATGAATTGTCTATTGGAGAAATCAAAAGTGCTAATTTTAAGGGTTAATATGCATGGTATTGTCATAAAAAGTGTTTGGGGACCTGGGTCCTGCCCCAGGGGAAATGTATCAATGCAAAAAAAGTTTTAAAAACTAAAGTTTTTTCAGGAGCAGTGATTTTAATAATGCTTAAAGTGAATCAATAAAAGTGAAATATTCCTTTAAATTTCGTACCTGGGGGGGTGCCTATAGTATGCCTGTAAAGTGGCGCATGTTTCCCGTGTTTAGAACAGTCCGAGAGCAAAATGCATTTCTAAAGGAAAACAAGTCATTTAAAAGCGGTTATAATGAATTGTTGGTCCCGGCAATACAAATAAAAGTCATTGAAAAAAATGGCATGGGACTCCCCCACATTCCATTACCAGGCCCTTTGGGTCTGGTATGAATATTAAGGGGAACCCCAAACCAATTTTTTTTTTTAAATGCGTGGGGGTCCCCCCAAATTCCATGCCAGGCCCTTCAGGTCTGGTATGGATATTAAGGGGAACCCTGTGCCAAAATGTTTTAAAAAATGGCGTGGGGGTCCACCTCAAAATCCATACCAGACCCTTATCTGGGCACGCAAACTTGTGGGTCATAGGAAGAGAGGGGGGGCGAGAGAGCGCCCCCCCTCCTGAACCGTACCAGGCCACATGCCCTCAACATGGGGAGGGTGCTTTGGGGTAGCCCCCCAAAGCACCTTGTCCCCATGTTGATGGGGACAAGTGCCTCATCCCCACAACCCTTGCCCGGTGGTTGTGGGGGTCTACGGGTGGGGGGTTTATCAGAATCTGGAAGCGCCCTTTACCTAGGGGACCCCCAGATCCCAGCCTCCCCCCCTGTGTGAAATGGTAATGGGGTACAAAAGGTACCCATACCATTTCACAAAAAAAGTGTCAAAATGGTAAAAATTACATGACACGGCTAAAGTCCTTTACTAAAAAATAAAAAAATAAAACTGTCCCACGAAGTCTTCATCTTCTTCTATTGCTCCGCTGACGGACCAAAAAAAAAAAAAAGCCGAACCGACCCGCCTCCATGGGAGGCACCTGCCATATGATGCATCCTCGCAGGTGACAGTTCTTTTATAACTGAGGGCTGGGCCACACGGTGACATCCCCGGGTGACCCCGCCCCCTCTGACACACGGGGACATCCCTATGGCTTCCCCATAGAGTCAGAGGGGGACGGGGCCACCCGGTCCCCAGGTCCCCAAACACTTTTTATGACAATAACTTGCATATAAGCCTTTAAAATGAGCACTTTTGATTATTCATGTTCGTGTCCCATAGACTTTAATGGTGTTTGCGTGTTCAAACTTTTTGCCTGTTCGCATGTTCTGCTGCAAACCGAACCGGGGGGTGTTAGGCTCATCCCTAGTGAACACACTGGCGTTTTCCCATTTTCCCATTGTAGATCTGAGAGTTGCATATTTAGATCATTCTCCCACATTTTTTGTATTCACTTGGGAGATCGGACGTTGGCTGCAATAACCAGTTATACATAAGAAAAGTGATCTTTTTCATTGGGGTTTGGTTGAAGCATGTTCAAAATTAGAAAGAGGTCTAGCGATTTAGTCTTTTTTTTTTTTTTAGTGTTCAATATAAAATTGTGAATTTGTAGGTATATCCAGGAGTTTATGGATTTTCTGCCTAGTTCATGTTGTACATCTGTAAGTGATTTTAATTTATTGTCTTTTAGGCAGTGGTATACTAGAAGAGGTTCATTAGTATTGTCTCTGTAAAGGTTTTTGTTGTCAAGTCCAGGTGGGAAGTCGGGGTTATTTGCTAATGAGGATAAGGGACTGGGTGTAGAGGAGAGTTTATGTTTGGCTGCAATTTTGTGGAATATTTTCAGAGTTGTGTATATCAAGGGATGTCCTTTAATGTTGAGAGGATCTGACCATAGTCAGTCCAAGGTAGGTATTGTATGGCAAGTTTTTCAAGGAAAACCCAATCCTTGTAATTATTGTAGCAATGCCAATATATTATTCTAGATAGATGGGTCGCATAATAGTACGTCCTAAAGTCAAGAAGGCCTATTCCTCCTTTTGTTTTTGGGCATTGTAAAAGACTAATTTTGTACCCTCAGTCGTTTTTTGGCCCATAGGAACTGTCCTTGAATTGAGACTAGTCTTCTAAAGAAAGACTCCAGTGTGTCTATGGGTAATATGTGGAATAGGTATGAAAGTCTTGGCAAAACCGCCATTTTTAGTATGGCAGCCCTGCCAAACCAAGAGAACTACTTGGTATTCCAATTTTTAAGATCTGCTTCAATCTTTTTGAACAATGGTTGATAGTTATATTCATAGAGGGTTTCAAGTTTTAGGGTAAGGTGGATGCCCAAATATTTTAGAGATGTGTTTTCCCATTTGAATGTGCAATTTTTCTGTGTGATTAGTTCTGTCTTTTTAGATAATCCCCAGAGCTTCACACTTTTTATGATTAATTTAAAAATTTGATAGGTATTTGAAATCAAGAAAAGTTTTGTTTAGATTTGGGATAGATATATGGGGTTGAGTTATGTAAAAAAGTAGGTCATCAGCATATGCTGCTATTTTATATTCTCTGTTGTCTATGTTAAATCTGTGTATTTATTGTTATAGGTTAACCACTTCAGCCCCGGAAGGATTTACTCCCTTCCTGACCAGAGCACTTTTTGCGATTTGGCACTGAGTCGTTTTACCTGACAATTGCGCGGTCGTGTGACATTGCACCCAATCAAAATTGACGTCCTTTTTTTCCCACAAATAGAGCTTTCTTTTGGTGGTATTTGATCACCTCTGCGGATTTTATTTTTTGCGCTATAAACAAAAAAATAGCGACAATTTTGAAAAAAACGCATTATTTTTTACTTTTTGCTATAATAAATATCCCCAAAAAATACATAAAAAAACATTTTTTTCCTTAGTTTAGGCCGATACGTTTTCTTCTACATATTTTTGGTAAAAAAAAAATCGCAATAAGCGTTTATTGAGTTATAGCATCTACAAAATAGGGGATAGTTTATGACATTTTTATTGATAATTTTTTTTTACTAGTAATGGCAGCGATCATCAATTTTTATCGTGACTGCGACATTATGATGGACACTTTTGGCATGATTTTGGGACCATTCACACTTATACAGCGATCGGTGCAATTAAAAATGCATTGATTACTGTGTAAATGTGACTGGCAGTGAAGGGGTTAACCACTAGGTGGCTCTGTAGGGGTTAAGTGTATCCTAGGGAGTGATTATAACTGTGGGGGTGAGGGGCTGTGTGTGACACGTCACTGATCCCCGCTCCCGATCACAGGGAGCTGTGATCAGTGACAGTGTCATTAGGCAGAAGTCATTAGGCTTGTTTACATTAGCATCCCCCGTTCTTTCTCACCGTGAGTTGATTGTGGGTATCCCTGCGGACATCGGGTCCACGGGACCCGCGATCATGGTCACAGAGCTCAAAGCAGGAGCACGCGCCCGTCCGCAAGCCGCCTCTTAAGGGGCAACGTACAGGTACGTTAATCTGCCTGTACGTGCCCTTCTGCCACAGTATATCTGCGTGAGGCAGTTGGGAAGTGGTTAATGGTCCTAATTAAAGGTTCAATAGACAGAATGAATAATAAGGGTGAAAGGGGGCAACCTTGTCTAGTACCGTTTCAGATTTCTATCGAGTCAGAATAGGTTTCATTCATTTTTATTTTTGCGCTTGGGTTAATGTATAGAGATTTTATCCATGCCATCATATTGTTACCAAACCCAATATGATTACAGGTGTCAAACATATAATCCCAGGAGACCCTATCAAAGGCCTTCTCTGCATCGGTTGACTGCAGGAGGCCTTCAATGTCACCTTGTCGGAGTCTATGAATTAAATTGAGTGTTTTTGTTGTGTTGTCATTTGCTTCATGGTTTGGCATAAATCCTACCTGTTCGGGTCCGATTAGTCTGTCTAGTAGGGGTCTAATTCTGTTGGCTATAATTTTTGCTAGGAGTTTTAAGTCTAAATTTATAAGGGAAATGGGTCTGTAATTTGTGCAATCGGTAGGATCCTTGTTTGGTTTCGGTATCACTGTGATGTAAGCTAAGAGAAATTCCTTAGATGCTTTGTGGCCTTTGGAGATAGCGTTTAGGGCTTTTGTCAGTGGTTGGGTTAGAGTGGGTTCAAACATTTTATAATATTGCGAGGTAAAGCCATCCGGGCCAGGGCTTTTTTCCGTTTTCAATTCTTTGATGACATTCAAGACCTCTGTCAAAGTCATGGGGTTTTCTAGTGCGGCTGTATCAATTTGGGGTAGAGTAGGTATGTTACAGTTGTTTAGGTATTCTGTAATTGTCTGTTTTCTGTCACCAGAAAAGTGTGTCGGTTTGTTTTGAGGTGAGATGTTATGTAATATTTATGAAAAAGTTCTGCTATTTTGGATGAGTCATGGATCATCGTTCCATCTTTATTACGAACTCTGTGGATATTGTTGTTAATTTTGATTCTTTCGAGGCTTTTGCAATAAGTTTGCTTCCTTTGTCCCCATGTTCATAATAAATTGAATTCCTGAGGAACAGCGATCTCTTTGATTTGTAGTCAAATAGGTTCTGTAGAGTTTTTCTAGCATGTGTAAATGTTTTGTTGTCCATGGCCATAGGGGCACTTCACCATGAGATAATCCAATTCCAAGTTATTTCCTCACCTAAATTTCCGCTGGTTATTGGTTATCCTTGGTTCCAGAGGCACAACCCCTCTTTTGATTGGCTCCATGCTGAGGTTCTCTCCTGGTCGCAACAATGCAGTAAGACATGCTTCCAGAAGGTAGCCAAGGTCCTGTGCACCTCTTCATTCTCCTCCCTGCTGGAGTAGTACCACGATTTTAGCGAAGTCTTTGTCTCAAAGGTCAAGCTGCTAGTTTGCCTCCACACTGGTCATATGATTGCGCAATTAACCTTCAACCTGGTGCCATACCCCCTCGTGGTTGGGTTTACCCTTTGTCAGTCTTTGAGGATAGAGCCATGGAGGAGTATGTTGCAGACGCACTTTCTCGAGGTTTCATCCGCAAATCCTCATCCCCTGCTGGTCCTGGTTTCTTTGTGAAGAAGAGGAGTGGTGAACTGAGACCCTGAATTGATTATAGGGGTCTCAATCATTTCACGATTAAGAATGCCTATCTGATTCCGTTGATTACGGAGTTATTTGACCACCTCAAGGGAGCAACGGTTTTCATGAAGCTTGATTTGAGAGGGGCATAAAATCTTGTGAGGATTAAGGAGTGGAAAAATGTGTTTAATACCAAAACAGGCCATTATGAGTACCTTTTAATGCCTTTTGGCCTTTGTAACGCCCCAGCAGTTTTCCAGGAATTTATTAATAATGCCCTCCAAGATTTGTTGCAGTTATGTGCGGTGGTTTATCTCGACAATATCCTCATATTTTCCAAGTCCCTGGAGAGCCACCACACAGATGTCTGTTGTGTGCTTCAGAAACCAAGAGAGAACAATCTCTATTGTAAATTGGAGAAGTGCGAAATCCATCGTGAACAGGTTAAATTCCTGGGTTATGTCATTTCCACTGCTGGTTTTTCGATGGACCCAGAGAAACTTTTGGCAGTCCTACAGTGGCCCTGACCCGTGGGTTTACGTCCTGTGCAGCGTTTTCTTGGCTTCTGCTAACTATTATCGGAAGTTTATTCGTAACTTCTCATCTCTGGTCAAGCCCCTGACTGATATGACCAGAAAGGACAGTAACCCGCAGAGTTGGTCTCTGGAGTCCATTAGGGCCTTTGAGAGTCTCAAGGCTGCCTTTGTTTCTGCTCCTGTGTTGGCACATCCTGATCCTACGTTACCTTTTATCCTTGAGGTTGATGCTTCTGAGACTGGAGTTGGTGCCCTTCTGTCTCAACGTTCTACCTCTGAGGGTGCTATGCATCCTTGTGGTTACTTTTCCAAGAACTTGCCACCTGCGGAGTGCAATTACGAGATTGGTGACAGAGAGCTGTTGGCGATCATTTTAGCCCTGAAAGAATGCAGACATCCCCTCAAAAGTACCACTGTGCCGGTTTTTGTCTGAGGCTAAACTCCACTCTCACAGAAGGGTGCGATGGGCTCTTTTCTTGTCTAGTCTTAATTACATTGTCTCATTCTTACCCGGTACTAAGAATGTAAGGGCTGACGCTTTGTCACGACAATTTTCCTCCACTTCCAAGATGGAGACGGTTCCAGTTCCTGTGATTCCTCCTGATTGTATTCTGGCTATGGAGGAGTGACGTGCTGACGTCACCACCATCCATCGCTGATCCCGGAAGCAACGGGCAGCAGCTTTGAGCCGGCCGGCTTGTGATTTTAATACGCGATTTGAAACGACCAATTTGTAAGTGTATTTCTTAATTTTTTATTAAACTGGTTAACTGTGTTACGCTATGGAGCTTTCTCTCTTATTTATATCCATGGGGACTGAGCGCTCATGCACCTTCTAGAGGACCCCCTGAGTGGTGACCCTTTGAGATTCATTCCCAGCAGAGACCCTGTGGCTGGGGGACACAGCTACATGCCCACAAGATCTCCTTAACAAGAGATCAATCTATCTGGTAAGGGGCAGTTGGTTTTGAGGTGGAGGAACTTTTCTGTCATCATGCTCCTCAGGGTGACAATACTGCATGCCTCACATCGTTTGGATGACTGGTGTATTTCTTCTTTTTTTGAAAGACTTTTCCAGCAAGGAACTCTTTGTATGGACTTTGCTTACTCCATCCAGCTTTGAATCTGACTTCTCATGCTCAATTTTTTTGTTTAATTTGTGGGAGTTATGTTGGAATTTTTGTCAATATTTTAATTTCAAATTTACTTCTTTCTTCACTGTTTATTCATCACATATGGGTGCATTAGTTGTGGATATTTAAGTGATTTACTTTTGCACTCATTAACCTAGCAGCAGCGCAGCCTTTTTTGTATACAGTGTTAATAAGTGGAGGTTGTCTCACATTTATGGTTGCAGCAACTTTAATCAACTTTTGTTCACATTATACACATTTATCTTTATTGATCTAATCTAGGGATAGTGCAGTATTTTTTTTGGTTTGAATTCGCACCAGTCTCACTTCTTCTTTGGGTGACAAAATTCTTGCCGCTCAGGTCCATGCTCCTCCTAAGAAACCTTGTGACTGCTGCTTTGTACCAGAGTCTCCATACTCCTGTGCTCCAGACTTACCATTCTCCCAAGGCTGCTGGCCACTCTGGGAAGAATCAACTCTTTTGGGCCATTTCTCAACAATTCTGGTGGCCTAGTCTACGTGCTAATGTAACTGCAGCTTTGTAGCTTCCTGTTCTGTGTGTGCTCAGAGTAATGCCCCGTACACACGGTCAGATTTTCCGATGGAAAATGTCCGATCGGAGCGCGTTGTCGGAAATTCCGACCGTGTGTGGGCTCCATCGGATATTTTCCATCGGATTTTCCAACACACAAAGTTGGAGAACAGGAGATAAAATTTTCCGACAACAAAATCCGATCGCGTCAATTCCGACCGTGTGTGGCCTGTTCCGACGCACAAAGTGCCACGCATGCTCAGCAGAAATTCCGGCATGGAACAGCTCCTTCTGGTAAACTTAGCGTTCGCAATGGATACTGCACTTTCGTCACGCTGCAATGTCAAAAATGGTTTAATACAGCGCACTCTCTTCTTCTTTATAATGTGACAAGAATTAAGTAGTTTCGCTGCTCATATTCACACACACTTCTCACAAATTGTATTTTTGTTTTTTTATTGGGATTCCCTGAATATATTGTTATTAGTTGTCACATCTGACAGAATGTTTTTTTTTTATTATTTAATTTTTTGGTGGATTTTAAGACTTTTTTTTTTTTAGATTTAATGTTTGTATTTTTTCCAAGGCTGATCTTTGTTCAATGTTATTTTTATTTTTACTCCAGAATATTTTTGTGTGTGTTTTGTGTGTCAAGTTACCCCAACACCATTGATATCTTTTATTATTTAATCTCAAGAAGATTGTTTGTTGTTGGTGTCCCTTGTTAATTTCACATTGTATATTTGAAATGTACCTGAATCCTCACAAAAAAAACTGTCCTTTTTTAAGTAAAACACATAGGAGAGTATAATTCAAAACAAAAATCCTTTATTAAAGGGATCAGAACCAAACAAAGAGGAAGGCAACACTGGATCAACAGGAGAAATTAGCGAAGCTTGGGACCCCCACGGCAGACATCAATTCTTGAACATCAAAATTGGTAGCCTGAGGAGTCCATATGTAAGGGAGGGCAGTCTGGTCCAGAATTCGCAGAGATCTGGAAAGCAGCAGATGACATCTGTGTCCCCAGGCTGTGGTACCACAAGAGGCTACATTTTTTGGCCGACCAGACTGGATCCAGGGTCCTCACTTTCTGGTCTTCCTTCCACGCTTCCTTCCGGGCTGTGGCTGTGCTGTTGGAGATGTGGCAGGAGGAGGAGTAGGACCTGGAGGAGGAGGAGGACTGGGAGGACCTGGAGGAGAAGGAGGAGGAGGACCTGCAGGAGGAGGAGGAGGACCATCGCAAAGGTGTGTCTGAGCTGTAATTTGGCCCCTCATACCTTTGTTAAGAGCCTCCAATATGAGCGATTTACACATTGCTTGTTGGCCCTCCTCCATCCTCTGCATTTTATAGGCAATGGTGGCAGCAATGTCCTTCACCACGGTGTGTGGTGCTCCCAGGACCTCTGTAGCCCTCCAAAAGAGTCCTCTGGCAGCCTCCTCTAGGGCACTCCTCCTCCTGCCACTTTCTCTTTCCAGGTGTAGGAGAGGGACCTGCAGATCAGCCAGCCGGCTCGGCCCGGCCACCTCCTGGCTGAGACTTCCCTGTGTATGAAAAAGGGACATGGTTTTAGTTGTTGCATCATCAATCACAATCATAAAATTAGTACTCCAAACTAACATCATTGATTGGACAACCAGCAATATTTAGAGGAATGCTATACCTGGCTCAAGCTGGGCTCCTCCAGATGTTGCCTGGAAGGCCCAGGTTGGGCGTCAGAAGCCTCAGCCGGGGGGGAAGGAAGCGTGGAAGGAAGACTGGAGAGGGATGGCCTGGGTTCACTCTGGCCTGCCAGAAAATGCAGCCTGTCGTAGTACAACATCCTGGGGACATAGATGTCATCTGCTGCTCTGGATCTCTGTGAATCCAGGACTTTCTTGCGCTCCCTCACATATGTGCTCCTCAGGCCACCAATTAAGATCTTCAAAAATGTGATGTCTGCCGTGGGGATCACCTGCTTCACAATTTCACACAATTGCTCCAGTGCTGCCTTCCTCTTTGCTTGGTTCTTGTAATGGGGGTGTTTAATCTCCCACAGACATGGCAGCTCCCTTAACATCAATGAATAGTGACATGAAGTCATTATCTTTAACTAAGATATCCATGTTCACTGCAAGACACAACACAAGACAAAGCCTAATGTCAGACAAAACTCTCCTAATCTTGTTACAATATAGGCCTCAATGTAGAAGCAGTATAGGCACAAGTTTGTCTCTTACCTTCGTTCTTACGATCAGCGCGTCCAATGCTCCTTCCTCCGCTCACAGATCGTACGTAATACGCACGTGTGTTACGCTTTATATACACTGCGCATGCGTGTAACTCCGCCCGCCCCTGACGTTCTATTCTATTCCCGGCCCCTTTTCATTCGGCGCAGTGGGGGAAGAGCACATGGCAGAGTCACAGCAGGTGCGTGATAATTACAGGAACGAGGAGGAGGAGGAGGAAAGCCCGGATCCGGACACGTCCCGATCCAGAAGGAGACGTTTTAAGGCCACAAATATGTCCTTTGGGGAGATGTTGGAGATGGTGGACATCCTGAAGAGGGCCGACTATGACGGAAAGTATGGGCCTTACCCCAACCCCAATATCAGAAAGGCCAAGATCATGGCGAAAGTGGTCAAAAGTCTGCACAGGAATTTCGGGGTACGACGATCAAAAGATCAGCTCAGGAAGCGGTGGTCGGACCTGAAATTAAAGCAGGGTTCCACCCAAATTTTGAACAATATCTGTATGTATTCTCTTCCTTGCCTAGATGCTGACAGGCTATTTAAAAAAATTTAAATCGCCGTAATTACCTTTTATTTTTCTATTCTTCTTTGCACTTCCTGGTTCTCCTCCTGTGGGAGTAGGCGTGTTTCTAGCCTCTCCCAGACTCCTGGGCGCTAGTCTCAGGATTCCCAGGATGCCACTGAGCATGTGCGGGAACGAGCAGTGAATGCTGGGAGCACAGCATTCACCACATCCAGGAAATAAATGCTTGTGGGCTTCAAATGCCCACAATGAAGATGGAAACCGCCTGCAGTGAATAATATAAGTTATTCTTTCGGACGAAATCTGACACAGGCGGACATATTACACACAATATGTGAGTATGTAATGCTGAGAAGAAAAGTTTGTGAATGAACTCAAAAAAAAAAAACGATAGATAGGTGGACCCCCGCTTTAAGAGAGCCAGAGCAGTACAGAAAGATCCGGAGAGTGCTGCAAAAAAGTAAGTAGTTGTGCTGTGTTCCTATTCTTTTTGTCTTTATTACGTTCGTGCTGTTCAATATGCTTTTCTTAATTGTACAGTTCATGGGCCCATTATTCGTTCGTATCAAACATTTTTCTTTCGGCCTCTAAAACACCATTGTTTAGGCCATATGCATTTTCCCACATTTTTTAGGGCCTACTTGGATGCCAAATATTTGTTTGTGTAGATAGGTTTGTTACTAGAATGAAATGCAAACTAGATTCTATGTAAGGAGAGGACACTGAGCAGCTGTTTTCACATCTGGACACTGGAGAACTAGTGTGGGACACAAGAACACCATTTTTATTAGGGGGACCACACAGGTGCTCCAGTGTATACTATAGGGGGGTCTCCATCTGTGAAGCTTGTACTAAACAGGTAAAGTATTGCAGCTTGACAAAGGGCAATAAAAAAAATACATCTTGGAACTCGGCTAAAATAGACAATTGTACCCCACTTCCAAGCAATGTTTCCTATTTCTAGTTCTGCCATCAAATATCTGTGTGCTAATTATACCATTTTTGTTTTACATAGGGGAGAAAAGACTCGGAGGACACCCCTCATCCGAGGAGACCACAGACCCCCCACCTATGGAAGAAGGTGAAATACCCCCAACCCAAGAAGAGCAGGAGGAAGAAGAAGATGTGGTGGAAATTGGCACCACAACAGGTGAGTGTTTGCGACCACAGGCTCAGGTAAGAGATGAATGGTGGCAGATTTTTGATACCTGTTTTTGTTTGGTTTCTCTCTTTTTAGGTGATCGTGATGTGAGGGATCGAGATCCTTTCACATCTGAAAGTGCCCAGATCCTGATCGGGGAGATCATGGGGTGTAATGTCGAATTGCAAAACATCCAGAAAAAAATAAATGATGTGATTCAAAAAAATAACAACATCATTGATGTTTTGGGGTGAATTTAAAACCCCACAAAATCACTTTTTTGATTGTGGTCCAATATTTTAAATCTTTTTGCAATGTTTTGAAAAGCCAAATTTGGAGGATGCACACAGTGTGCCAACATGTGCTATCTGCCATCACGGGAGATCAATGGACGCGTTTTGGGGGTGCAACCCCTTCCTCAATTATAAAGTAGCGGTGAGGAAGGGCTTGCTCCCCCAAAACACGTCCCTTGATCCCCCGTGATGGCAGCTAGCACATGTTGACATTCGTAAATTGGTGTGCATCTTCCAAATTTGGCTTTTCCAGGGGTGATTTCCCCCCATCTGAACGCAATATCAAACACAGTTCCTAAATACTGATGTCTCATATTGCCTTCAGGTTTTACCTAATGTGAACTTTGTAAATTCAAGTTTTTTGTCTTTCTTGTTGGTTTTACACAGGCCTGTTTTATCGTAAATGGACATTTCTATTTTTGATAATGCCACCCCAAAAATTGTTATACAACAAACATGTTGGTTTGTTTTAAAAACCTTTGGTAAATGCACATGTGATTGTGCAGGTATAAAAAAGTTGGTTAATCAAGAATGTGTGGATTATTGTCTCAACACTACAACACTTTTGGGGTGATGTAATTGCTGTTTTCAGCGAAAATGGGGGTTATTTCCTAAGGGCAAATCCACTTTGCACTACAAGTGCAGGTTCAGTGCAGTTGCAAGTGCACTTGTAGTGAAATGTGTTTTTGCATTTAGTAAATAATAGCCAACAGTGCTTTGTATAAGGTTACACAATCACGCCATTTTCTGCACTCAAAACATTTCTGTCAGGGTCAGCTAAATCAAACGCAAGCAGTAAATGTCCACAAAGAATTTCTTTTTGTTTTTTTATTATAAAAAGGCTTCACATATTTGCTGGCATATTGATGGCCCCCCTACCCGCAAAGAACTCCAGGTAGCATAACCGGACATCACGGGCACTCAGGGAGGGCAAGCCAGGACGGCCGCTTTCAAGCATCGTCAGTGTGGTTTGATGTATCATTCTGGCCTCAGGCCCAACTGAGCCAGCATAGTTGGCCGAATGTTTCCTTAAAAAGTTATGGAGAACACAGCATGCAAGTATAATATGGTTCAGTTTATACTCCGCCATATGGATGGGTGTCAGAATAGGCGGAACCGGCTGGCCAGGATTCCAAATGTGTTCTCCACCACTCTCCGGGCTCTGGCCAGCCGGTAATTAAAAACCCTCTGTTCCGAGGTGAGGGTCCTCATTGGAAATGGCCGCATCAGGTGGTCCCCCAGCGCAAACGCTTCATCAGCAACGAACACGAATGGGAGTCCTTCTACATTGTCCTCTGGAGCTGGCAAGTCCAAGCTGCCATTCTGGAGACGCCTGTAAAACTCCGTCTGGGCGATGACTCCACCATCGGACATCCGGCCATTCTTCCCCACGTCCACATACAGGAAGTCGTAATTAGCCGACACCACCGCCAACATCACTATACTATTGAACCCCTTATAGTTGAAATAGTATGACCCCGAGTTGGGTGGTGGGACGATGTGGACGTGTTTCCCATCAATTGCCCCTCCGCAGTTAGGAAAGTCCCACCGCTGGGCAAAGTGAGAGGCCACAGTCTGCCATTCCTGTGGCGTGGAAGGAAACTGTTGAGGAAAAAACAATAAACATTACTATTTTTGATCAGAAACATGGCAAGCAGATTAGACACAAACATTATGGGTCAACCTCCAGATAGCTTTTTTTAAGGGGAATTTAACAACGCCAAAGTATAAAAGGTACACCTATCATATTCCCCCCCCCCCTCTCATGGGCCATTTCTAACATTATGGGGTGTGTGGAAATCTTGGACAGGTAACCCTCTTCACTTCATTGAGAGATGAATGCCTAAATAATGGGTATTACTTGGAACAGCCCCTCCTTAGTTACACTATTGGCAGCCCACTGGACAGGTAAGAAGTGTCATAATACAAAGATAGAAATACACACTGTACACATTTGAGGACATTTGGACATTCTGCTATTACCTATAAAGATTGCCCTTGCACTACATGCTTTGGGGAATTCATCCATAAATCTGAGCAGAAAAGGGATGGGTACAGTGTGTATGGGTTTGGCAAAGTCAGCAGATAGATGATTGAGGATAGAGAATTGGGATCAGCTGACTTAGCAGTTGGGGGAGGGAGAGTTACTAAAAATTATTTGGGGACACCACAAAAAAAAAGCCTCTGGCACTCTGCCTGAATTTAAAGCAAAAAGAACATTTCAAAACATTTTAGGGGGTGTTTGGGGTAAAGCACTACTATGGAGCAGAAAAAATACATTGTTAAGTGACTACATGAGGTGAATATAGGGCCAGGAGACACCATGCTGGGGAGGTTATTGAAGGGCAAATATGTATGAAGGACCTAAAATATAATTTACATAAAAATCCTGCATGCATGAGGACAAAGGGGACATTCACAGCATATTCCAATCATGGTAATTAGGGAATGAGGAAAGAAATACAATATATTAGCAAATATTTAATACAATAAAATGTGATATAAAAGGATAAAATTCTTACCTTCATATACTCCTTCTGCAGGACCTGGATGATGGCAGAACAGGTCTCTGGGATAATGATCTCCAGAGCCTGGGGGGAGATGCCTGTCGAGAACTTCAAGTCCTGCAAGCTTCTCCCTGTCGCCAAGTACCGCAGGGTAGCGACCAACCTCTGCTCCGGAGTGATGGCTTGCCTCATGCAGGTATCCTGCCTGCTAATATAAGGGGTCAGCGAAGCCTACAGACGGCGAAACACGGGGTCCGTGATCCTGAGAAAGTTCCTGAAATCATCAGGATTATTCTCACGGATCTCACGGAGCAAAGGCATATGAGAGAACTGGTCACGCTGAAGCAACCAATTCTTGGTCCATGAACTCCTCCCCACCCTGTTCATGGACTGGACTTGTGTCAAGGTCAGGACCCCAACACCAAGCCCCCACACAGCACGAACTCTACGAGGAGTACGCATACGCAACATGGCTAGAAAACGGTCGGCTGCTCAGAACGAAGTAACAGAACGCACTGAAGAACAGCAAGGCCTGTGAAGAGCGACCTGAAAAACAGTAACGAATGAACAAGAATACAATGACTAATTAAAGTCACGCGGAACTTGCTGCACGCACTGAAGAGCAGATACAAACCCACAAGCACAAACTGAACGGCAGAAAACGATCTGAAAGCCACGAGTCTGAAAAAGCGCGAATCGTCTCTCACCAAACTTTTACTAACACAAGATTAGCAAAAGGAGCCCAAAGAGTGCCGCGCTTGGTTCTGAACCGGCCTTTTCTAGTCTCGTTGTACGTGGTGTACGTGACCGCATGGTTGGCGATCGGAAATTCCGACAACTTTGTGCGACCGTGTGTACGCAAAACAAGTTTGAGCCAACATCCGTCGGAAAAAATCCTAGGATTTTGTTGTCGGAATGTCCGACAAAGTCCGACCGTGTGTACGGGGCATAAGACTCCACGACACCTTCCAGTGGGCCTCCTACAACCCAAACCCAATGGAGAGGGGCCCTGGACCCACCTGTCTTGGATTTCATTGTGGAGTTACCCAACTCCCAGGGCAACACAGTTATCCTTACGGTGGTTGACCTTTCTCTAAAATGTCCCATTGTATTCCACTAAAGAAGTTGCACACTTCTAAGGAACTGGCTTCCATTTTTGCTTGGGAGATCTTTCACTTACATGGGCTACCCAAGGTGATTGTGTCCAGGTGAGCCTTTTGTGCATGGTTGGGAATTTAGCTTGCTTTCTCCTCTGTGTATCACCCACAGTCTAATGGGGCCGTAGAACAAGCCAAACAGTTCTTGGAGCAATTCCTATGTTGCTATATTTCTGACCATCATAACAACTGGTCAGACCTCTTACCGTGAGCAGAGTTTTCTCACAATAGTGCCTTGAATTCTGCTTCCCAATTGTCCCCCGTTTATAGTGAACTATGGTTTCCAACCTTTCATGTTGCCTGACTCGTTTGTTCCACAGAGTATTCCTGCATTAGAGGAGCATCTCCGTGGTCTTCGTTCCACTTGGGCACAAGTCCAGGAGGCTTTGCCACATGCTAATGATAGGTACAGGTTCCATGCTGACCGCAGACGCCTGCCTGTGCCTTCCTACCAGGTTGGGGACAGGGTCTGGCTGTCATCTCACAACCTCCGACTTTGTCTTCCCTCTCTGAAGTTCGCACCTCAGTTTATCGGGCCTTTCGTATTCTTCGCAGGATTAACCCAGTGGCTTACGCATTAGACCTTCCTTCTAATATGCGTATTTTGAATGTATTTTATGTCTCCTTATTAAAACCTTTGGTCTGCAACCACTTTATCACCTCGGTGCCTCGTCCTCACTCTGTACAGGTTGAGAACCATGAGGCATATGAAGTACAGTCCATTGTTGACTCCCGTAGGTTCCGTGGGCGCATACAGTACTTGAGGAAAGTAAAAGATCCTGATCCAGCCGGCCGCACACCATAGAAGCCATCTTTATTGATATGAAGAAATAAAATCCAAAATGTAGTCACCTCATGTACAGGGACGAACAGGGAAAAAAAATACTGACGCGTTTCACGTCCTATCATACTAAAACAATATTAAAAAATGACAGAATACAAAATAACAACTTTAATTATCAACTTGTGAATGATAAATTATCTCAAAGGAAACCTGTGTGTAAATAATAATAAACAAAATTCATGAAAATGCAAAACCTGCTGAGACTATACAAAATCGCAAAATAGCATATACATGAAATTGATGTGGAAATACCAATAATCCCATACCCAACACTATTAATAATGTCTTGGTAACTATATATATATATATATATATATATATATATATATATATATATATATATATATATATATATATATTACACACACACATACACATACACACACACACACACACACATATACACATATACATACATATACACATATTATATATATACACACACATCATCCTGAAATATATAAATCTAATTACATTTGAAAATTGTGTAGATAAAACCTTAATTTTCATTAAAAAATGATTATTTATAAATCATTATTCCCACACAAATCCATGCACTCAAGAGAAACGCAAACCCCACTCAACAACATCTGGAATCCATTCATGTTGGATTCACAAACAAAAAATATATCCCAAATTTGCAACAAATGGCAAAGAGGAAAAAAAGACAGAACATCGTCATCGGATGCATTTAAATCGTTCATGGCAAAAGTGGAAAAATAGAGAGGAGTCCTAAAGAAGTTACGTAAACATCTTTTTAATGGACCAACTGTATATACTAAATATGCTAAATAACGTAAACTTCAGACGGTGATCCAAAAAATTCATGGAGATTTATGAATATTACATGGATAGCTATGCAAAAAACAGTAAACAAAGAGCAATGATCTCGTTGTTTCTGTGATTGCTATAGGAAAGGTGGTCATGCTACTGATTTTTTCTGTTAAATTTCAAAGGACCCTAGAGAATCAACAGGCATTATGTGGGCAAGTATATAGGAAATATAGTCTCTCTATACTTGCTGCAATAACATGATTAAGATGATAATTTTGCTACAAAAGCGATAATTTAAACTACCAGGCTCTAAATAGATCACAAAGAGCAACGGAACACCAAAAATGTATGAAGTCGCAAAAAATAACAAAAAAAATCACAAAGAACAGAAAATCAAAAAAAATAGAACACGAAAGTGGAGGAAGTGAAACATAGCCACTGACAACTATAAACCAGGGAGCATTACGTCATATGCTAAATACATTTAGGCTAAGGTATCAAGATAGACATGCATGTATGCAAAATATTATGGGAGTCAATACTGACATAAATCAATCAATATGTTATTTGGATTTAATTGGGGATGCATATGGGCATAACATGATACATATCTATTGATAAAAGTGGGACACGTCCCATTAAATATTGAGGCCGGTGGGATGTCTAGTATTTAGATTAAAAATCCACCAAACCTTTTGTTTGAACAATATGCCAAATTTGTCCCCACCTCTAGGAGGTTTGACAATTTTTTCAATGCCTTGAATAGTCAAGCTAGAAGTATCCTTGGAATGAATATCAATGTTAGTGGCATGTTCCTCCTCTATGTCATAGAGGTGATCGTAAAGACGATCCCTCAGTCTGCGAGTGGTCCTGCCAACATATTGGACAGAGCAAATGGTACAGAACTTAGAACAGTTTGTGTCCTGGTTCTGGCGAGCCTTTTGTGCACAGTTGAGAGTTCAGCTTGCTTTCTCCTCTGCGTATCACCCGCAGTGCATTGGAAAGGGTACGGTCCGGAGGAACATTCTTGGGTCTCATTAAGGAGGAAATGGGACTTTAAAATGAAGCGGTTGAAATGCGGAGGTGATGATAAAAATATAAAGTTTTATTCATATCAGAATAAGTAAATTTCGTATATTACATATATAAGCACAAGATATGGACATAGTGGTACAAGGGTATAAAAAAAACACATAAATAGGGATTAGTTCATAAAATTCAACGAATGGCATGTAACAGCAAAATGGCCTAAAGAAGCCAACCACAGCATGCCGGGCACCTGTGTTGATGATTGCATAATAAGATCTAAAATTATTGGGTTCATATTAGTGACATCATCGAAGCGTAATATGTGTCTCTGTAGCATCCTGTAGCTCTACTCGTCAGGAGCAGATACGACAGATTCCTGTAAATATAACAAATATGGTAAACCACACTCTGTTTAGAGGCAAAAAATATTATTAAGGTAAGGTTAGCCCAGTACACTCACCAACTGTGGCAGTGAGTGCAATAGTGCACATTTTTGTTCACATACATTCACATTTTCATTTCATCACTAGGTCCAGTTTTCTGTTTGCATTTAATTCGTTTTTTTGTCAGTCACTTTTTAGATTCAGGTCAGCCCACCTCATAGACATCTAACCTCTTTTTATTTATATATAACGTTTTTTCCCCCACCACCAACACATGCGGACACATTGGGTGTACATATACACATCACCCAATCCATCACTTTATCTCACACACACCTCATCTGTTTTTTCACACACCTATTATTCACTTCATACACATTTTCATTTTACACTACAATTTTTCATTTTTTATTTGTTCCCAGATATCCTGATTTGTATATTCACATGTCAGTACTTTTGTAAACGGAGACCATCTTAGGCACCCTAACATCTTCCCAAGCTGGTTGTGTATAACTACGCCGCCTCAGCTCCCGTGATGTGGTTCATGTTCCCGGTTCGCTGTGTCTCGCTCGCCCCCTATTCCACTCACTGCCGCGGTTGGTGAGTGTACTGGGCTAACCTTTCCTTAATAATATTTTTTACCTCTAAACAGAGTGTGATTTACCATATTTGTTATATTTACAGGAATCTGTCGCATCTGCTCCTGACGAGTGGAAACATATCCACGAAACGCGTAGAGCTACAGGATGCTACAGGGACACATATGATGCTTCGATGATGTAACTAATATGAACACAGTAATTTTAGATTCTTATTATGCAATCATCAACACAGTCGGGCATGCTGTAGTTGGCATCTTTAGGCCAGTTTGCTGTTACATACCATTCATTGAATATTATGAACTAATCTCTATTTATGTGTTTTTTATACCCTTGTACCACTATGTCCATATCTTGTGCTTATATATGTAATATATGAAATTACTTATTCTGATATGAATAAAACTTTATATTTTTATCATCACCTCCGCATTTCAACCGCTTCATTTTAAAGTCCCATTTCCTCCTTAATGCATCCAAATATAGGGATGGAGGTGCCTACGTGTGTCTCATACAAAGTCCCAAACCTTCCTTTTCTCCACTCTTGGATCTCATCCTCAGACATACAGGACCCTGTCCTCCTCCTTGATTTCCATAGACATTTTCCCCTCAAGCCTGGTCCACCAAGTGAAGGGGTAATTGAAGAGTGGGTACTGTCAGGGCTGGGCTCAGCCCTTCCTTCTCAAAGCTGGCCGCTCAGCTGTCGGCTAATTGCCAGCTCCTTTCTCTCCACAGTGATTCACCTGTTGATGATATCTAGCTCGTCAGTCCTGCCAACTTAAGCTGTCCAGCCCAGTAGCCACACAAAATATTGACACTTTGGGCCCAATTTGGACATTTTCACTTAGGGGTGTATTCACGTTTGTTGCCAGCAGTTTAGACATTAATGGCTGTGTGTTGAGTTATTTTGAGGGGACAGCAAATTTACACTGTTATACAAGCTGTACACTCACTACTTTACATTGTAGACAGTGTCATTTCTTCAGTGTTGTCACATGAAAAGATATAATAAAATATTTACAAAAATGTGAGGGGTGTACTCACTTTTGTGAGATACTGTATATATAAGTGCCCACAAAATGCAGCCTCATCAGTGCCTATAAATGCAGCCTCACTGTGCCCATCAAATGCAGCCTCACTGTGCCCATCAAATGCAGCCTCACTGTGCCCATCAAATGCAGCCTCACTGTGCCCATCAAATGCAGCCTCATCAGTGTCCATCAAATGCAGCCTCACCAGTGTCCATCAAATGCAGCCTCACCAGTGCCTATCAAATGCAGCCTCACCAGTGCCTATCAAATGCAGCCTCACCAGTGCCTATCAAATGCAGCCTATTAGTGCCCATCAAGTGCCCATCAAATGCATCCTTATCAGTTCCCACCAAATGCAGCTTATTAGTGCCCATCAATTGTAGCCTCACTCTGCCCATCAATGCAGCCTCACTGTGCCCATCAAATGCAGACTCTCAGTCTGTGCTCATCAATGCAGCCCCTCAGTATGTGCTCTCAATGCTGAGCCCCACAGTCTGTGCTGATCAATGCAGCTCCTCAGTCTGTGTCCATCAATGCTGAGCCCCTCAGTCTCCGTGTCCATCAATGCAGCTCCTCAATCTGTGCCCATCAATGCAGCCCCTCAGTCTGTGCCCATCAATCCTGAGCCCCTCAGTCTGTGCCTATCAATGCTGACTCTGAGCCCCTCAGTCTGTGCCCATCAATTCTGAGCCCCTCAGTCTGTGCCCATCAATCCTGAGCCCGTCAGTCTGTGCCCATCAATCCTGAGCCCCTCAGCCTGTGCCCATCAATGCTGACACTGAGCCCCTCAGTCTGTGCCCATCAATTCTGACTCTGAGCCCCTCAGTCTGTGCCCATCAATCCTGAGCCCCTCAGTCTGTGCCCATCAATGCTGACTCTGAGCCCCTCAGTCTGTGCCCATCAATCTTGAGCCACTCAGTCTGTGCCCATCAATCCTGAGCCCCTTAATCTGTGCCCATCAATCCTGAGCCCTTCAGTCTGTGCCCATCAATCCTGAGCCCCTCAGTCTGTGCCCATCAATGCTGACTCTGAGCCCCTCAGTCTGTGCCCATCAATCTTGAGCCACTCAGTCTGTGCCCATCAATCTTGAGCCCCTTAATCTGTGCCCATCAATCATGAGCCCTTCTGTCTGTGCCCATCAACCCTGAGCCCCTCAGTCTGTGCCCATCAATCCTGTGCCCTTCAGTCTGTGCCCATCAGTGTTGACTCTAAGCCCCTCAGTCTGTGCCCATTAGTGCTGACTCTGAGCCCCTCAGTCTGTGCCCATCAATCCTGAGCCCCTCAGTCTGTGCCCACCAATCCTGAGCCCCTCAGTCTGTGCCCACCAATGCTGACTCTGAGCCCCTCAGTCTGTGAACATCAATCCTGAGCCCTTCAGTCTGTGCCCATCTATGCTGGCTATGAGCCCCTCAGCCTGTGCCCATCAATGCTGACTCTGAGTCCCTCAGTTTGTGCCCAATGCAGACTCACCAGTGCCTGGTTCATACAGCGGGTATTTTCTGCTGTGTCATGGAGCTTGCATCTGATTTCTTTGATGGCGCTGTAAAAGGGCCCCACCTCTTACACCAGCTCCTCCTGTGATAGACGGAAATTCTGTCTATCACAGGAGCAGCCAGTGTAGGAGGCAGGACGTACATGCCCCTGTCCTCCTCCGTGATTTCCATAGTCATTTTCCCCTCAAGCCTGGTCCACCAAGGGAAGGGGTAATTGAGGAGTGGGTACTGTCAGGGCTGGGTTTAGCCCTTCCTTCTCAAAGCTGGCTGCTCAGCTGTCGGCTAATTGCCAGCTCCTTTCTCTCCACAGTGACTCACCTGTTTATGATATCCAGCTCTTCAGTCCTGCCAACTTAAGCTGTCTAGCCCTGTAGCCACACAAAATATTTGGACATTTTCACTTAGGGGTGTACTCACTTTTGTTGCCAGCGGTTTAGACATTAATGGCTGTGTGTTGAGTTATTTTGAGGGGACAGCAAATTTACACTGTTATACAAGCTGTACACTCACTACTTTACATTGTAGACAAGTGTCATTTCTTCAGTGTTGTCACATGAAAAGATATAATAAAATATTTACAAAAATGTGAGGGGTGTACTCACTTTTGTGAGATACTGTATATATAAGTGCCCACAAAATGCAGCCTCATCAGTGCCTATAAATGCAGCCTCACTGTGCCCATCAAATGCAGCCTCACTGTGCCCATCAAATGCAGCCTCATCAGTATCCATCAAATTCAGCCTCACTGTGCCCATCAAATGCAGCCTCACCAGTTCCTATCAAATGCAGCCTACTAGTGCACATCAAATGCAGCCTACCAGTGCCCATCAAATGCATCCTTATCAGTGCCCACCAAATGCAGCTTATTAGTGCCCATCAATTGTAGCCTCACTCTGCCCATCAATGCAGCCTCACTGTGCCCATCAAATGAAGACTCTCAGTCTGTGCTCATCAAAGCAGCCCCTCAGTATGTGCTCTCAATGCTGAGCCCCACAGTCTGTGCTGATCAATGCAGCTCCTCAGTCTGTGTCCATCAATGCTGAGCCCCTCAGTCTCTGTGTCCATCAATGCAGCTCCTCAATCTGTGCCCATCAATGCAGCCCCTCAGTCTGTGCTCATCAATCCTGAGCCCCTCAGTCTGTGCCTATCAATGCTGACTCTGAGCCCCTCAGTCTGTGCCCATCAATTTTGAGCCACTCAGTCTGTGCCCATCAATTCTGAGCCCCTTAGTCTGTCCCTATCAATCCTGAGCCCCTCAGTCTGTGCCCATCAATCCTGAGCCCCTCAGTCTGTGCCCATCAATCCTGTGCCCCTCAGTCTGTGCCCATCAGTGCTGACTCTGAGCCCCTCAGTCTGTGCCAATCAATCATGAGCCCCTCAGTCTGTGCCCATCAATGCTGACTCTGAGCCCCTCAGTCTGTGCCCATCAATCCTGAGCCCCTCAGTCTGTGCCCATCAATACTGACTCTGAGCCCCTCAGTCTGTGCCCACCAATCCTGGGCCCCCCAGTCTGTGCTCATCAATCCTGAGCCCCTCAGTCTGTGCCCACCAATGCTGACTCTGAGCCCCTCAGTCTTTGAACATCAACCCTGAGCCCCTCAGTCTGTGCCCATCAATGCTGACTATGAGCCCCTCAGTCTGTGCCCATCAATGCTGACTCTGAGCACCTCAGTTTGTGCCCAATGCAGACTCACCAGTGCCTGGTTCACACAGCGGGTATTTTCCGCTGTGTAATGGAGCTTGCATCTGATTTCTTCGATGTCGCTGTAACAGGGCCCCACCTCTTACACCAGCTCCTCCTGTGATTGACAGAACTTCTGTCTATCCCAGGAGCAGCTGGTGTAGGAGGCAGGACTCTGTTACAGAGCCACCAAAGAATTCAAATGCAAGCTCCATGACATGTCTGTGTCATACACAAGAGGAGGAGGAGGAGGGAGGGGACTCAGGGAGGACTCTGCAGTCTGCACTTGGATTGGCCGCAGACACTGCAAGGACTGCTCGCGGACACCAGTGTCCGTGTACGGACACCTTGCTGATCCCTGGTGGTGCTCATATTAATGGCTGCTCAAGCCATTACTTTGACAGGCTGTCACTGAAACTGGCCCACTGAGCCATCAGCCCACCGGGAAACTCCCGGTATTCCCGATGGCCAGTACATGCCTGGCTACTGGTCTCAGAGGTTGACCACTGACTGTGACACACAGACTGAAAAATGGGGGACCAACTCATGTAAATGGTGGAAAGGTACATGGTGATGGAGGTGCTGCTTGTCCCTATCAGTTGGAAGGAGCTTGCCTCTACAGCCTTTGGAAACTTTTTTTTTAATTTGGGAGAAACGTGTTGCAGAACCCTGGAATAAGCCTAAAGGAATTTCAGGAGGAGTCAGCCCCTGCCCCTTTAGAGGAATAACTGTGATCCTCCATACCCCATAAAATCTTGGAGATGTCATAAAGGCATTAGGACACACTGCCCATAGCATAAGGAGCCCATGTGATGTGGGTCTCTCTGCAGGCTCTTTGCACAAGAAGCCTATACTGCATACCCCATTTAAGGTGGGGGGATCTTTGAATGAACTTTGGTCATCAACCAGGTCCCAGTAATGGTTCTCCTGAATGTGGTGTGTATGGTGACCCTGGTAAAAGGCACCCTGGTCAGTGAAGTTAGGCCAATGACCAAGAATATTTTGTTTGTCTATGTTCACGAAGATGCAAAGGCATACCCACTAGTGATCATGTCCAACACCACCAACAGTGTCCAACACCACAAACAGTGGAATTGTTAAATATAAGGTTAGGCTTGTAAGAAATTTGGGATTCTGGGAACTGTGGAATAAATGGGTCTGACCAGGTGGGTGGAACAGACCTCTGACCTTCAGGGGACATTGTTATAGATATGCCAAATGATGATTTATGTGATATTGAGTATGATGAAGGTCCAAAAATTACCCAGTCCAAAAATGAGAAATTCGCTATTACTGGGGAAAAGAAACCTGAATAAAAGAAATATATATATGAATATAAATAAATATGAATGGATTATCTTCCTCACCCTCCATCAATTAAAATGACAACGTGGTCACCACACCCACACAGGTCCCAAGTAGAGTTGGGCCGAACACCCTCCCGGTTTCGCTTTGTGTCAGAACTCTCGAACATCGCAAAAGTTCATACCTGAACCGCAAACCTTATAAAAATATATGGGACCTGAACTTGAAAAATCAAATGTGCCCATTTTGAAGGCTTTTATGCAAGTTATTGGCCATAAAAAGGATTTGGGGGCCCGGGTACTGCCCTAGGGGACATGTATCAATGCAAAAATGTTTTTTTAAAACGTTTTTACAGGAGCAGTGATTTTAATGATGCTTAAAGTGAAACAATAAAAAATAAAAATTCCTTTAAATATAGGGCGTGGGGGGGTCCCCTTAGTCTGCCTGTAAAATGGTGCATCTTGACTGTGTATAGAACCTGCTGCAGCAAAACTAACATTTTTTAGAAAAAAAGACATTTAAATTGCCGGCAATACAATACCATTCCCAGCAATATAACATTTTTTTAAAAAGAAAACCTGTGTGGGGGTCCACCCAAATCCATATCAGGTACTTTGTTTCTTGTATGGATTTTAAGGGAACCCCATGGCAAAAAAAAAAGAAATAAATGGTGTCGGAATTGTCAAAAACTGCCTTCTGTCTTTATTTATTTTTGTCACTTTTTTGGTGAATGAGTAGGGGTACCCCTACTTATTCACATGGGGGGCAGGATCTGGGGGCCCCCTTATTAAAAGGAGGCTTTCAGGTTCCGATAAGCCCTCTGCCCACAGACCCCCACAACCACCGCCCAGGGTTATTGGGAAGAGGCCCTTGTCCCTATCAACATGGGCACAAGGTGATTTTGGGTGGGGTGCAGAGCCCCCTGCCCCAAAGCACCCCCCATGTTGAGGGCATGTGGCTTGGTATGGTTTAGGAGGGGGGGTGCTCGCTCCTCCCCCCTTTCCTTATCTGCTGGGCTGCATGCTCAAATAAGGGTCTGGTATGGATCTTGGGGGGGACCCCACGCTGTTTTTTTAATTTTGCCATTGATTTCCTCTTAAAATCAATACTAGACCTGAAGGACCTGTTTTTTTTTTCATCAGCTGTCAACGGGGAAGCCCGTTGACAGCTGATGACTCATCCCTTGTTAAGGATGAAGCGGCTGGCTTCCCAGCCCGCTCCTTAACAACCAGCTATGCACTATGCAGCGCGCAGTGCATTGTGGGGCGATTGGCGGCCATCCCGCCGAGCACCCTGCAAATTCGAGTGTTCGCCAAACAGGCGATAAGGTGATGTTTGGCAGGAACTGTTCACCCAAATCTAGTCCCAAGCACACATTCTTCTACAGTGCATTGCAAAAGTATTCACTCCCCTTTCGTGTTTTGTTACATTACAGCCTTTAGTTCAGTGTTTTTTTAATCTGAATTATATGTGATGGTTTAGAACACAATAGTCTAAGTTGGTGAAGTAAAATTTGAAAAATATATACATAAAATTATTTTTCAGAAATAAAAAACTGATAATTGGCATGTGCGTATGTATTCACCCCCTTTGTTATGAAGCCCATAAAAAGCTCTGGTGCAACCAATTACCTTCAGAAGTCACATAATTATTGAAATGATGTACACCTGTGTGCAATCTCAGTGTCACATGTAATCTGTCATCTGTCATTACATCTGCCTGACAGCTGTCATTACATATACACACCTTTTTGAAAGGCCCCAGATCCTACAACACCCAAGCAAGAGGCACCACTAACCAAAGTGCCATGAAGACCATGGAACTCTCCAAACAAGTAAGGGACAATATTGATGAGAAGTACAAATCAGGGTTAGGTTCTAAAAAAATATCCAAATCTTTGATGATCCCTAGGAGCACCATCAAATCTATCATAACCAAACAGAAAATACATGGCATAACAGCAAACCTGCCAAGAGATGACCGCACACCAAAACTCACGGATCGGGCAAAGAGGGCATTAATCAGGGAGGCAGCACAGAGACCTAAGGTAACCCTGGGGGAGCTGCAGAGTTCCACAGCAGAGACTAGAGTACAAAGGATGACAATAAGCCGTACGCTCCATAGAGTTGGGCTTTATGGCAGAGTTGCCAGAAGAAAGCCATTACTTTCAGCTAAAAACAAAATGGTATGTTTTGAGTTTGCGAAAAGGCATGTGGGAGACTCCCAAAATGTATGGAGGAAGGTGCTATGATCTGATGAGACTAAAATTGAACTTTTTGGCCATCAAAGAAAACTCTATGTCTGGCGCAAACCCAACACATCACATAATCCAAAGAACACCATCCCCACAGTGAAACATGGTGGTGGCAGCATCATCATATGGGGATGTTTTTCAGCAGTTGGGACTGGGAAACTGGTCAGAGTTGAGGCAAAGATGGATGGTGCTAAAAACAGGGATATTTTTGAGCAAAAACCTGTGTGTGATTTGAGGCTAGGACGGAGGTTCACCTTCTCGCAGAACAATGACCCCAAACACACTGCTAAAGCAACACTTGAGTGGTTTAAGGGAAACATGTAAATGTGTTGGAATGGCCTACTCAAAGTCCAGACTTCAATCCAATAGAAAATCTGTGGTCAGACTTAAAGATTGCTGTTCACAAGCGCAAAACAAGCAATTTGAAGGAGCTGGAGCAGTTTTGCAAAGAGGAATTGGCAAAAATCCCAGTGGTAAGATGGGGCAAGCTCATAGAGACTTATCCAAAGTGACTTGGAGCCGCAAAAGGTGGCTCTACATAGTATTGACTTTAGGGGGGGTGAATAGTTATGCACGTTGACTTTTTCTGTTATTTTGTCCTATTTGTTGTTTGCTTCACAATAAAAAAAAACATCTTCAAAGTTGTGGGCATGTTCTGTAAATGAAATGATGCAAATCCTCAAACATTCCATGTTAATTCTAGGTTGTGAGGCAACAAAACAATAAAAATGCCAAGAGCCATGAATACTTTTGCAAGGCACTGTATATCTCCTACAGGGACCCTAATTCACTAAGGTTGAGGCTAGGATTACTAGAGCTTCCAGTATTTAGGCATACATTGGCACAAATTGTTAAAGAAGGATCCTTGGTCATTACCATCAGCTAACCACACTTTTGATGTTTCAGTCTGACAAACCAAGCTTAAAACATACAGTATTCTCCTATGTTGCTACTTAGGTAAAAAAAAAAAGCAAAAGTCATGCAATGCAGAAGTTTTATATCCACTTGTTTTTCATAGGAATCACACATCTACCCTGGATTCTTGCAACAAAAGAAGTATGTTAGTCATCCATGGGCAGCTCACAGTGTTTACGCATGAAGCATCAATTAGTATTCAAATCAGTGCAGTGCAAGTGTTAGTAAGCAGAAGTAGAAATTAAGCCAAGCTGACAGTTGCTGCAGATAGACAAAAATGTCATCTGATGTACTTCTCCATTTGGGAGCAGACAGGTCCTTCATGAATCATAGTCTAATGAATGGCCTACACAGAGTCCTGACCTCTGAAAAACAACCCCACACCATAATTTCCCCCTCCACCAAATGATTTGGACCAGTGCACAAACAAGGTCCATAAAGACATGGATTAGCAAGTTTGGGGTGGAGGAACTTAACTGGCCTGCATAGAGTCCTGACCTCAACCTGATAGAACACCTTTGGGCTGAATTAGAGTGGAGACTGCGAGCCAGGCCTTCTCGTCCAACATCAGTGCCTAACCTCACAAATGCACTTTTGGAAGAATGGTCGAACATTCCCATAGACACATTCTTAAACCTTGTGGACAACCTTCTTAGAAGAGTTGAAGCTGTTATAGCTGCAAAGAGGGGGAGAAACTCAATATTGAACCCTACAGACTAACACTGGGATGCAAAAGTGCATGTGTTTGTAAAGGAAGGTGTCCCAATACTTTTGACAATATACTGTATATACACATTGTAATGTTTGGGGAACCAGCTAGATCGCAGGACACAGGCTTTTCACTCAAAAGGAGATTTATTGAACTTAAATAGCTTTACAGCAGCAAAAACAAAAGAAAAGGGTTTCAGTCTCACCGACTTGCAAAGTCCAGAACTGCTATCGCAGTTAAACAGTCCTTAGTTTCTGTTGCAGGTACATTCCCCTAGCAAGAGGCTTCCAGGCAGGACACTGCTATTCACTGTTGCTGCACACCAAACCACCATCCACATTCTCCTCTACACTCCTCCACACCCTCTCTAACTTCCTGTCTTGTTTTAAACCTACATCCTCTGACAGGTGAGTTAACCCTTTTTGTTCCCTTAAAAGGGACCACAGTCCAAACAGAGGGGAAACATAGCGTCCTTCCAGGACCCAGCCACGGCGTCCTGTACATATCCCCCCCCTGTGCCCCAACGCCATGGAGGTGGAGGCAACAGTGGAGCTCAAACAATGGACTCAGGAGAGGGCATCTGCATTTTGATGCAGTCTCCCGGGTCTATGCTCCACTACAAAATTTAAATTCCTGGAGTGCCAGGAACCACCGAGTAACCCTGGCATTATTCCCTTTACCCTGTCTCAACCATGTTAAAGGGGCATGGTCAGAAATCAGCCTAAACTTCCTTCCCAAAAGGTAATATCTGAGGGATTCCAAGCCCACTTAATGGCCAGACACTCTCGTTCAATTATAGCGTACTTTTTCTCTGCTGGTGTTAACTTCCTACTGAGGAAGACTACCGGGTGCTCCTCTCCATTAATAACCTGTAACAACACCGCTCCCAATCCTACATCGGAAGCATCAGTTTGGACAACAAACTCTTTTGAAAAATTGGGTGCTACCAGGACAGGGTGTTGGCACAGTGCCGACTTGAGCTCCAAAAAGGCCTTCTCAGCGTCTGCATTCCACTCCACCATGACCGATTTCCGACCCTTAGTCAGATCGGTCAATGGAGCCGCCAACGTGGCAAAGTTGGGTACAAACCTCCTGTAGTATCCCACCATGCCCAAGAATGCACGTACCTGCTTTTTTGTGAGGGGGCGGGGCCAACTCTGTATAGCTTCTACCTTGCTGACCTGAGGTTTCACCACCCCTCTACCCACGATATAGTCCAGGTATTTCACCTCCTCCATTCCCAAAGCACATTTTTTCAGGGTTTATTGTAAACCCCTCCTTCCAAAGAGAGTGCAGCACTGCCTGGACTTTGGGCAAGTGTGATTCCCAGTCTCTGCTAAAAATGACTATGTCGTCCAAGTACACTGAGGCATATTTCCGGTGAGGTTGTAAAATCCTATCCATTGCTCGCTGGAATGTGGCTGGAGCAGTTTGCAATCCAAAAGGCATCCTTTTGTACTGAAAACTCCCCTCTGGGGTAGAAAAAGCAGTTTTCTCTCTAGCAGCCTTAGTCAACGGGATTTGCCAGTATCCCTTGGTAAGGTCTAATGTAGTGATATACCTGGCTGGACCTAGTCTCTCAATGAGCTCATCTACCCGGGGCATGGGGTAGGCATCAAACCGTGAAACTTCATTAAGTTTCCGAAAATCATTGCAGAATCGCAGAGTCCCGTTGGGCTTCGGTACCAACACAATCAGGCTCGACCACTCACTCTGCAATTCCTCAATAATCTCCAGGTTTAACATCTTCTTCACTTCCTCTGAAATAGCCTTCCTTTGGGCCTCTGGGATGCGGTAGGGCCTGACAAAAACTTTGACTCCTGGTTCCGTGATGATATCATGCTCTATGGTACTCGTGAGCCCTGGCAAGTCTGAAAATTTTTCTTTATTCCTCTGCAAGAACTCCTTTGCCTGCTGGCTTTGGGTTTTAGACAGGGTATTTGCTACTTGGACACTCTCCACCCCAACCCGAGGCTCCAATCTTGCACTAGCCAGGGAGGTCACTGGTTCCCTCTCTGTCCAGAGCTTTAACAAGTTTACATGATATATTTGATAGGGTTTCCTCTTACCCGGTTGGTGGACTTTATAATTTACCTCTCCCACTTTTTCTACAACTTCAAAGGGGCCTTGCCACCTGGCTAAGAATTTACTTTCCACAGTGGGAATCAACACCGCTACTCGATCCCCCACTTGGAAATTCCTTATTTTAGCAGCCCTATTATAGACTCGTCGTTGAGCCTCCTGGGCTTTTTGTAAATGTTCCTTGACTAGTGGCAACACAGTTCGGATCCTCTCCTGCATTTGGGAAACATATTCAAGAACACTCTTATGCTGACTAGGTTCACTTTCCCACTCCTCTTTAACAAAATCCAGTAGTCCGCGAGGTCTCCGCCCATATACCAACTCAAAGGGCGAAAACCCAGTGGAGGCCTGGGGCACTTCCCGGATAGCAAACAGGAGAGCTGGTAACAGACAGTCCCAGTCTTTCCCATCCCTTTGTACAACTCTCTTAAGCATAGATTTAAGGGTCTTATTAAAGCGTTCTACTAACCCATCCGTTTGGGGATGGTAGACCGATGTGCGCAGCTGTTTAATCCGGAAGAGCTTGCACACGTCGACCATAACCCTCGACATAAATGGGGTGCCCTGGTCCGTTAGTATTTCCTTGGGAAAACCAGTCCGTGTAAACAACTGGAATAATTCCCGGGCAATAGCCTTAGAGGAGGTATTCCGCAGGGGTAGTGCCTCAGGATATCGGGTGGCATAGTCGAGAATGACCAGTATGTAGGAGTGACCTCGAGCCGACTTCACCAAGGGACCCACTATATCCATGGCTATCCTTTCAAATGGGACCTCAATTATGGGCAGAGGGACCAAAGGATTCCGGAAGTGGGTCACCGGAGCGGTCAACTGACAGGTGGGACAAGAGGTACAGTATCTCCTTACCTCTGCTTTCAGACCTGGCCAGTAAAACCAGTCGGTGATCCGTGCCTCCGTCTTTTCAACTCCCAGGTGTCCCCCTAAAACATCATCATGGGCCAGGTCCAGGACCTTGCGCCTATACTGTTGGGGTACCAATAATTGCTCTACCACATTTTCTCTCACTTTGGTAACCCGATAAAGCAATTCATTACATATTGCAAAGTGTGGCCACCGCTCATGCGCACCTGGCTCTTGGGGAACCCCATTTATTACTACCACCTGTTCCCGTGCATGGGCCAAAGTGGGGTCCTGCATCTGGGCAGTACCAAATGCCCCCGGCGGAACATCCAAATCCGGCAGGGCAGGGGTAACGGCCACTTCCTCATCCTCTTCCCCCAGCATTATGTCAGGGTACTCACCAGGGCCGAGATGCTGAGAGCGGCTCCCCTTGCAGCTGAGTGCGCTATACCCCTGGAGGTGGCACAGAGGGTATCGGGCACAGAGAGGCACGGGTCACCAGGCACTAGTAGGAGCCTGCGTGTTGAACTTCTGTCTGGTAGTAGTCCGTGCAGGGTACACCCGAACGGTGATCAGCAGAGGAATCAGACTGGGGCTCCAACACCTTGGACCTGAAGTAGATAACTGGAACAAATATGTAGAGAAGCCAGGGGCTCAAACACAGCAAGCCGGTAGGAAGGAAGTCCGTTTAAACAAGCCAAGGTCATACACAGGAATCAATCAATAGGAGAGTCCAAGATAGGCCGGGGGTCAAACACTGGAGCAGGCAGTAGCGAAGTCTTTAAAGAGAAGCCGGGGGTCAAACACTGGAGCAGACTGAAGAGGAATCCGTTTAAGCAAGCCGAGGTCAAGGTGCAGGAGAAGTTCAAGGATGGTCAAGGAAATCCGGGTCACAACAGGCAGGAGTCAATAGTAGAACAAGGAACAGGAACACAGAAGCTGAAATGACAAACCAGCAATAAGCCAGAGAGCTGGGCTGCCTTTTATAGGGCTAATAGGGGAACCCACGTGTGCGGCTAAGATGCGTACGTGCGTACGCGCTTACACCATTTCGCCGTTCGCTAACTTGCACGTCTATGTGCGCCGTTACGCGGTCTGCTGAATTGCGTACCCGCGTACGCCTATTAGCCATTCTGCCACGCAGGCGTACAGGGAAATGCCGGTACTGGCAAACAAAGTTTCTGTTATTCCTCTGACACATTACCTGAAGTGGGGAAGGTTCCCCCCCCTCTTCAGTGTTCAGGTAGGTCTGTGAACCACACATTTTGACACCCTTAATAACATCAGCACTACTTTCATCACCATTAACCAAATCATTAGCATTTTCAAGAACATTCGGCATTTCAGGGTTATTTCTCTCAACCGCAGGAACAGAGGGACTAGTTTCTCCCCAGTCTCTGGACCGTCCAGGTAGTTCTCCTTGTCCCCACAGTTTTGCAAATAAATGGACAGTCTCGTCCTATGATAACATCATGTACCAAGTTCTTTACCACCCCCATCTCTTGAGTACCAGCGCCACATGCTGTGGAGATGGTCACCGAGATGAGAGGGTACTCTCTAGTGTCCCCGTGAATGCACACCACCCGTAAAGTTTTTCTTACCGGACCGATCTTCCCAATTACTCTAGGATGGACCAGGGTTACCATGCTTCCGGAGTCCAGCAAAGCCCGGGCAGGGAGGTGGTTCACTTGGACTTCACACTCGAATTTCTCTTCTCCGAGATCGATATGTGTTGTACATGCTTTATGGGCATAAAAAGACCCCCTCCGAAGAACCCCGCATTCCATGGGCTCCTCTTGCAGTTGCCAGTAGGCCCGGGTATGGCCCCAGGAATGACATCGCCAACATTGTACATCCCCTCCTCTCCGAACAGGAACAGGTCACTGAGAAGGTATCGGGAGTGACTCTTGACCTTCCGGGGTGTTGGTTCCAGGGCTCCGGGGAACGTCCTTTCGAAGGGCAGCAGTCGAACGAATAGGCCGTGGCAGCCTAGGTCCTTGGCGCTTGGTAGGGCCAAGCAGATCCTCCACCACTGTCTATCGTTCTACCATCTCAACAAGGAGGTTCACTGTTTTGGGGTCTCCATGGCTGACCCACCGTTGAAGGTTGTCTGGCAGTGACCTTAGGTATCGGTCCAGCACGACCCGCTCCACGATTTGGAGGCCAGACAACATTTCGGGCAGCAGCCATTTTTTTACCAGTTGCACCAGGTCATGCATTTGAGACCGTGGTGGACGATCTGGACGATACTTCCATTGGTGCACTTGTTGGGCCCGAACAGCTGTAGTTACCCCCAAACAAGCCAACATTTCTGCCTTTCATTTTTGATAGTCTTTAGCGTGATCTGGTGGCAGGTCGAAGTAGGCTTTTTGCGGATCTCCGGTTAGGAAAGGAGCAATTAGGCCGGCCCACTGGTCCTGGGGCCACCCTTCTCTCTCTGCCGTCCTCTCAAATGTAGCAAGAAATGCCTCTACATCATCACTCAGGGACAACTTCTGTAAAAAATGGCTTGCCCTCACGGTCACCTGGTTGCCAGGGGCAACAGCTGCTTGCTCACGGCCCTGAGAAAGCTGCTGCACTACTTCTTTTAAGGCAGTCACTTGAGCCTGCATAACCTCTTGCTGGGTCGCTTGCCGGGCTGCCAACTGGGCCACCAACAGGCGAGTGTTTTCTTGCTGTACCTCATGGCGAGTCTGCGCTTGTATATTAGCCAAGGACAGCTGTTTAATTAGCTCCTCCATTGCTTCAGCTTTCAGGGTTTGTGCGGCTTTAACCCAGGACATAAATCCACTGTACTGTCCCTTTAAATGTCAGTTTTAAGTCCAATACACAAAAAAAAAAAAAAAAAAAAAAAACAAACAGCAAGAAAAATGCCTGTTACTCTGTCCTGCCCGCATTCGAGCACCACTTGTAATGTTTGGGGAACCAGCTAGATCGCAGGACACAGGCTTTTCACTCAAAAGGAGATTTATTGAACTTAAATAGCTTTACAGCAGCAAAAACAAAAGAAAAGGGTTTCAGTCTCACCGACTTGCAAAGTCCAGAACTGCTATCGCAGTTAAACAGTCCTTAGTTTCTGTTGCAGGTACATTCCCCTAGCAAGAGGCTTCCAGGCAGGACACTGCTATTCACTGTTGCTGCACACCAAACCACCATCCACATTCTCCTCTACACTCCTCCACACCCTCTCTAACTTCCTGTCTTGTTTTAAACCTACTTCCTCTGACAGGTGAGTTAACCCTTTTTGTTCGCTTAACCACATGCCGACCGGGCCATGGCCGAAAGACGGCCACAGCGCGGTCGGCTTATCCTGGGAGGGCGTCCATGGACGTCCTCCCAGAATACTGCTCTCGCGCGCCCCCTGGGGCGCGCACCCGAGAACTTCCGTGACCGCCGGGTCCAGAGGACCCGGCGCATCACGGATCACGGTGAACGGCCGCTAATCGCGGCCGTTTACCATGTGATCGCTCCGTCAAATGACGGAGCGATCACATGTAAACAAACCGGCGTCATGTTATGACGCCGGTTCCTCCCTCCCCTTTGTGTGCCGATCGGTACAGAGGGGGAGGAGCGGGGGAGGGATCGGATGGTAGCAGCGTTGTGGGCTGCATCTGTAGTGCCCACAACGCTGCTCTGTGACAAATACAGTCACATCCATCCATCCATCCCACCATGATCAGCCATCCCTCCATAGTCTAATACCCCACAATACTCTGCACTACTCTGCAACACCCCACAATACCCTGCAATACTCTGCAACACCCCACAATACCCTGCAATACTCTGCAACACCCCACAATACTCTGCAATACTCTGCAACACCCCACAATACTCTGCAATACCCCACAATGCTCTGCAATACTCTGCAATACCCCACAATGCTCTGCAATACTCTGCACTACTCCGCAATACCCCACAATGCTCTGCAATACTCTGCAATACCCCACAATGCTCTGCAATACTCTGCACTACTCCGCAATACCCCACAATACTCTGCAATACCCCACAATGCTCTGCAATACTCTGCACTACTCTGCAACACCCCACAATACTCTGCAATACCCCGCAATACCCCACAATACTCTGCAATACCCCACAATACTCTGCAATACCCCACAATACTCTGCAATACCCCACAATGCTCTGCAATACCCCACAATGCTCTGCAATACCCCACAATACTCTGCAATACCCCACAATACTCTGCAATACCCCACAATACTCTGCAATACCCCACACTACTCCGCAACACCCCACAATACTCTGCAATACCCCACAATACTCTGCAATACTCTGCAATACCCCACAATACTCTGCAATACCCCACAATGCTCTGCAATACTCAGCACTACTCCGCAACACCCCACAATACTCTGCAATACCCCACAATGCTCTGCAATACCCCACAATGCTCTGCAATACTCTGCAATACCCCACAATGCTCTGCAATACTCTGCACTACTCCGCAACACCCCACAATACCCCGCAATACCCCACAATACCCCACAATACCCCACAATACTCTGCAATACCCCACAATACTCTGCAATACCCCACAATACTCTGCAATACCCCACAATACTCTGCAATACCCCACAATACTCTGCAATACCCCACAATACTTTGCACTACTCTGTACCACTCCACAACACCCTGCAATACTCTGCAACACCCCGCAATAACTGTTTTTTTTCCCAAAAAAAAAGCGTTCAAAAAATTGCTGCGCAAATACCGTGCAAGATAAAAAGTTGCAACGACCGCCATTGTATTCTCTAGGATCTTTGCAAAATAAAAAACATATATAATGTTTTGGGGTTCTATGTAATTTTCTAGCAAATAAATTATGATTTTTACATGTAGGAGAGAAATGTCAGAATTGGCCTGGGTGCTCCAGAACGCCTGGAGGTGCTCCGTGCATGTTGGGCCTCTGTATGTGGCCACGCTGTGTAAAAGTCTCACACATGTGGTATCGCCGTACTCGGGAGTAATAGCAGAATGTGTTTTGGGGTGTAATTTGTGGTATGCATATGTGGTGTGTGAGAAATAACCTGCTAATATGACATTTTTGTGGAAAAAAAAAAAATAAAAAAAAAAATCTTGATTTTGCAAAGAATCGTGGGAAAAAATGACAACTTCAAAAAACTCACCATGCCCCTTACTAAATACCTTGGAATGTCTTCTTTCCAAAAAGGGGTCATTTGGGGGGTATTTGTACTTTTCTGGAATGTTAGGGTCTCAAGAATATAGATAGGCCGTCAGTAATTCAGGTATGATCAATTTTCAGATATTGGCACCATAGCTTTTGGACTCTATAACTTTCACAAAGACCAAATAATTTACACCGATTTGTACTTATTTTTACCAAAGATATGTAGCAGTATAAATTGTGGCCAAAATTTACAAAAAAAAATTACTAAATTTGCTAAATTTTATAACAGAAACAAAGAAAATTTCATTTTTTTACCGAATTTTCAGTCTTTTTTCTTTTATAGCGCAAAAAATAAAAAACCCAACGGTGATTAAATACCACCAAAAGAAAGCTCTATTTGTGTGAAAAAAAGGACAAAAATTTCATATGGGTACAGTGTTGCATGACTGAGTAATTGTCATTCAAAGTGTGAGAGCACCAAAAGCTGAAAATTGGTCTGGTTAGGAAGGGGGTTTAAGTGCCCAGTTGTCAAGTGGTTAAAGGGACCACAGTCCAAACAGAGAGGAAACATAGCGTCCTTCCAGGACCCAGCCACGGCGTCCTGTACAACATATATACAGTATCTCAAAAAAATGAGTACAGTATTTCACAAAAGTGAATACACCCCTCACATTTTTGTTAATATTTTAATATATTTTTTCATGTGACAACACTGAAGAAATGGCACTTTGCTACAATGTAAAGCAGTGAGTGTACAGCTTGTATAACAGTGTAAATTTGCTGTCCCCTCAAAATAACTCAACACACAGCCATTAATGTCTAAACCGCTGGCAACAAAAGTGAGTACACCCCTAAGTGAAAATGTTCAAATTGGGCCAAAAGTGTCAATATTCTGTGTGGCCACCATTATTTTCCAGCACTGCATTAACCCTCTTGGGCATGGAGTTCACCAGAGCTTCACAGGTTGCCACTGAAGTCCTCTTCCACTCCTCCATGATGACATCACTGAGTTGATGGATGTTAGAGACCTTGTGCTCCTCCACCTTCCCTTTGAGGATGCCCCACAGATACTCAATAGGGCTTAGGTCTGGAGACATGCTTGGCCAGTCCATCGCCTTTAACCACAGCTTCTTTAGTAAGGTAGTGGTCATGGTCTTGGAGGTGTGTTTAGGGTCGTTATCATGATGAAATACTGCCCAGTCTCCGAAGGGAGGGGATCATGCTCGGCTTCAGTATGTCACAGTACATGTTGCCATTCATGGTTCCTTCAATGAACTGTAGCTCCCCAGTGCTGGCAGCACTCATGCAGCCCAAGACCATGACACTCCCACCACCATACTTGACTGTAGGCAAGACACACTTGTCCTTGTACTCCTCACCTGGCTGCCCCCACACACGCTTGACACCATCTGAACCAAATAAGTTCATCTTGGTCTCATCAGACCACAGGACATGGTTCCAGTAATCCATGTCCCTAGTCTGCTTGTCTTCAGCAAACTGTTTGCGGGCTTTCTTGTGCATCATCTTCAGAATAGGCTTCCTTCTGGGATAACAGCCATGAAGACCAATTTCATGCAGCGTGCGGCATATGGTCTGAGCACTGACAGGCTGACCTCCACCCCTTCAACCTCTGCAGCCATGCTGGCAGCACTCATATGTCTATTTCCCCGAAGACAACCTCTGGAAATGACGCTGAGCACATGCACTCAACTTCTTTGGTCGACCATGGCGAGGCCTGTTCTGAATGGAACCTGTCCTGTTAAACAGCTGTATGGTCTTGGCTACCATCCACTGCATCAAATTGGTCTGCATGGCTGTCTTCCCAGAAGGAAGCCTCTTCGAAAGACGATGCACAAGAAAGCCTGTAAACAGTTTACTGAAAGACAAGCAGACTGAGGACATGGATTACTGGAACCATATCCTGTGGTCTGATGAGACCAAGATAGACTTATTTGGTTCAGAGGGTGTCAAGCGTGTGTGGCGGCAACCAGGTGAGGAGTAGACATATGCATTAGTTTCCGTCCGAATGCATTTTTATCCCAATTTCGGGTATTTTCGTTATCGTTTTAACAATTGATAACGAACGTGCAGAATCCGAAAACCAAAAGATCCGACATAAACAAATGCTTTATTTTCATTTTTGTTGCGACAACAGTTCGATATAGATAGGAGATTCGACATGATACTGACAATAGTGATCTGTGTTCATCTAACCTGTGGTCGAATGTGCCTAACCTTAGCTCTATTAGTCCAAGATTATTCGACATAGAGAGAAAAGATTCGACATTATTGAGACAATTCAGAAAAGGTTGAATGTGTCTAACCTAACTCTATTAGTCCAAGATTATTATAGAGAGAAAAGATTCGACATGAAGATTCGACAAAGCAGTCACCATGAGCAGACATTTATGGTCAAATGCTCCGCCCATAGGCTATAGAAGAATTCTAATGTTGGTTGACTAGTAATAATAATTAATAAATATAATTATTACTAGTGTCATGCAACATTAGAATTCTACTATAGCTTGTCGGCAGAACATTCAACCAGAAATGTACGTCATACAGTTTAGCTGCTCCGTCAAATCTTCTTAGAACATTCGACAGACCCCATAAGCCTTCAATGACAGACAGTTTCAACCTTAATTATTTTGGATTTTCGGACAAATGCATTTTTTAACAAAACAAAATAAACAAAAACGAATTTCAGGAGTAACTAAATAAATTTATTTTTTGGACGAAAGCGAAATTCCGAAACAAAATATTTCAGTGTGCACATGTCTAGTGAGGAGTACAAAGACAAGTGTGTCTTGCCTACAGTCAAGCATGGGGGTGGGAGTGTCATGGTCTGGGGCTGCATGAGTGTTGCCGGTAATGGGGAGCTACAGTTCATTGAGGAAACCATGAATGCCAACATGTACTGTGACATACTGAAGCAGAGCATGATCCCCTCTCTTCAGAGACTGGGCCACAGGGCAATATTCCAACATAAGGACCCCAGACACACCTCCAAAATGACCACTGCCTTGCTAAAGAAGCTGAGGTTAAAAGGTGATGGACTGGCCAAGCATGTCTCCAGACCTAAACCCTATTGAGCATCTGTGGGGCATCCTCAAATAGAAAGTGGAGGAGCGCAAGGTCTCTAACATCCACCAGCTCCGTGATGTCATCATGGAGGAGTGGAAAAGAACTCCAGTGGCAACCTGTGAAGCTCTGGTGAACTCCATGCCCAAGAGGGTTAAGGCAGTGCTGGAAAATAATGGTGTCAGCGGTTTAGACATAATGGCTGTGTGTTGAGTTATTTTGATAGGACAGCAAATTTATACTGTTATACAAGCTGTACACTCACTACTTTACATTGCAGCAGAGTGTCATTTCTTCAGTGTTGTCACATGAAAAGATAATAAAATATTTATCTATCTATCTATCTATCTAGCACCACCCCCGTGAGGGCCGATTGAAGATGACTGGCCCCAAAGGTTGTCCTGACCCTGCAAGCCTCCCAACACCTCTGGCACCCTGGGTTCAAAACTATTTCAATATGACAATACAATTACACAGACTGCAGACTGCGACACAGTAATCAAGTATTTTACTTGAGTTCTGCAAACAGACAGAGCAAAGAAAAATGGCTTAGGAAAATATGTTTTTTTTGTATTAAACTCTCACTCTTGGCACATACAGTGGGGACGGAAAGTATTCAGACCCCCTTACATTTTTCACTCTTTGTTATATTGCAGCCTTTTGCTAAAATAATTTAAGTTCATTTTTTTCCTCATTAATGTACACACAGCACCCCATATTGACAGAAAAACACAGAATTGTTGTCATTTTTGGAGATTTATTAAAAAAGAAAAACTGAAATATCACATGGTCCTAAGTATTCAGACCCTTTGCTGTGACACTCATATATTGAACTCAGGTACTGTCCATTTCTTCTGATCATCCTTGAGATGGTTCTAAACCTTCGTTTAAGTCCAGCTGTGTTTGATTATACTGATTGGACTTGATTAGGAAAGCCACACACCTTACAGCTCACAGTGCATGTCAGAGCAAATGAAAATCATGAGGTCAAAGGAACTGCCTGCAGAGCTCAGAGACAGAATTGTGGCAAGGCACAGATCTGGCCAAGGTTACAAAAAAACTTCTGCTGCACTTAAGGTTCCTAAGAGCACAGTGGCCTCCATAATCCTTAAATGTAAGACGTTTGGGGACGACCAGAACCCTTCCTAGAGCTGGCCGTTCAGCCAAACTGAGCTATCGGGGGAGAAGAGCCTTAGTGACAGAGGTAAAGAAGAACCCAAAGATAACTGTGGCTGAGCTCCAGAGATGCAGTTGGGAAATGGGAGATGGGAGAAAGTTGTAGAAAGTCAACCATCACTGCAGCCCTCCACCAGTCGGGGCTTTATGGCAGAGTGGCCCGACGGAAGCCTCTCCTCACTGCAAGGTACATGAAAGCCTGCATGGAGTTTGCTAAAAAACACCTGAAGGACTCCAAGATCATAAGAAATACGATTCTCTGGTCTGATGAGACCGAGATAGAACTTTTTGGCCTTAATTCTAAGCAGCATGTGTGGAGAAGAACAGGCACTGCTCATCACCTGTCCAATACAGTCCCAACAGTGAAGCATGGTGGTGGCAGCATCATGCTGTGGGGGTGTTTTTCAGCTGCAGGGACAGGACGACTGGTTGCAATCGAGGGAAAGATAAATGCGGCCAAGTACAGGGATATCCTGGACGAATACCTTCTCCAGAGTGCTCAGGACCTCACACTGGGCCGAAGGTTTACCTTGCAACAAAACAATGACCCTAAGCACACAGCTAAAATAACGAAGGAGTGGCTTCACAACAACTCTGTGACTGCTCTTGAATGGCCCATCCAGAGCCCTGACTTAAACCCAATTGAGCATCTCTGGAGAGACCTAAAAATGGCTGTCCACCAACGTTTACCATCCAACCTGACAGAACTGGAGAGGATCTGCAAGGAGGAATGGCAGAGGATCCCCAAATCCAGGTGTGAAAAACTTGTTGCATCTTTCCCCAAAAGACTCATGGCTGTATTAGATCAAAAGGGTGATTCTGCTAAATACTGAGCAAAGGGTCTGAATACTTAGGACCATGTGATATTTCAGTTTTTCTTTTTTAATAAATCTGTAAAAATGTCAATAATTCTGTGTTTTTCTGTCAATATGGGGTGCTGTGTGTACATTTTTGAGGAAAAAAATGAACTTAAATGATTTTAGCAAATGGCTGCAATATAACAAAGAATGAAAAATTTAAGGGGGTCTGAATACTTTCCGTCCCTACTGTATAAACAGGAAGACAATGCATATAAGATTTCAGAAAGATGAATAGCAACCGGTAACTTGGGTAGTACCTATGACCACAGGTAAGGAAAAGGGGAGGAGAATGACCTTCTTTATGTCAGACTACTCCCTTTAACTCCTGACGCCACAACCCCAAACAAATCCTGAAACGCAAAAGTATTCCAACAGATTACCCAAAATATAATGTGTATTCTCTGAGAAGAGTTCCCCTTTAATATAAGCAGGTCCCTGCTTCCAGCTGAAGGCCGTGATCCCAAGAGAGTGATCCCTTCCCACCACAGGCTATATATCACCTCTCCCAGCATTCTATTCTCTCTCTCCAGCCAACTGGTCCAACCCCAGTGTAAACTTGGCTCTTCGGACTACATACCCCAAGATCCTTTACTGTTCTCTCAGATCTCACTCGCTCTGCATTTAAGATGTAAAAATACAGAGTCTAAGCTGAGCACTAGGAAGATATGTAAAACAAAAAATCCGCACTTAGGTATAAATACAGCTGCAGCCTCCCCAAAGAAAGACTCCACTAAGTGGTGTCTCAAAAAATGTATAATAAGAAACGGAGATATTGGCACTGCTGATAATGGGTATAATGTGTCCCTCAAACAAGTTGAGGATATAAGGCAAGCAAATGAAAAAATCCTAAGCCACTATAAAACTCTGATGAGTAAAAGATGTGCAACGAATAAAAAGTGCTATGTTGAATTGAGATAATGCAAACCTGATAGTGAGTGGGAAAAAACACACTCTCTTACCACCTCAACATATATTGTATAATAACAACTAATAATATAAAGTGAGTCCTGAATTGCAAAATCCGGTGACAGATATGAATAAATAATGAGAAAAATGTGATACAATAAGCAACTGTATGGAAATTCAAACTAAGGATATATTATATATGTCACTGGGGGGTCATTTACTAAGATGAATGCACTGCACTGGTTCAGACCCTAATTGGTGCGCTGGATAGATCCTTAATCCAGCACGTGAACCAGCGCACACACAGGAGTACCTGCACGCGAGAATGTTTCCAGCGTGCTGGTTCTCGGCGAGGTACATCTCGCCCTCGCTGCAATAGGAAAAATACATCTTCCTATAAAAGCAGCGCAAGAAAAACCAGCATGGGTTCCCCCTGCGGTTGCATGCCAGGCCCTTTGGTCTGGTATGGATTTTAAGGGGAACCCCCTACGCCAAAAAAATGGCGTGGGGGTCCCCCCAAATCCATACTAGACCCTTATCCAAGCACGCAGCCCGGCCGGTCAGGAAAGGGGGTGGGGATGAGCGAGCGCCCCCCTCCTGAACCATACCAGGCCGCATGCCCTCAACATGGGGATGGGTGCTTTGGGGAAGGGGGGCGTGCTGCGGCCCCCCCACCCAAAAGCACCTCGTCCCCATGTTGATGAGGACAAGGGCCTCTTCCCGACAACCCTGGCTATTGGTTGTCGGGGTCTGCGGGCGGGGGGCTTATCGGAATCCGGGAGCCCCCTTTAATAAGGGGGCCCCCAGATCCCGGCCCCCCACCCTATGTGAATGAGTATGGGGTACATGGTACCTAGGAAAAAAGTGTCAATAAAAAAAAACACACTAGACAGGTTTTTAAAGTAATTTATTAGGCAGCTCCGGGGGTCTTCTTCCGACTTCGGGGGTCTCTTCCGCTCTCTCTGTATCTTTTCCCGGTCTCCGGCTCTTCTCCGCGCTCTCCGGCTCTTCTGCCGGGCTCCTCCGCTATCTTCTGCTATCTTCCGATAAGCCCCCAGCCTGCAGACCCCGACAACCAACAGCCAGGGTTGTCGGGAAGAGGCCCTTGTCCTCATCAACATGGGGACGAGGTGCTTTGGGATGGGGGTGCCGCAGGGTGCCCCTCTTGCCCCAAAGCACCAACCCCCCATGTTAAGGGCATGTGGCCTGGTACGGTTCAGGAGGGGGGGCGCTCGCTCGTCCCCACCCCCTTTCCTGACCAACCGGGCTGCGTGCTCAGATAAGGGTCTGGTATGAATTTTGAGGGGGGCCCCACGCCGTTTTTTCGCGTAGGGGTGGAACCCATGCCAGTTTTTTATTTAAAATTTGGCGTGGAGTTCCCCCTCAAGATTCATACCAAACAGTGCCGGGCAATGGTGGGGATCCAAGTTGGATCCCCGTTCAATACAGTCGGTACCCTGTCGGGTTGCTATGGAAATGGCAAACTGCAGCTAAACGCAACCGCAGCTAATCGCACTGTACCAATACAGCTGATCGCAGTGCCTGGAGTCTTAAATTTCACAGAAAAAAACAAAACATGCTTTTAACTGCGGCAGAATACTGGGGCATTTTTCAGGCGCTATAGCGCTAAAAATTGTGCCTGAAAAACGCCCTAAAGAAGTGGCTCTATTCACTCCAGTGTGAATCGGGCTTCCACACTGGAGCGGTGCACCAGCAGGACAGTAAGGCTCGATTCACATCTATGCATGTTGCTTTTGAGTGTTTCTGGTGCTTGCCACGTTTTTGGACCGGCGTTTTTACCGCGATTTTTCTGCGATTTGTGTTTTTTTTCTTTTTTTTACACTGTATATAGCCAGTTGCTGAGGAGGGGGCCAGGAAGCCGGCCGCTGCGTCCTTAACAACCGATGAGTCATCAGCTTACTTCCCGCTCAATGTAAAAAAAAAATGCCGGCTAAAAAAAAAAATTGAGAAAAAAAAACAGCGTGGGGTCCCCCCAGGTCCATACTGGGCCATACTGGGCCCTTGGGTCTAGTATGGATTTGGAGGGGACCCCCATGCCAGCATTTTTTTTAAAAGATGGCGTGGGGGTCCCCCCAAAACGCATACCAGACCCTTATCAGAGCATGCAGCCCGGCAGGTCAGGAAAGGGAGGGGTCGAGGGAGGGCCCATACCAGGCTCTGGCTCTGCACCCCCCACCCCAAAGCACCTTGCCCCCATGTTGATGGGGACAAGGGCCTCTTCCCAACAACCCTTGCCCGGTGGTTGTCGGGGTCTGCGGGCGGGTGGCTTATCGGAATCTGGAAGCACCCTTTAACAAGGGGGCCCCCAGATCCCGGCCCCCCACCCTATGTGAATGAGTATGGGGTACATGGTACCCCTACCCATTCACCTGGGGAAAAAAAGTAGTGTAGTGTCAAAAAATACAGTAGACAGTTTTTGACAAGTCTTTTATTATGCAGCACCGGCGGTCTCTTCTCCGCGCTCTCCGGTTCTTCTCCCATTGTCCTGTGCCTTCTGTCGGGTTCTTCTGCTCTTTTGCCTGCTCTTTTGCTAGCTCTTGCCCGGTCTTCGTCGTCTTCTCCCCTCTTCTCTTCTTCCGATGTTGACTCGTCGCTGTCTCCCGCTGTAATGCTGTGTGCGCCGTGCCCAATGACTTATATAGGCATGGGGCGGGGGTCACCGGGTCATGTCATCCGGTGACCCCGCCGCCTATGACGTTACAGCCCGGGGCATGATGGGTCTGTGACGTCACAAGGGGGTGTGGCATTCTAATGATGTAATCTGATTGCAACACCCCCATCATTATTTAAGAAATGCAGGACATCTGCGCCGACAGATCAGCGGGACGCAGCATCAGAGGAAGGTCAACGGCAGGAGCCGAGAAAGAAGAACACTGGACAAAGAAGACAGAAGAAGAGCAGAAGAAGAAGCAGGGGGAGAAGGAGAAGAGCGGAGGATAAAGATGCGGGAGAAGATGGAGAAAGAAGGGGAGAAGAAGATTTGTAATAAAAGACTTGTCAAAAACTGTCTACTGTATTTTTTAACACTACACTACTTTTTTTTACAGGTGAATGGGTAGGGGTATGCCCCATACTTATTCACATAGGGGGGGCCAGGATCTGGGGTCCCCCTTGTTGTAGGGGGCTTCCAGATTCCGATAAGCCTCCCGCCCGCAGACCCCGACAACCACCTGGCACGGGTTATCGGGAAGAGGCCCTTGTCCCCATCAACATGGGGGCAAGGTGCTTTGGGGTGGGGGGCGTAGAGCCCCCCCTGCCCCAAAGCACCCATGCCCCCATGTTGAGGGCATGCTGCCTGGTATGGTTCAGGAGGGGGGGCGCTCGCTCGTCCCCTCCCTTTCCTGACCTGCCGGGCTGAGTGCTCGGATAAGGGTCTGGTATGGATTTTGAGGGGACCCCCACGTCATTTTTAAAAAACATTTTGGCATGGGGGTCCCCTCCAAACTCATAGGTTGTTAAGGACGCGGCGGCCGGTTTCCCGGTGTTCTGCCAAGAAAGTTCCCCTCGACGGATAAGGACCCCCCTGTACTGCGCAGGCGGAAATAGCCAAAGCCGAATAGTTGTAAATCACCTGTACACGGCACCTGTAAAAGGGCCTCTCGTGGGCTCGCTTTGCTCGCCACGCTTCGGGAACGGCCTTGCTTCGCTCGGCACTTTTTTATTCCACCTCTAGGTCCACTTGAATGGTGGGGCTTGAACCAGGACTCAGGGCGCAGGCGCCATGTACAGCTGACTGAAGTTTTTCAGTTCGGCTATTTTCTCTGCTCCTTAGTTGTTAGTACTGCGCAAGCGCTGCACCTGCGCAGTACAGGGGGGTCCTTATCTGCCAGGGGAACTTTCTTGGCAAGACACCGGCCCCCTTCTTAGCAACCAGCTAAATACAGTGTAAAAAAAGAAATTAAAAAAAATGCAAATCGCGGTAAAAACGCGGTACTTGCGTTTTGGATGCAGGTCCATTGAAATCTATTACAAGCAAAACGCTGCATTTTGCGGGGAAAAAAGTCCCTTAGCAAAAATGCAGAGGCACAAAAATACATTGATGTGAACATGTTCCATAGGAACCCATAATAAAAAATTCCCATGCATTTCTGCAAAATGCATCAAAAAACACATTAGTGTGAATAGAGCCTAAGGCCCTTTTCACACTGGGGCAGGGGGGCGTCTGCGGTAAAGCGTTGCTATTTTTAGCGCTGCTTTACTGTCATTTTAGTGGTGTTATTCGGCTGCTAGCGGGGCGGTTTTACCCCCCACGGGGTGGTTATAACCCCTCTGCTAGGGACCGAAAAGGGGTTAAATCTGCCCGCAAAACGCCGCTGGATCGGCATTTTGCCGGCGGTATCACAGCGCTGCCCTGTTGATTTTAATGGGGAGTTCACCGCTCCAAAGAAGCTGCTGGCAGGACTTTTTGTGACGCTGTGCCAGTGCACCGCTCCAGTGTGAAAGCCCTCACTGGAGTGAATAGAGCCGCTTCTTTAAGGCGTTTTTCAGGCGCTATTTTTAGTGCCGTAGCGCCTAAAAACGCCCCAGTGTGAAAGGGGCCTAAAAAAAGTCCTGCTAGCAGCATCTTTGGAGCGGTGTATAAACCGCTCCTGCCCATTGAAATCAATGGGGACAGCGCGGCTATACCGCCGGCAAAACGCCGCTGCGGTGGCGTTTTGCGGGTGGATTAAACCCCTTTTCAGCCGCTAGTGGGGGTTAAAACCGCTAGCGGACGAATACCACCGGTAAAGCAGCGCAAAAAATAGCGCAGTTTACCGCTGCCGCCCGCACCGCCCCAGTGTAAAAGGGGCTTAAGGCTCCCCTCACACGGACAGACCTTTCAGGTCCACCTCAGACTTGAACAGACACTCCATAGACCTCTATGGTGGGTCGGATGTCAGTGGTGACATGTCCGCTGACATCCGACCCACTCCAATCCTAAAAACCTATTTTTCCATCCATCAGCGGATCGGATCGGGTGGATGGACTCTACAGTCTGTCATTATCCGATCCCCCATAGAGGAGAGCGGCACTCTGGCAGGTCTGTCCCCGCACAGTGTGCAGAGACAGACCTGTCATCTGCCTGCCCAGCGGGGATCGACGGAGCGATCCCCGCTGAGCAGAGCAGGCTCCGTACACGGGGTACAAAGTCCCATCGTGTGTATGAGGCTCAAACACCAGAAATGCAAGTTTTCATATCTTTAAAGGTCACCATACACTGGCCAATCAGTTAGATCTTCCATAAATTAGATTCAGTGCAAGAGCCTGTTTGATTTTCTATAATTAGAAGTAATTCTTACAGTGCATCTTCCTATTACCGCTTTAGCCTAATGCTCTCTTTCCACTATTTCAACCCCAAAGTTGCGTGATTTACAATGAGCTTTTTCAGCTTGTTTTCCACTATTGAAACTTGTCATGCCACTAGGAACTGAAAAGTTGCATCACAAGTTCTACCCTATGATTTACAATGAGTACCGTTCATATGTGTGCGACTTCAAGTCGCAGCAACTTCAAAGTAGTCCCTGCACTACTTTGGTCCCACTTTGATGTGACTTGAGGTCCATAGACCTCAAAAATACACAGGCATTGCTTCAAGTTTTGGCAAAAAGTTGCGGGAAACACGTGGCAAAAAACTCGCAACTTTGGGCTTGCAATAGTGGAAACCGGGCCTTAATGCGTGTCATGTGACTAATTCAAAACATCTGAGAAAAAGTTGCACTGAAGTTGGAACAAAGTAGTGCAAGAACTTTTTTTGGAGTTGCACCAATTAGAACGGGGGAATATTGAAATACATGTGTTTTGACTTGTCCTGCGACTTCACATGTGTCAAGTCGCACAACAACTCGTAGTAGTGGAAAGAGAGCCTAAGGCCACTTGGGACTGAAAAGTTGCATCACAAGTTGTGCTCCAAGATTTGCAATGAGTACCGTTCATATGTGTGTGACTTGCATACGCACATGCCGTATACACAGCGGGCACACATCTTTATTACAGAAATCCATATTTGGTATGGAAATTAACTACTTGCTTACTTGGCACTTAAACCCCCCCTGCTGTCCTGACCAATTTTCAGCGCTGATCCATTTTGAATGACAATTGTGCGGTCATACTTAGCCAAATGTTTTTTGTTTTTTTTTTTAAGTTCCCACAAATACAGCATTCTTTTGGTGGTATTTGATCACCTGTGTGTTTTTTTCTTTTGTTCAAACAAAAGAAAAGACAGATTTTTATAAATAATTTTGTATATTTTTGTATATTTTGATATTAAATTTTGCAAACAGGTAATTTTTCTCCTTCATTGATGTATGCTGATGAGGCGGCACTGATTGGTTACACTGATAGGCAGCACTGCTTGGGATCACTGGTGGGCATTGATAGGTGGCCCTGGAAGGTGGTATTGGTGGGCACAGATGAGGCAGAATTGCCTCTTCGTGACCAATGTCCCTTGCACCTAAGCCGGTGATCAGCTTTTATTGTTATCTTCATGCGGTCAGTGTGAGGAGAAAAAATAAACAGATCGGCCCTTACTTCGATCTGTAAACACCCGAGTCTCAATGACTCAGTGCGCGCGCAGCAGGGAGCATACGGGGAGCCCGTCCTATGACAGCCTCCCAGAAATTCAGGTCCACGCTGTGGCCGTCATTTGGCTATAGCACAGACACCAAGTGGTTAATAGGAAAAACAGATGCAGATTTCTAGGACTGGCCAAAAATATGTTTAGAGTCAAAGGCAACTGATGACTTTCTATTAAAGGTCTAAATGGGCCATTAACATGCATCACAATTGAACTTAGGAATGTGTCTTTGCAAAGTTAAACTCATTAAAATCCTTTCTTATTTTTGCTTGGGGATAGACTGCAGAGGGATTATAAGTTTTGGGGGATGTCTACACCCCTGATAGGGTGAAGACACCTCCCAAATTTTGCCAATTTCGCATTCAAAATGATTCACTTTCTGTCACATAGCCAAACAGGCGAGTGAGGGTAAAACCCTACCAATGTATGTCCTTGGGGACACACAGGTCAATCTAAATAGTTTCCCCATTCAGGAAATTGCACTCTAGTATTTTGCCATATACATCCCAAATTATTATATATCTTGGGGTTTGTTTATTAAAAGGTAAATCCACTTTGCAGTACAAGTGCACTTAGAAGTACAGTTGCTGGAGATGCGAGGGTGACATGCAAGGAAAAGAAAAAAACAGCATCTTTGCCTCTACATGATTGGATGATACAATCACCAATACTACCCCTCTGATTTTCATCAACTACACTTGTATTGCAGAAAGGATTTGCCTTTAATAAACCCCAAAATACCGAATAATTTGGGGTGTACACAACAAAGTGCTAGAGTGCAATTTGCATAATGGGGGCACTAGTTAGATTGACCTGTGTGTCCCTAAGGAAAAATATTAGGGTTTTACTCTCACTTCCTGTTTGGCTATGTGACAGGAAGTGAAGCCAATTTTAAGAAAAGGGACACAAAGCCCAACCTTTAAAAAAATTAAAATAAATAAATAAATAAAAATAAAAATTCCCTTAAAATGTCCACAATTAGAATAGGATTGTCTTCAGCTTGATTTTAGTTCAGTGCTTCACAACCCTGTCCTTAAGTACCCCCCAACAGGCCATGTTTGCAGGTTTTCCTTCATCTTGCACACTTTAAATCAAAGTCAATGCCTAGTTAAGCTGCAGCTTGGAAATCCATTGCATGAAAAGCACACACATAAAACATAAAGAACTTGAAACAATTTTATTGGTAAAAAAAAAAAAAAAAACACACACAACACACACGACTTGAAAAAGAAGCAAGGAGAGCAAAATACACACATGTATGTTAATTTGAGACACTAACAGAATATGTTATATGTTTGACCCTTTTGCATTGTACAGGAGTTAAAAGGAGTGCACCCACAAACAGACATCTATTAAGGCTTAAAACAACATTAGGCACAACATCTTGAGAAAGAATTTTAAAAATAACAGACAGTTAAATCAAAGTGAACAATGTAAAAACAACAAAAATGGTCAACATAAAAAAGATTTCACGGTAAAATAACCACCACCCATAAAAAACAACAAACCAAAGGAACAAATAAATTGCATAAAAACACATTTGTTTTGCAACAACATAACAAACAAAATACAAATAGAAACTGCATGTGTAAGACACTCGATAAGGACCCCCCTTGGCTCTTTTCAGGGCAAAGTAAACATTGCTATCTGCAAGCTTTATATAACATAGGTTTGTGTGCTAATGAGGCAATTGCAAACACATGGACAGTCCATGAAACACACAAATTGCAAGTTCACCCAATGTAGAGAGAACTTCAAAGTAAGTACACCTGTTAAGGATGTCCTTAAATTACTAACCCAAAAAACACACTCTGAGCATGCCCAGAAACATCCAAGTGCTGTTCACACACAAAAAGCACCACCAAAAAAAAAACAAAGTCCCTCAGCATGCCCAGAACAACCCAAATGCAGCTAGCACAAAATAAGCCACCCCACTGTCCAAAATTAAGCACATCATCCAGCATGCACCAAAATTACAGATGGGACAAAACACCCCCAGTCCAGGGGGGCAACTAAAGAGCCTAACATGTGCAATAGTTATACAACAAATACCATTGCAGTCTAAGGGAACTGACTTGGCAATTTTACTAGTCCCCACTTGGCTGGCTTATCTTCTAGTTATTGGCTTTAAAATGAGTATGGGGCCCAGGTCCCACCCTAAGGGACATATATCAATGTCACCAATTGGACAACCCCAAAAACGAAACAAGGAGAAATGCCTTTAAATATGCCAAATTGCTTAAGGGCCAGTTCCAATGCAGTCCAGTGCATATTTTATGCATCAAAAATGCATGGAAATCTGGTTATATGGTTTGCAATGGCATAGCTCACACCACTGCTTGCCGTTCCAGTGCGTTCCAGTTCAAGAAAAAAAAGTAGAACATGCTGCATTTTTTCTGCACTGGACTGTACTGGAAAGCTGTAAAACGCATCAAAAACGCACTGGAACGCACTTGTCCTTATTTAAGGTTAAGAAAAAAGAGGGGGGAAAAGCACATGACTGCATCAAAAACGCACTGGAACGCATCAAAAACGCGCATGCAGAAAAGCACCTGGAACGCGCCCGGACTGCGTTTCTATAGTGTTATATTTAGGGATGAGCTTCGAGTTCGAGTCGAACTCATGTTCGACTCGAACATTGGCTGTTCGCAAGTTCGCCGAACAGCGTACAATTTGGGGTGTTCGCGGCAAATTCGAATGCCGCGGAACACCCTTTAAAGGTCTATGGGAGAAATCAAAAGTGCAAATTTAAAGGCTTATATGCAAGTTATTGTCATAAAAAGTGTTTGGAGACCTGGGTCCTGCCCCAGGGGACATGGATCAATGCAAAAAAAAGTTTTAAAAACTGACGTTTTTTCAGGAGCAGTGATTTTAATAATGCTTAAAGTCAAACAATAAAAGTGTAATATCCCTTTAAATTTCGTAGCTGGGGGGTGTCTATAGTATGCCTGTAAAGGGGCGCATGTTTCCTGTGTTTAGAACAGTCTGACAGCAAAATGACATTTTGAAAAAAAAAACACATTTAAAACTACCCGCGGCTTCAGGTCTGGTATGGATTTTAAGGGGAACCCCGCGCCAAAAAAAAAAAAAAAAAACGGCGTGGGGTCCCCCCAAAAATCCATACCAGACCCTTATCCGAGCACGCAACCTGGCAGGCCGCAGGAAAAGAGGGGGGGACGAGAGTGCAGCCCCCCCCCTCCTGAACCGTACCAGGCCACATGCCCTCAACATTGGGAGGGTGCTTTGGGGTAGCCCCCCAAAACACCTTGTCCCCATGTTGATGAAGACAAGGGCCTCATCCCCACAACCCTGGCCGGTGGTTGTGGGGGTCTGCGGGCGGGGGGCTTATCGGAATCTGGAAGCCCCCTTTAACAAGGGGACCCCCAAATCCCAGCCCCCCCCTGTGTGAAATGGTAAGAGGGTACTTACCCCTACCATTTCACTAAAAAACTGTCAAAGATGTTAAAAATGACAAGAGACAGTTTTTGACAATTCCTTTATTTAAATGCTTCTTCTTTCTTCCTTCATCTTCTACTGGTTCTTCTGGCTCTTCTGGTTCTTCCTCCGGCGTTCTCGTCCAGCATCTCCTCCGCGGCATCTTCTATCTTCTTCTCCTCGGGCCGCTCCGCACCCATGGCATGGGGGGAGGCTCCCGCTCTTCTCTTCATCTTCTTCTTCTTCTTCATCTCTTCTTCCTTCTTCTCTTCTTCATTTCTTCTCCGGGCCGCTCCGCAGCCATGCTGGCATGGAGGGAGGCTCCCGCTGTGTGACGGCGTCTCTTCGTCTGATGGTTCTTAAATAACGGGGGGCGGGGCCACCCGGTGACCCCGCCCCCCTCTGACGCACGGTGACTTGACGGGACTTCCCTGTGACGTCACGGGGAATGCCACAGGGAAGTCCCGTCATGTCCCGTGCGTCAGAGGGGGGCGGGGTCACCGGGTGGCCCCGCCCCCCTTATTTAAGAACCGTCAGACGAAGAGACGCCGTCACACAGCGGGAGCCTCCCACCATGCCAGCATGGCTGCGGAGCGGCCCGGAGAAGAAATGAAGAAGAGAAGAAGGAAGAAGAGATGAAGAAGAAGAAGAAGATGAAGAAGATGAAGAGAAGAGCGGGAGCCTCCCCTCATGCCATGGGTGCGGAGCGGCCCGAGGAGAAGAAGATAGAAGACGCCGCGGAGGAGATGCTGGACGAGAACGCCGGAGGAAGAACCAAAAGAGCCAGAAGAACCAGAAGAAGATGAAGGAAGAAAGAAGAAGCATTTAAATAAAGGAATTGTCAAAAACTGTCTCTTGTCATTTTTAACATTTTTGACAGTTTTTTAGTGAAATGGTAGGGGTAAGTACCCCCTTACCATTTCACACAGGGGGGGGCTGGGATCTGCGGGTCCCCTTGTTAAAGGGGGCTTCCAGATTCCGATAAGCCCCCCGCCCGCAGACCCCCACAACCACCGGCCAGGGTTGTGGGGATGAGGCCCTTGACTTCATCAACATGGGGACAAGGTGTTTTGGGGGGCTACCCCAAAGCACCCTCCCAATGTTGAGGGCATGTGGCCTGGTACTGTTCAGGAGGGGGGGGGACCGCACTCTCGTCCCCCCCTCTTTTCCTGTGGCCTGCCAGGTTGCGTGCTGGGATAAGGGTCTAGTATGGATTTTTGGGGGGACCCCACGGCGTTTTTTTTTTTTTGGCGCGGGGTTCCCCTTAATATCCATACCAGACCTGAAGGGCCTTGTATGGAATTTAGGGGGACTCCCACATCATTTTTTTTTTTTAATATTGGTTCGGGGTTGCCCTGCGGGGAATTCCCATGCCGTTTTTATCAATGAACTTCTATGTGTATTGTCGGCAATGCAATAGCCGCGGGTAGTTTTAAATGTGTTTTTTCCTTCAAAATGTCATTTTGCTGTCAGACTGTTCTAAACACGGGAAACATGCGCCCCTTTACAGGCATACTATAGACACCCCCCAGGTACGAAATTTAAAGGGATATTAAACTTTTATTGTTTGACTTTCAGCATTATTAAAATCACTGCTCCTGAAAAAACGGCCATTTTTAAAACTTTTTTTTGCATTGATTCATGTCCCCTGGGGCAGGACCCGGGTCCCCAAACACTTTTAATGACAATAACTTGCATATAAGCCTTTAAAATTAGCACTTTTGATTATTCATGTTCGTGTCCCATAGACTTTAACGGTGTTCGCGTGTTCGAACAAACTTTTTTCCTGTTCGCATGTTCTGGTGCGAACCAAACAGGGGGGTGTTCGGCTCATCCCTAGTTATAGTGTGAACCGGCCCTAAGGGCCCTAAGGGCCAGATCACACCATAGAAACGCAGTCCGGATGCGTTCCAGGTGCTTTTCTGCATGCAGGTTTTTTATGCATTCCAGTGCGTTTTTGGTGCAGTCCAGTGCTTTTCCTCTCTCTTTTTTCTTAACCTTAAATAAGGACAAGTGTGTTGCAGTGTGTTTTTGGTGCATTTAGGCGCATTCCAGTGCATTTTTGATGCATTTTACAGCGTTCCTGTACAGTCCAGTGCATAAAAAATGCAGCATGTTCTACTTTTTTTTGGGGAACTGGATAAAAACAGCATTAAGAAAAGATAGAAGAAAGAAGAAAGAAAAAGCATTTAAATAAAGGAATTGTCAAAAACGGTCTCTTGTCATTTTTAACATTTTTGACAGTTTTTTTGTGAAATGGTAGGGGTATTTTTGTACCCCCTTACCATTTCACACAGGGTGGAGGGCCGGGATCTGGGGGTCCCCTTGTTAAAGGGGGCTTCCAGATTCTGATAAGACCCCCGCCCGCAGACCCCCACAACCACCGGCCAAGGGTTGTCGGGATGAGGCCCTTGTCCTCATCAACATGGGGACAAGGTGTTTTGAGGGGCTACCCCAAAGCACCCTCCCAATGTTGAGGGCATGTGGCCTGGTACAGTTCAGGAGGGGGGGCGCTCTCTCCTCCCCCCTCTTTTCCTGCAGCCTGCCAGGTTGTGTGCTCGGATAAGGGTCTGGTATGGATTTTTAGGGGGACCCCACGCCATTTTTTTAAAAATTTTGGCACGGGGTTCCCCTTAAAATCCATACCAGACCTGAAGGGCCTGGTATGGATTTTTAGGGGGACCCCACGCCATTTTTTTTTTTGGCGTGGGGTTCCCCTTAATATCCATATCAGACCTGAAGGGCCTGGTATTGAATTTCAGGGGAACCCCACGCATTTTTTTTTCTGAATTTTGTTTGTTTTCTTAATGCTATTTTTATCAATGAACTGTTATGTGTATTGCCAGACGGACATTTCATTAGAGCCGCACGAAGTGAACCAGCGTTAAAAAAAAAAAAAAAAAGTCTAGAGGTGCGCCCGTTCAACCTATGCAAATGCTTTTACGTTGCCTGACATTTACTAATATTTTGCCGGCGCAGTGAACCAAAGTATTTGAACAAGCGCAAATGCCGTTTGAGCATGCGCAGTGTATAAATTCACCTCCCACAGTTTAAAGGTATTTGCCGGCGCTACCGGCTTGTTCAGAGAAAGTCACTTTCTCATTCTATTTTTGCCATTTTTGTGACTTGGACAGTTAGTACTACACTTCCCCACATCACCCCCATATTATTGGCACTTCCAGCTTGTTTAAATTTGAAGTTAAAGATGCCGTGCACCAGGTCTATAGTGGCGTACACATCACCTCTTCCCGTGCGCCGGTAAGAGAATAGTAAATGGGGGATCGCGCTGTGTTACCGGCGCAAATCCTTTGTAAATACGAAAATGTAATTTGCGCATCGGCGTGCACCGCAAGTCATGGCGCAAATGCTTTGTAAGTCAGCCCCACTGTGTGTCAATGACAAAAACCATATACCAATAGCATAGACAATTATACATATTCAGTGTCCCATATTCATCATTTCATAAAAAATGTGTATGTGGGGCTCATGCGCGGCTGCCTGAGAGAACAGTAATGCCGGCTTAGAGCTCCGCTCCAGTGACGTCCGCACCGGAGGACTACAGGTCCCAAAGGTCATTATTTTTCATAAAAACAGTAGACATTCATGCCACAAAGCCTCAGGTACAACTTAATATGGTTTTGAGGGGCACAAAAACGAAATTCAAAACCGGCATTAACAAAGAAACGCCGCCTCAGTCGTCTTCCAAGATGGCGGCGGCAATCTCCTCACAGCCTAATACCTCACAAAAGGCTAAACCTCTAAAAATTTAACTTAATGCTGTGGATGTTAATGAGGAATCTGATTCTGACTCTGGAAACTCACAAACAGATCTTCAATCTGCCTTATTTAAAAAATTTGAAAGTATTTTACAGAAGGCTTTAAAACAAACATCAGACCACATTACGGATAAACTAACAAGAGAAATCAGAGAACTAGGTCAGAGGACAGCTGAATTAGAGATTTGTGTAGATGATATTGAAAGCCAAACTCAGCACTATATTTATGAATTTAAAAATCTAAAAGAAGAGAATGTTTTGTCTAAAGGATTTTGTATTCCCGGTATACCATTCCATTACAAAAATCATTAATATAGGTATTATGAAGACAGTTTATTGACAAAGTGTCCAGTAAAGTCATATGTTTATATAAAGTCTGATCCAATGATAAATTCATATTCCATGAAACTGCAAAAATACATTTATAATCCATAAAGCGGTAAAAATGCATTAACACATCATTACATTACATAGTGTAGTAAAATGCCGAAGCCCCGACGCGTTTCGATCTATATGCGGTCTCTTCAGGGGGCACATCTGAATCTATAAAGTAATACAAATATTCAGAATTATAGATATTTTCTAGAAAAATGTCACATAAAATGGATCATGATGATGGGTTTGACCGTTAAAATGAAGTAGATGTCTCTGATAGGGGCATTAGGAGCCATTGAGGGGTCCGAGTGGTACGCAGGCCGTCCCCACCCCCCCGGACGGGGAGAAAGAGCCAGCCCCAAGGGGCTTACAAGGAGCCACACTGATACACACCCCCCCGGGGGAGCGAAAGAGTGCACACCTGCAACAGACATCCATTGATAGCCATTAGGGATGAGCTTCGTGTTCGAGTCGAACCCATGTTCGACTCGAACATCGGCTGTTCGGTCGTTCGCCGAATTGCGAACGATATGGGCCGTTCGCGCCAAATTCGTGTGGCGCGTCACGGCCCATAATTCACTGCGGCATCGCAGTGCATTGCTTGCTGATGATTGGCCAAGCATGCACTATGACCCGCATGCTTGGCCAATCACAGCGCCGCCTGAACAGAGAGCCGTAATTGGCCAAAGCCAAGGAGGCTTTGGCCAATTATGGCTCACGGGATTTAGTACACGCCCCACACTATATAAGGCCGCCTGCACGGCGGCCCTGTGCAGTGTGTTCCGGTGTGCTTAGAGAGAGAGAGAGACAGTGTCATTTTATTTGAGTTAGCTAGATTAGACAGGACAGTCAGTCAGTTAGCTGCACTTAAAGTGTATTGTATATATATGCATCCCAGGTGTTGCATATATATATATATATATATACACTGTATTCAGTTTAGCTAGATCCGTTCCTGTTATCTTCTAGACTATTTACATTTAGTGCAGTGCGTCCTGCTCACAGTGTTCAGCTAGATCCGTTCCTGTTATCTTCCTACTGACAGGCAGGCTTGTCTTGTTACAGTATATAAAGCTACCTGAAGAAAATTACTGGTGTTCTTTTGATCCTATTAGTACCACGGTCAGGCAGCTAGACTATTTACATTTAGTGCAGTGTGTCCTGCTCACAGTGTTCAGCTAGATCCGTTCCTGTTATCTTCCTACTGACATGCAGGCTTGTCTTGTTACAGTATTTACATCTACCTAAAGAAAATTACTGGTGTTCTTTTGATCCTATTAGTACCACGGTCAGGCAGCTAGACTATTTACATTTAGTACAGTGCGTCCTGCTCACAGTGTTCAGCTAGATCCGTTCCTGTTATCTTCCTACTGACAGGCAGGCTTGTCTTGTTACAGTATCTAAATCTACCTGAAGAAAATTACTGGTGTTCTTTTGATCCTATTAGTACCACGGTCAGGCAGCTAGACTATTTACATTTAGTGCAGTGCGTCCTGCTCACAGTGTTCAGCTAGATCCGTTCCTGTTATCTTCCTACTGACATGCAGGCTTGTCTTGTTACAGTATTTACAGCTACCTAAAGAAAATTACTGGTGTTCTTTTGATCCTATTAGTACCACGGTCAGGCAGCTAGACTATTTACATTTAGTGCAGTGCGTCCTGCTCACAGTGTTCAGCTAGATCCGTTCCTGTTATCTTCCTACTGACAGGCAGGCTTGTCTTGTTACAGTATATAAAGCTACCTGAAGAAAATTACTGGTGTTCTTTTGATCCTATTAGTACCATGGTCAGGCAGCTAGACTATTTACATTTAGTGCAGTGCGTCCTGCTCACAGTGTTCAGCTAGATCCATTCCTGTTACCTTCCTACTGACAGGCAGGCTTGTCTTGTTAAAGTATTTACAGCTACCTAAAGAAAATTACTGGTGTTCTTTTGATCCTATTAGTACCACGGTCAGGCAGCTAGACTATTTACAGTTAGTGCAGTGCGTCCTGCTCACAGTGTTCAGCTAAACCTACAAGTTAGTGGGGTGCGTCCACCTCACAGTGTTCAGCTAAAGCTACCTGTAGAAGGTTGGTGGTGTTCTCATACTACAGGCAGGCAGTTGATTTTGCTAGCTGCAGTATATATATATATATATATATATATATATATATATATATATATATCCCAGCTTAGTGCAGCTACAGGCCATTAGTATGTCTGGAAGGCCAAGAAGGAGAGGCAGACAGTCACAAGCCAATAAGAGAGAGCAAGCAGGCTCTGTGTCTAGTGCTGGTCGTGGAGACGGTGCATCCTCATCAGCACGTGGCCATGGGACACGCTTGGCCTTTTTTTCGGCAGCTGGCCGTGTTGAGCCACAACATGCGGAAGACTTGGTCGAGTGGATGACCAAGCCGTCCTCATCCTCCTCATCCTCTCTCACCCATGCCCAGGGTGCTTTGTCTGGCAAAGCAGCGGCCTCTTCCCTCGGCTCAATGTCATCAGTGACTCCTTCCCTAGCTCCACCATGTCCTCCTGAGGAGTCCCTCGAACTGTTTGACCACAGTGTTGGGTACATGCTCCAGGAGGATGCCCAACGTTTGGAAGGCTCTGATGATGATACTGAGCTCGATGAAGGCAGTAACATGAGCAAGGACAGAGGGGGTGCCCAAGAAGGACAGCAATCTGGCAGTCATGCTCCCCCTGCTGCAGCATACTGCCAGGTTTGCTCCAGTGATGAGGAGGGAGGGGATGATGAGGTCACTGACTCAACGTGGGTGCCTGATAGGAGAGAGGAGGAGGAGGAGGAGGCGGCACATCACCAAAGAGGCAGGATGCCCTCCAGGGGCCAGCCTAAGGGCAGCACATTGACTGCATCACATGTGCAGGGCGCTGCAGCCTCTGCGCGTTATTCAAAAAGTTCTTTGGTGTGGGCCTTTTTTGAGACGAGTGCATCAGATTGCACCGCTGCTATTTGCAACATATGTCTCAAGCGTATCTCACGTGGCCAAAACATCTCCCGCTTGGGTACCACATGCTTGACCAGACATATGTTGACCTGCCATGCAGTTCGTTGGCAAGCGCATCTAAAAGACCCACACCAAAGAACAAAGAGGACCTCTCCTTGCTCCTCATCAGCTGAGATTTCCAACCCCACTAGACCTTCAGTCCTCTCTGAGACCTGCACTGAGAGGAATGAAGGTGTAGAATTAGGTGTGTCACAGCCAAGTACTTGTGGGCAATCTGCTTTTGGTACACCGACGTCAGATTGTACCAGGCAAATTTCCCTGCCCCAGCTGCTGCACCGCCGAAAGAAGTTTGCTCCCAGCCATCCACATGCCCAGCGGTTGAATGCTAGCTTGGCAAAATTGCTAGCACTTCAACTGCTGCCTTTTCAGTTGGTAGACTCTGCCCCCTTCCGTGAGTTTGTGGAATGTGCGGTTCCTCAGTGGCAGGTACCCAAACGCTACTTTTTCTCACGGAAGGCGATTCCGGCTCTCTACCGGCATGTGGAAGGCAATGTCCATGCCTCGCTGGACAGGGCGGTCAGCGGTAAGGTGCATATTACTGCTGACTCATGGTCCAGCAGGCATGGACAGGGACGTTACCTAAGTTTCACGGCGCATTGGGTGACTCTGCTGGCAGCTGGGAAGGATGCAGGACAAGGTGCAGTAGTGTTGGAGGTTGTTCCGCCACCACGCCTCCAAAATGCTAATGATTGTGACACACCTCTCTCCTCTACCCCCTCCTCTTCTTCTTCCTCCATGGCCTCTTCCTCGGAACCAGCGGTGCTCCCTAGTCGTTCAAGGGGCTACGCAAGTACGCAGGCCAAAAGATGCCATGCGGTGCTTGAGCTGGTGTGCTTGGGGGACAGGAGCCACACTGGGGCAGAGGTTCTGTCAGCTCTGCAGGGGCAGGTTCAGAGGTGGTTGACGCCACGCCAACTTAAGGCAGGAATGGTGGTTTGCGACAATGGCACCAACCTCCTCTCTGCCCTCCGACAGGGACAAATGACCCATGTGCCCTGTTTGGCTCACGTCCTTAACTTGGTGGTGCAGCAGTTCTTGGGCAGGTACCCGGGCTTACAGGATGTCCGGAGGCAGGCCAGGAAAGTCTGTGTGCATTTCCGCCGGTCATATAATGCCAGTGCTCGGCTGACGGACCTCCAAAAGGAGTTTAACCTGCCCAAGAACCGCCTAATCTGTGACATGCCCACCAGGTGCACACGCAGCAGAGGGCCATCAATGAGTACCTGTGCGACTATGGCACCAGGACAGGGTCAGGGGAGCTTGTTTTTTTTTCCCCACGCCAGTGGGCCATGATCAGGGATGCATGCACTGTCCTGTCACCATTTGAGGAGGCCACGAGGATGGTGAGCAGTGACAGTGCATGCATCAGTGACACTGTCCCCCTTGTCCACCTGTTGGAGCACACGCTGCATGGAATAATGGACAGGGCACTTGAGGCAGAACAGAGGCAGGAAGAGGAGGACTTCCTTAGCTCTCAAGGCCCCCTTTATCCAGACAGTGTTCCTGCGTGCCCGACGATCACACAGGAAGAGGACGAGGAGGAGGAGGAGGAGGAGGAAGATTGTGTCAGTATGGAGGTGGAGCCTGGCACTCAGCATCAGCAGCAGTCTTTAAGGGATCAGTCCCAAGAAACACATGGACTTGTACGTGGCTGGGAGGAGGTGGCTGCAGACCATGTCGTCCTTAGTGACCCAGAGGACTCCGGACCGAATGCCTCAGCAAACCTACGCTGCATGGCCTCCCTGATCCTGCAAAGCCTGCGTAAGGATCCTCGTATTCGTGGTATCAAGGAGAAGGACCAATACTGGCTGGCAACCCTCCTTGATCCACGTTACAAGGGTAAGGTTGCGGACCTTATCTTGCCATCGCAGAGGGAGCAGAGGATGAAACATCTTCGGGAGGCCTTGCAGAAAGGTCTGTGCAACGCGTTCCCAGAGACAGGGAGGTTACAAACTCCTGTTTCTGGACAACGTGTTGCTGAGGCTTCGGTCAGTCAAAGAAGGAGCGGTGGAGAAGGTGGCCGTCTGACCGATGCGTTCAGACAATTTTTTGGTCCGCAGCCCCAAGGTATGATCGGTTCCAGCAACCATCGCCAGCGTCTGTTTTACATGGTGCAGGAATACCTAGGGGCAAGATCAGACTTGGACACCTTTCCCACTGAAAATCCTCTGGGTTACTGGGTCTTGAGGATGGATCACTGGCCAGAGCTTGCACAGTATGCAATTGAGCTACTGGCCTGTCCTGCATCCAGCGTTCTTTCGGAACGCACATTCAGTGCTGCTGGAGGCGTGGTAACCGATCACAGGGTGCGTCTGTCCACCGACTCGGTCGATTGACTGACCTTCATAAAAATGAATCAGTCTTGGATCACCACCAGCTACCAAGCACCTGATGCTGATGTAACCGAATAATTTTTTTTGAAATCTCAGATCCCTTCAAAGACTGCCTATGCTGATGCTGAGTGACTATCCCTGAGTAATTATCCTCTTCCTCCTCAATCATCACGCTGATAGCTTGTAAGAACATTTTTGGTTCTGGGGGCCACCACCAGTGCCTAAGGCACAATTTTTCAGCCCCTGTTTAACAGGGGCGTGTAATTACAATTTTTGATGCAATACTTTGCAGCAGGGCTCGTTCCTGCATTCCAACTAGAGTGTCTGTGAGGGGTTGCAGTGTTGTGGCACCAGCACCAGTGCCCAAGGCCCAATTTTTCTGCTCCTGTCTAACAGGGGCATGTAATTACAATTTTTGATGCAATACTTTGCAGCAGGGCTCGTTCCTGCATTCCAACTAGAGTGTCTGTGAGGGGTTGCAGTGTTGTGGCACCAGCACCAGTGCCCAAGGCCCAAGGCCCAATTTTTCTGCTCCTGTCTAACAGGGGCGTGTAATTACAATTTTTGATGCAATACTTTGCAGCAGGGTTCGTTCCTGCGTTCCAACTAGAGTGTCTGTGAGGGGTTGCAGTGTTGTGGCACCAGCACCAGTGCCTAAGGCCCAATTTTTCAGCCCTTGTTTAACAGGGGCGTGTAATTAAAATTTTTGATGCAATACTTTGCAGCAGGGCTCGTTCCTGCGTTCCAACTAGAGTGTCTGTGAGGGGTTGCAGTGTTGTGGCACCAGCACCAGTGCCTAAGGCCTAATTTTTCAGCTCCTGTTCAACATGGGCATGTAATTACAATTCTTGATCTAATATTTCACAGCAGGGTCCTGTGAGGGCTTACAGTGTTGTGGCCACACCAACACCTAAGGCCCAAATTTCTGCTGAGTGTATAGGGCAGGACCCTACTTTCAAACATCTAACTTACAAACGACTCCTACTTGCAAACGGAAGGAGACAACAGGAAGTGAAATGAAATCTACCCCTAGGAAGGGAAATTCTCTCCTGTAGGAGTTAATATGGGAAAAAAATTCTCCTTTCCACTGATGCTTTCCAATCCTTGTTCCACAAAAAAACCCACATTTTCAAAAAACATTTTTTATTGGGACAAAAAGTGAGGTGAAATCTTCTGAAGAGGAGGAAAGACAGCAAAACAAATGGCACAGGGGTGATAACTCTTCCCTATGTTTTCCAAAAAGCTTAAAAAAGATTTTTTGGCTGGAGCTAAACACATTAAAAATGTACCCGTTCAAAATTACAAACAGATTCTACTTAACAACAAACCTACAGTCCCTAGTGGCCAAATAGTGAAAGGTTGTGGACATACACAGGAGCTGAGACGATTCTCCCAATCCCTAATTATAACCAAATGCAGCGAAAGATAGATTTCTATCAAGAAACATGGGATTTTTGTAGGGAGAAAGTACATCTATTAACAGTAGGTACTGACAAATAAAGTATTAAAAAATTTTTTTTTTGATTTTTATTAAATTACAAAAAAGAAAAAAGAATGTACACGACAAATGTCAATATAAATAGACATCAAATAAGACCATCCAGTAATGTGTTCAAATTCTATTCATGCCTGTCAGCCAACATGTTTCGCAAAAGAATAATTGCTTCATCAGGGCATAAATCGGCATCATTGATTCATTTAAACTATAAGAACAACAGATAAATATACTAAAGTTAGAATTGTATGGTGGTCATATACATTCAGATGTCATGAAGAACATATAACAATTGGTCTAAACATTTAATCTGGTAATCTCACCTACTGGTGCAAGTCTGAGGTTAAAAGCATACTCCACCATTGCCAGGCATCGTCCGTTATGACAGCTGGTGCAAATACTCCAGGGATGCCAGATCCCAACCGGATATTGCCAATAGAGGGACTGGACCGCACAGTTGCAGGACAAGAATCTAATAAGATATATAAAGAGCAAAGACATCAATATAAAATCGCTTAACCAATCTAGAACAATAATGCATGTATAGTCTATTCAGAAGAATAGTCAACACGACATATAGTTCATCTCGCTTAGCAACAGCATAGTATGGACAGGTGAAATAAGTACATGGCCATGCATGCTGGGGAATGGGTCTAGAAATGGGCGGTTGGCAATAGATTCCAATATGATGTTACAAACAATGTATACTGCCCTTAACAATCATATAGGCACATGCCTAGTAGCATGGTCCCTGTATAAACTCTAACAAGGGGCTAGAGGGGAGGATTAATTAAATATTAAATATTTGGGTTACAGGCTGTGTAGGGATGACAAGCTTGAAAAGGGATACAATGATTTCATATGCACCAAACTAGAGCCAAAGGCCCTATAACTTAGCTTGGTTAATCCATGTCAGGGAGATGACAAATAAACGGTCAGTGAGTCTGCTTCCAAACAAATAAAGCACCCCCCATCCTCCCCAGGAAACATGAGAAGGAGAGAGTGCATATAAGTGCATACATAGAGTAAAACAAGTACCTTTCCTAGTGGTCATAGAGATCAAATGTTAGGATTTTTACCTGCAAAAGCTCAAGAATCGTAGTTTCTCAGTCACAGGAAACGTCCTGTCAGCAAAGATGGATCTGGGCCAGCTGCGTCTGGGAAGCACAGCGGCCCCTCCATCTTTTGTACGGTCCCACCGGAAGTGAACAGGCCAGTGATGGCCTCCGGCATCACTTCCGGTCCGGACGTCCCCGCATGTGATGCGCGCGCATCACGCCGAGCGGAAATACGTCACCACTACTGGCAGATGCGCGCGCATTGCCCACACCACAGAAGGAAGTGAGGGCAGAAGGGGCGGACAAGATAAACTTAGCCCCGATGCGCGGGGACGTCCAAGTCCCCCTATCTACAGCAAAAGCAACAGCACGGCACCTGACTAGTCCAGCATGGAGGAGGCTTCATTATTATATAGTCCCGCAGATGACTATATGTACATACATGTTTTAAACATAATAATTGTAAGGTAAAGAAGTAAAAATAAGTCATTAATATCTTAATGATGAAAATAAATATAAAAAAAGATGAAACATTAACCCATGCAGGGATCTTTTCCCCTCAAGACCAAACAGGTATGCATGGGTGTGCCTAACACAGTGTATACATATATTATTTGCGGCAACCAATTTATTTGACATTGTGAATAAAGGGAGAGAGATGTCCCCTGATTGATTATCCATATGTCTGAAACCTCCCTAAAGGTGTAAAAGAGGTGGAACCAGACATGGGGCATTGAAACAGATGGAGGATGAAAATAGAGGGAGATTGGGAGGGTCTCGACTGAGGCTCATAGCTTGATATTACAGAAATGGTTTGTAAGAGAGTGCTGTGTTGAGGCCACGTGGATGGGTAGCCTGCTGGCCAAAAATCCATCTTGCCTCCCTTTGAAGTATTCGTTTATCTACATTTCCTCCCCTCTCAAAATCAGATATGACCTCCAGAGCAAACAAGGAGATATAGCTAGGATCAAAACTGTGGTGAAGGCCAATGTGCTTGCAGATCGGGGTATATAGCAGTCCGGCATCCAGATAATAAAGATGATCCTGGATCCTTTTGGCGAAAGGACGTTTAGTTTTGCCAATATAGAAGGCTCCGCAACGGCACGTGGCAAGATAGACAATGCCTGTTGTGGAGCAATCTGCATAGCCCTTTAGCTTATGAAAACCTCCCCTTGGGAGGGGGCAACCTATGCCTTCCCTGATCCATGGACAAAATTCGCAGTGTCTACATTTGAAGGTGCCGTTTCCGCCCTCCGCCCCCAATAGGGGTGTTATAGATTGAAGATGACTATGCACTAACGTGTCCTGAATAGACTTTTATTTTGTATATGTAATCTGTGGTACGTTAGCTACATATTTGGAGACTATCGGGTCCTCAGAGAGGAAATGCCAATTTTCATTAATAAGATTCCGGATCACCTGTTGATGGGTCGTAAAGGTGGTGATAAGTTTTGTATTAGACTGAGAGTCACATACTTTTGGTTTAAATAAAAGAGTATCACGTGTGTTTGATTTGGCCCGTTTGTAGGCCCTTTTGAGAATTTTCTTACTATAGCCCCTGTCAAGTAACCTCCTGAAAAGGGCTTTTGCTTCTCTATCGAAGTCTTCATTTCTCGCACAATTCCGACGCAGCCGCAAGTATTGGCTATAGGGTATACTATGTACGAGCGTGCGGGGATGGGAACTGGAGAAGTGCAATATGGTATTCCCCGCCGTCTCCTTCCTATATAATGTGCTGAAGACAGAACCATCTTCTTGCAGGACAAGGCGCAGATCCAAGAAGGGGATGGAATGGGCATCTGATTGGATCGTAAACTTTAAATTGAAGTTATTCTGGGACAAAAACTCCATAAAGTCTGACAACAAATTAGCTGAGCCTGTCCAAATGAGGAGGACATCGTCGATGTACCTCCGCCAAAGAAGAATGTGGCGGAGATACATCGAGGCCCCCTCACTGGAGAAAAGAGTGCGCTCCCATCCCCCCAGGTACAGGTTGGCATACGACGGGGCACATGAGGTCCCCATCGCTACCCCCTGTACCTGGAGGTAGGTAACGCCATTGAACAGAAACAAATTGTTGGTTAGAATATGTTCCAGTAAAAGGGTGATAAATTGGCCTAGTTCCCAGCTGTTGGTGTCTCTTTCTCTCAGGAATTCCGAGATTACCTCTATACCTTTGGTATGTGGGATACTAGAGTAGAGCGCCTCTATGTCGATTGCTGCCAGGATTGCTCCTTTAGGTATGATAAGTCCTTCCAGGATTTTAAGGAGGTCTAATGTATCCTTAAGGTATGAAGGCAAGCTGATGACATGTGGGCGTAAATACGCATCAACATATTGGCTAGCAGTCTGGGTATGACTGCCTATTCCAGATATGATTGGACGTCCGGGGGGGTTTTTAATATTTTTATGGACTTTGGGTAGTGAGTAAAAGGTTGGCATAATTGGCCATTTGATCTCCAAGAATTCCCGGGTGTCTTTATCAATCAGGCCCTGTTGGTATGCTTGATCAATGATGGTCAGATAATTGGATCTTGCCTCAGTAAGCTTTTGAGCTGGGACTTGCTGATACCATTCCTGGTTATTGAGTATATTTAGACACATATTAATGTAGTCCTCCCTATTCATCAGAACCACATTTCCTCCCTTGTCGGAGGGTTTTACTACTAAATCTTCCTTCCCCATAAGGTTTTTTAAAGCTGATTGTTGTGCCGTTGATAGATTATTAATGGTATGCCTGGGAAGTTGCATCGCTTCAATTTGCTTAGTAGTTTGTTTCAAAAATGCCCATACTGCTGGACATGTTTGAAGATTCGGGAACTTCTGAGATTTTGCCTTAAACTTCAATGGTACAATGGGGGTTGCTGTAGTTATTTCCTCCTCCTCAGATGATGAATCTTGGGAATCTGCATATCCCTCATTTTCATCCAATAGTTGGATCAACGTCTTCAATGCCCTAAAGTCCTGTACTTTGAAACCTTTATAAAGGTCTTCTTCCCTCTTAACACCCTTCCCTCGGTCGGTGTCAAAGATATACTTATATGTTAAGTTTCTTGCAAAAATATGCAAGTCCTTGACTAAAGTGAATTTGTCTATATGCTGTGAGGGACAGAAACTAAGCCCTAGTCTTAGAACTTCCAATTCCACCAGTGTGGGCTGATATGATGAGAGGTTAATGATATCTAATCCCGGTTTGTTACATTCTGTTTGATTACAAATGGGTCCATTTTTCCCGTCCGTTGTATCATTGGAGTAGCCGGCGGGTTGGAGATGTGGCCTAAAGGGGTTGATCCTGTATGGGGACCCCGTCCTTGGTTGGATTTTGGTACCGCCCCCATTTCTCTTGGGGGTACTGCATCATTTTCAGGTAAATCCCCAAACATAGGGAGGGATGTCATCGTACCTGCAAATGAGTCATTATGGGCACCCTCTCCTGAATCTGAATAGGAGCCATTATGTGGCTGTCTAGGAGGAGAGATGATACGTTTTTTACTAGTGCCACCATGATTTTGGTGTTCATTATTGTTTCCTCGTTCAAGTAGACGTCCCCTATTATGTGAACCTCGTGATGACTTCGGAGGTGGTTTCTAGGATGAAACGGATGATGAGGCTGATGCCTCAGAGTCCGACCTATATGGAGTTTCAAAGTTTTTGTTCGTCCGGAATTTTCTCTCACGTTTGTGATTTTGGCCCCTAGGCCATCGATATGCGTACCCTCCTGAGAAGGCCAGTTTATCTTTGTAGAATTTTATGTCCTTCTTGGTAACAATATTTTTGTTATAATTTTCTAAATATTGTATTAAATCGTTTTCTCTCTTTTTAAAGTCTGCACTTGTAGCTAGTTGGTGTCCACTTGCCTTAAGTGATTCAATTTCCTTATCCAGGTCGCTTAGCTCTTTATTATATTTGGTTTTTAGCATCGAGATCATATTTGCAGAACACCTATTAAGGTTTTGTTCCTATTCCTCTTTGAAGATTGGATCCGTTATTTCAAAGGAGGGAAAGACCTGTATTCTCAATCCTTGAGGGCTGATTTTTTCTCTTAGACCTACAGTCTAAACCTACAGTCCCTGTCTTGTTTGCACCGCCTGTATACTGCTGTTCAGAGTATATAGGGCCTGGTGGCCCCACACCTTTCCTTATTTTAATTTGGGTGCGGGGTTCCCCTTAATATCCATACAAGACCCAAAGGGCCTGGTAATGGACTGGGGGTTACCCATGCCGTTTGTCTCACTGATTTTCATCCATATTGCCATGACCCGACATTACATTAAACTCGCAAGCAGTTTTAAATGAGATTTTTTTCCTTTAAAAATGACATTTGGTGCAGGGACTGTTCTAAACACGGGAAACACGCGTCACTTTACAGGCATACTATAGACACCCCCCAGGTGCGATATTTAAAGGAATATTTCATTTTTTTTGTTTTTACTTTAAGCATCATTAAAATCACTGCTCCCGAAAAAACGGCCGTTTTTAAAAGTTTTTTTTGCATTGATACATGTCCCCTGGGATAGGACCCGGGTCCCCAAACCCTTTTTAGGACAATACCATGCAAATTAGCCTTTAAAATGAGCACTTTTGATTTCGAACGTTCGAGTCCCATAGACGTCAATGGGGTTCTAACGTTCGTGCGAACTTTCGGTCCGTTCACAGGTTCTGGTGCGAACCGAACCGGGGGGTGTTCGGCTCATCCCTAATAGCCATTAATAAAGTAATATACTAGTATTTAAGTCATCATTGTAAGTATTTATTTTTAGTTGTATATTGAGACTGAAAATGTGTACATATTTGGGAATATTAATTGCATCACATGAAATATGAAACAAAAATAAGTGAATAATGCAAATAAATTAGTGTTACTACCAGACCCAATGTAGTGCATAGGTAGTGCCTTGTGTGTGTGTGAAAATGTGTGCTGTGAGTGGAATTAGGGAGTCCTTAAGAAAGTGCATGATACGATGAAGCCATAGTGTGATGGACCAAGTGTTGGTGAAAAGTGAAAAACAAAAACAAACACAAACAAAAATGTGAGAGGTAAAAAATAAAAGAATGAAGAGCCAACCAAAATGACAGTGTATGAATGAAGTGAGATGTGAAATAAGGTGATGTGGTTGAAAAAAATTGATATTTTACCTTGTGCTGTATAGGTTATATGAAGTGTGTGAAGCTTGTTGGCTGACAGAAACCGGACTGCAGTTATTAGTAAAAAAAAGTGTGCCGTCTGTCCTGGCCTGCATGGAAATTCTGTTTGACAAAGACAATTCCATAGCTCAACTCACCAACCAGTCTGCTGACCAACCAAATTAGCCTGTCTAACCATCTGTTAAAAGCAGGGGTTTAGTTAGCACACATTTGCAAATGCATGTGAAAGCTGCAAGGCCTCGTCAAGGCACCCTGTATTACTTGCAGTCCTAACACTACAAAATTTATAAGTGTCTCCACAGTGGAAGCACATGCATTGAATGGATAGGTGTGAGACAGGTGAGCCTGGAGGCCGCCCTAGCCCCCTTAAAGGAACAGGAACACACTGGACACCCAGCAAGAGCACAATGGCAGCAAAGGTGTCCAATGTGTCCCCGACCCACATATACAAACAGACGGTTAGACAGGCTAATTTGGTTGGTCATCAGACTGGTTGGTGAGTTGAGCTATGGAATTGTCTTTGTCTTACATGTATATGCCCTCTATGTGCTCCTTACTGTGAAGGCCAGTTATGGGTGTGGGCGGTGGCCAGTGTTTTATTACTGTTTGTATATGTGGGTCGGGGACACACTGGACACCTTTGCTGCCATTGTGCTCTTGCTGGGTGTCCAGTGTGCTCCTGTTCCTTTAAGGGGGCTAGGGCGGCCTCCAGGCTCACCTGTCTCACACCTATCTATTCAATGCATGTGCTTCCACTGTGGAGACACTTATAAATTTTGTAGTGTTAGGACTGCAAGTAATACAGGGTGTCTTGACGAGGCCTTGCAGCTTTCACATGCGTTTGCAAATGTGTGCTAACTAAACCCCTGCTTTTAACAGACGGTTAGACAGGCTAATTTGGTTGGTCAGCAGACTGGTTGGTGAGTTGAGCTATGGAATTGTCTTTGTCATACATGTATATGCCCTCCATGTGCTCCTTGCTGTGAAGGCCAGTTATGGGTGTGGGGGCGGTGGCCAGTGTTTTATTATGGAAATTCTGTTTGACTGGTAGACATTAGGTCTCTTATATAGCTAGGCTAAGGCTAATGGGATAATCCTATGCAGGTGACAAGCTCCCCCACCCACCCAGGATCATGACGTATGGGCCGCCAGCGGCAGCCCACGTGTGGCTCCCTCGGCGTCCCAGAAGACCGAAAGGTCCCGACCACCGTCGTCATCTCCGTCGCAAAACGCGTGACGTCATGACGGCGTGCGCGTGCCGGGCGCTCGCGCACACCGCCATAAGCACTCCAGAGGTGAACACGGGATGCCGCCGGCGGGGTGAGGCTCGCGTCGGCGTCTGATAACAGACGCCGAGTAGAGCAAGCATGGGGGTGTACGGAAAAATCCATACGCCCCCACCCTGCCGGGAAGTCCCAAAGGAGCCAGGCTCCACCCCGAGGGGGGGGAAGGTACCACTGCACCCACCGTGTTCACCTCTCGAGTGCTTATGGCGGGGTGTGCGCGTGCGCGAGGGCCCGTCGCGCGCACGCCGTCATGACGTCACGCGTTTTGCGACGGAGATGACGACGGTGGTCGGGACCTTTCAGTCTTCCGAGGCGCCGAGGGAGCCACACGTGGGCTGCCGCTGGCGGCCCATACGTCATGATCCTGGGTGGGTGGGGGAGCTTGGCACCTGCATAGGATTATCCCATTAGCCTAGCTATATAAGAGACCTAATGTCTACCAGTCAAACAGAATTTCCATGCAGGCCAGGAAAGTCGGCACACTTTTTTTTCCTAATAACTGCAGTCCGGTTTCTGTCAGCCAACAAGCTTCACACACTTCATATAACCTATACAGCACAAGGTAAAATATCAATTTTTTCAACCACATCACCTTATTTCACATATCACTTCATTCATACACTGTCATTTTGGTTGGCTCTTCATTCTTGTATTTTTTACCTCTCACATTTTTGTTTGTGTTTGCTTTTGTTTTTACTTTCTTAAGGACTCCCTAATTCCACTCACAGCACACATTTTCACACACACAAGGCACTACCTATGGACTACATTGGGTCTGATAGTAACACTAATTTATTTGCATTATTCGCTTATTTTTGTTCCATATTTCATGTGATGCAATTAATATTCCCAAATATGTACACATTTTCAGTCTCAATATACAACTAAAAATAAATACTTACAATGATGACTTAAATACTAGTATATTACTTTATTAATGGCTATCAATGGATGTCTGTTGCAGGTGCACACTCTTTCGCTCCCCCGGGGGGGTGTGTATCAGTGTGGCTCCTTGTAAGCCCCTTGGGGCTGGCTCTTTCTCCCCGTCTGGGGGGGTGGGGACGGCCTGCGTACCACTCGGACCCCTCAATGGCTCCTAATGCCCCTATCAGAGACATCTACTTCATTTTAACGGTAAAACCCATCATCATGATCCATTTTATGTGACATTTTTTCTAGAAAATATCTATAATTCTGAATATTTGTATTACTTTATAGATTCAGATGTGCCCCCTGAAGAGACCGCATATAGGTCGAAACGCACCGGGGCTTCGGCATTTTACTACACTATGTAATGTAATGATGTGTTAATGCATTTTTACCGCTTTATGGATTATAAATGTATTTTTGCCATTTCATGGAATATGAATTTATCATTGGATCAGACTTTATATAAACATATGACTTTACTGGACACTTTGTCAATACACTGTCTTCATAATACCTATATTAATGATTTTTGTAATGGTGTACCTTGCTGCTTTAAAGCCCCACTGGGGAATACAAAATCCTTTAGACAAATCAATTTCGGGGTGTGCAGCTTTTTTGGTCTCTCTTATGTATGTCTCCCTTTAGTTGTAAGAAGAGAATGTTATTTTACAGTCTCGTTTAGAGGACCAGGAGAATAGAGACAGATGGGCTAATCTATGGATCAGGGGTATCCTTGAGTCTGTCCTCGATGTGCAAGCCTATATCACTGCATTATTTCAGGAATTACAACCTAGTATTCCTATAGAGAGATTAGATGGACAGAGTGCACAGAGCATTGGCTCCACGCAAATCGAATGGCCCTATTAGGGACAAAATTGCTAAAATGCATTACTACCACACAAAAGAGCAATTGCTTAGAGCAGCTAGAGGAAAGGATTCCCTCATTTTCCAGGGTCAAGTCTTTCAGCTATTTGCAGACTTATCCTCTATTACAGTGGCTAAAAGACATGCTCTTAAACCCCAATTACAATTACTTCAACATCATCACATCACCTATCGTTGGGGGTTTCCTTTTTCTCTCAAATTCACACACTTAGAAACTAGATATGTTTGTCACTCTTCAGAGGACTTACAATCAGCCTTGCTTGAATTGGGCCTTACAGACCAGCTCCCATCTACAGACCTTTCCCGTAGAAGATCAGCCTCCAGATCCCCTCAACAAAATACAGCAGCGGACCTGAATCCATCTATTTCTCCTCGCCAAAATCTACATAAGCGTGGTCATTTCAAAAATCCAACTTCTAACACTGAAGATTCGATGGATTGATTTTCATATATTTCTTGATTCACTCATCTATTTTCTTTTTCAGATCTACAGGATCATTCGCTGTCTATAATGACTTAATTTCTAAGACAAAATGTTTTCAATTTTATGGTCTCCCTGCATGTACATCATTTAATGATGCATTTATATATTTATTTGAAGTTTATTTACTACAGAGGTAATTTACTGGTTAGTTCAGGCTTCGATAGATTATGTTTTTTTTTTTTTAATCACATTTATTATTATATATATGAATGCACCTTGTGGTTCCTGTGGTTCTCCGGTGGTGTTCATCCTTTCTGGAACTACGTGCTGCCCCCTTTGCCACCCTCAGACCCTTGCTATTATTCTGCTGGATTCTGATGATGGCTTTGGAGCCCCTGGGAGTCCTTTCATTACTCCCAGGAGTTGCTCCCACACCCTAATGATTTTTCACTGCTTACTATCTGAATACTGTTATACTAGGGTTATTCGATCAAACATTATTTATCCTCACTCTATCCTTTCCTTTCTTCTTCTTTCTCTCGAGGTGATGGCTAATATTCTAGTTGTAGGCCATATCTCTTACCTTATGATAGTCAATTTTGTATTGCTATGGCTCCCATAAACATTTTATCCCTAAATGTGCAAGGATTTAATATCCCACAAAAGCAAACAAAAGCAATGCGATCATTTTCAGCTAAGAAAGCACACATAATCTGCTTACAGGAAACACACTTCATTGATAAATCTTCCCCTAAATTCCTCTCCACTTCATATCCACAATTTTACACTGCTTCTACCATAGTTAAACATCGTGGGACTCTTATAGGTTTTCATCGCTCCATGCCATTTACTTTATTGACACAACTTAAAAATCCAGAGGGAAGATATATACTTCTCACTGGTTACTTATTGGAAATTCCCATTACAATAGTATCATACTATGCCCCGAATAAAAAACCAGAAGCTTTCTTATCATCTCATCTTTTCCAAGTGGTTGAAGCACACAAAATTGGTACCGTAATCATATGTAGGGATTCGAATACAACAATATTCCCTTTTTTAGATAAGTCTCACTCTTCCCCTATCACCAACTCCAACAAATTAAACCTTCAACATTTACTTACTAAACATGGTTTAGTGGACACGTGGCGTGAAATTAATACTACTAGCAGACGTTTTACACATTACTCTTATCTGCATAAATCTTTTTCTCGTATCGATCATATTCTAGTCCCTTCAAGTATGATTCCTGAAATTTTATCATCCAACATTCTCCCGTTTACTTGGTCAGACCATTGTGCAATTTATACCACTATTGCTTCCACTGTTCCCAGGTCACATGATACAACTTGGTATATAAATGACTCTACATTAGCTAACCCAGTCCATCGTCTTGAGATCGAAGGAGCACTAAATGATTATCTTTACTCTAATGATACAGGTGATGTTTCGGACCTTACATTATGGGAAGCTCATAATGCTGTAGTTCGGGGCAAATTGATACAGCAAGCCACAAAACTCAAAAGAGAATGTAAACTTATGTTTGCAAAGTTGGAAGCTAATTTTAACTCATGTCATAATGCATTTCAATTATCCCCGAATCCCACTACTAATGCTAAATTAGATAAAGTCCGCCTAGATTTAGATTTATTTTTAACAGATTCAGCAGACAAACTTTTACGTAAACGACAACATATACAATACATCAAAGCAAATAAACCTGACTCCCTCATGGCCAGGAGTTTAAAATCAATAAATCACATAAGGTCCTCCATAAGGTTGAAAACATCTCGTGACGCATATACTAGTAATCCGATTAAAATTTTAGAAGTGTTCCATTCTAATCTAGCTAAATTATACTCCCCCACAACTGATTTTATTCGGACCAACACTAATAAACTATTTTCTAATATTAAACTTCCCACTCTTAATACTGAGCAACGAGAGAGACTTGAGCGCCCTATCACAACTAATGAAATTCAGATTGCTATCAAAGAATTGAAATTACATAAAAGACCAGGTCCTGATGGGTTCTCGGCATCATATTACAAAAATTTTGAGCACATTTTAACTCCAGTCTTAACCAGAGCGCTTAATTCTCTCTTGGCTGGCCACTCATTTACTCCTGAATCATTAACATCTATCATAGTTATGCTACCCAAAGCACACTCTGACAACACCTCTTGGTCTAACTATCGCCCCATTTCCCTCCTTAATTTAGATATTAAATTACTAGCCAGGATTCTTGCTTCCCGCCTTAACAATTTCATAGGCCACCTAATACATCCAGATCAAACTGGTTTTATAACCAAGAGACAAGCAGGAGATAATATTAGACAAGCTCTTTTACTCATTCAAGCTGCTAAATCCAGATGTATCCCAACTTGTCTTCTATCATTGGATATTCGAAAGGCATTTAACTCAGTCACATGGCCTTATATGCAATATACGCTCCAACAGTGGGGTTTTGGTGAACATTTCTTGACTTGGGTCTCCTCTCTCTATAACAATCCCAAAGCATATATCAAATACGCTGGTTACAAGTCAGCAATGCTGCTATTCGCCCTACTTATAGAACCCTTGGCACAATTAATTAGATCCAACCCAGACATTAAAGGTTATGAATTAGGTGGCCACCATCACAAACTTTGTCTTTTCGCGGACGATATACTTATTTTCTTATCTCATCCCCACATCTCTGCTCCAAATCTACTAAATATATTAGATACATTTTCTCATATATCCTGACTCATTGTAAACCACACCAAATCGAATGCACTGAATGTCTCTATAAAACAATCTGACCTTCGTCAGGCTCAATCCTTTTTACCTTTTAATTGTGTTAATCGTCATTTACCATATTTAGGAGTACACCTCACTTCTTCATTATCTGATCTCTTTGCAGCCAATTACCTACCTTTGTTAAAACAAACTACAGCCTTAATGAAACAATGGTCCTCATTACCATTATCGTGGTTGGGACGGATAAATGCTGTAAAAATGTCAATACTGCCAAAGTTCTTGTATTTATACAGGGTGCTTCCTGTTTCTTTACTGTCATACTTCTCACGTCTCACACAACGTAGGGTTATGTTTTTATTTGGGATAAGATCAAGCCACGTATTCCAAAATCCACTTTATATCTTAGCAAATCTTGTGGGGGGTTGGGACTACCAAACTTCTCCTCTTATTACTATGCAGCCTAATTATCAGTACTAACTAAATATCATTCAACTGAGGACATACCCTTGTGGGTATCTATTGAATCCATTGACTGTGATCCCATCTCAATTAACAACCTTCTAGGGATTCTACCAAAAGATAGATCCCATCTTACCAACCCCATCACGAAACATTCATTGGCTATTTGGGATAAGTTCAACAACTCATATGGTCTAAGATCAAAACATAATCCTCTCCTCTCTTTTCTTGGGAATCCAGCCTTTTACCCTGCGTGGAAATTTCCAAAATCCTTTTCCTGACGCCTTCATGGCAGCACACACTGGGTTGTGACTCCGCCCCCACAACCTGATAGGATTGGTCTATCTATAAAAGTTGAAGAGAGATGACCCCCACCATTCTCTTTTTTATCCTCACCTGACAAGATGGTTGGACATCGCAAGAGCCTCTTACCGCATCACCCCAGCAGGTTCAAGCCTCTCCTGTTTGGAAGTCCCTCTTGTACAGTCTCTAAAGGAGCTTCTATGGAGGGAACCCCCACTCTGGTGGTCTCAGGGGCAGCATCGTGGATCATCTGGCACATAGTAGGCTTTAAAGAAGCTGAAGTATTGCAGTGGTCTCCACTGCTTTCCCTTTTCTAGTGATCCTATATTCTATTCTCCCTCTGGTACCTGTAGTCCCACAGCGCTCTAGGCATGCATGATGGCCGCCGGCGCGTCTCGCTCCGCATTGCGCATGCGCGGGAGAATCGAATAGGGACAGCCTACACGTTTGCCAGCTTCCAACATGGCACCGGAGCCGTCACGACGCTTCTGCGCATGCGCAAAGTGTCATTTTTGCCGCAACGGCGGCGGTATTATTTAAAAAAGAGCTCTGGCTTTTAAAAACAGCAGTTTGCTATTCTGCTCGTTTTTTGCTGACTCTTCTTGGCATCCTGAAACTGAAATTCCCTCTGGAAACTGGTAAGTCCTTTTAATCCTTCCTGATTCATCGTTACAAGGGTATTTTTTATTTAAAAAAAAAAAAAGAAACAAAAAAAAAAAAAAAAAAGAAATTAAGAAAATATATTATTATTATTATTATCTTGGCATAGATATATATATGTATATTTTTGTTTTCCTCTTTAACCTATTCCAGACCTTTATTTCTGCCTACATTCTTCTTCTCTGCTCATGGAGACCACTGCCCAAGCAGACCACCCACGTCCTGTAAGGTAAGGGGCTGTCCGTATGGTAAGTATTGAAGAGAGAAAAAAAGAGCGCACATTTTCTGACAAGACTTCTTCTATCAGTCCGTCCAGGTCTAAATCAAGACGCAGGGAGAAATCAAGCCATGCCTCAAGCAGAAGATCCCGCAGAAGCTGATCACGCTCCTCATCTCGTCACAGGCACTCTCACCGTAGCCATTCTCGTCGTGGTCATACACACTACAGTCGTTCTCGACGTAGCCGATCTCATCATAGAAGATCGTCTTCATCACGTCGCAAGCAAACCCAGCACACCCGTCCCGCAGCAAATTGCTGCTGGGTATGTGGCACCACGGCTTTGCCAGATAAATTAGCATGTCGCTCGTGCTTCAATGAAGCTACGAAGGATAGAGAGTCGGACGTCAGAGAAGTAACTGACCTGATTCGGGAATCAGTCAGAGAATCTATAATGGAGTCAACTGCACCCCTGCCGGCCAGGTCAGAACCAGGTACCTCCATGGCTCCTCCTCGCTCAGCAATCGAAGTAAGGGCAGATCCAGAATCCCCTTCAGAGAACGAAGATTCGGAAGTGCCAACAGGTTTTGACTTCACCTTGGTCGAACCGTTTGCAAAATCTGTCAAAGAGGCCATAGGTTGGGAAGAATCTGAGGAAACACCTCAAAAAACGCGGAAATATTTTCCGAACCTGAAAAGGGATCCAGAAACCTTCCCTTTCATTGAGGAATTAAATGACTTGATCAAAGATGAATGGGAGAGAGCCGACAAGAGGCCTAACCTAAACAATAGACTTGCAAAAATGTACCCTTTAAGAGAACCTAAGGTCTCCTCCTTAATTAATGCCCCGGTTGTGGATGCCTCTTTGATGCGTTTGGCAAGGCATGTCACCCTACCCATTGAAGATGCCGTCTCCTTCCGTGACATCCTAGATCGGAAAATAGACCTAGAACTCAAAAAAGCCTACTCCACAGCAGGGGGCGCTTGCAGACCAGCAGTCACCACAGCAGCAGTTGGTAGAGCCATTTCAGGCTGGACTGTCAATATTGAAAAATCTCTTCAGGGAGAGATAGACTTGGAGAAAGTAATTACGTCTCTACAGGAACTTAAATTAGCAGGCGATTTTATCGCAGAAGCCTCCATGGACATTATTAGGTGCTCAGCCCGGGCAATGTTAGCCTCGGTTATGGCAAGACGAGCTCTGTGGCTAAAACCCTGGGTAGCAGACGCAGCATCAAAAACAAATTGGTGCAGAATTCCCTACGATGGTTCCAACCTCTTCGGCTCCAAATTAGATACGGCAATTTCTAAGGTGACAGGGGGAAAATCTGGGCTCATTCCCTCTGACAGGAGACCAAAGAGACCAAGAGGTCCCGTTTACAAAGGTAACCTTCCAGAAAGGTACAGAGAAGCAAAAACATACAGACCAGGCAGAGAGTTTAAAAGAAACTGGAAGAACACACAGTCTTCTTTCCTGAGGATGCGAAAAACCAAGGCCACCCCTTCTATCGAAACAACAGAAGTCCTTTTGAAGGTACGCCCGCCCATCCCCCGAGGGTGGGCGCCAGACTAAAAAGATTCACACAAATATGGTCAGAAAACATCAGGGATCATTGGACAATTTCTACGATCAAGTACGGTCACAGGTGGAGATTCCTGAACAAGATCCCCAGAAACCATTTTTTGCCAACCAAACTCCCGGCTTCTCAACAAAAGAGAAGAATCCTTCTGCAATACATAATGGAGCTAAAACAAAAGGAGGCAATTTTGGAGGTTCCACTATGTCAAAGAGGCAGAGGTTTCTACTCCCCTCTGTTTTTAGTAAAAAAGAAAACGGGGGATTTACGGCCAGTGCTGGACTTAAAAAGACTAAACAAAAATATCAAGTTAGAAACCTTCAAGATGGAGAGCCTACAGTCCATACTATTAGCGGTGAATCTAGAAGATTGGATGCTGTCCATAGACTTATCAGACGCCTATCTTCACATCCCAATACATCCTGCCTTTCAAAGATTTCTCCGCTTTTCAATCAATCAACACCACTTCCAGTTCCAGTGCCTACCCTTCGGCATCTCATCAGCTCCCAGAACCTTCACCAAGGTTCTTCTGCCTCTCATCGCATACTTTAGAGAAAGCAGTCTGAGAGTACATCATTATCTGGACGATATACTTCTTCTAGCAGAAAGTCGCCAGGTCTTGATGCAACACCGAGAGATCCTACTATCAACTCTGCAAAACTTTGGTTGGCTGGTGAACTGGCAGAAGAGCAAGCTTCAGCCCACTCAGAAGATGATTTTTCTCGGTGCAGAGCTAGACACCATCCTGAACAGAGTACAGCTTCCTCAGGAGAAAATCATGCCTCTGATTCAGAAAGTTCAGAGGCTAATCTCGGTTACACACTTGCCAGCCAGAGTATGTATGAGTGTCCTGGGCTCCATGTCTGCGACTCTGCCCATGATTCAGTGGTCCCAATGGCACACAAGAATCTTGCAGAATTCGTTTCTGAGGCAGTGGAATGGAGTATCAATGCTTCAGAGAATCTACATACACAGGTGTGTGAAACAATCGATGTGGTGGTGGACACGACCCAGGAATCTCAAGAGATACAAATCTCTAGTTTCTCCACAGCCAGAAGTGGTCACTTCAGATGCCAGTCAGCTAGGATGGGGAGCTCATTACCAAAATCTAGCAGCACAAGGGCAGTGGAAGTTTCAAGCCCAGGGGATAGTATCCAATATACTAGAGCTCAGAGCGGCCTTTCAGGCACTTCTAGCCTTCACTCCATACCTGGTAGGGAAGAACGTGGTGATACGGATGGACAACAGAGTCGCTGTAGCATATATCCAGAGGCAAGGGGGTACGAGGAGTCGCACTCTGATGCAGGAGGTACGCCCTATCATGGAGTTGGCTCAAGTACACCTAATAGACCTGAAAGCGGTATATGTCCCAGCAGCCCAGAACATGCTGGCCGACTATTTGAGCAGGGAGCTTCTCTCCAACAACGAGTGGTCATTGAGCCAATGGGCCTTTTCCCTTCTTGCAACAACTTGGGGAACACCAGAAATTGACCTAGCAGCCACACCTGCGAACGCCAAATGTCGGAGATTCCTGTCAAGAGCAGCCTTCCCATCAGCCGAAGGGATGGATTGTCTAACCCATCCGTGGAATTTCAAGCTGGGTTACATTTTTCCCCCAGTACCCTTAATTGCGAGGTTCCTATCCAGGCTTCGGAAATCATCGGCAACAGTAATAACCATAATTCCTTTCTGGCCGAGGAGGCCGTGGTTCACAACCCTACTACAACTCAGCCTACAACAACCTCTTCCTCTCCCAGTAACATCGGACCTCCTGTCCCAGGATCAATTTCTACATCCAGCTCCAGAGAAGTTACACCTGACAGCATGGAAATTGAAAGGACTCGGCTATTAGAGCAGGGATGCTCACAGGAGGTCATTTCTACTCTTCTTCAAGCTAGAAGAAGCACCACCAACAGGACCTACTCGCAAGTATGGAATAGGTTTTGTTCTCTGGCTCAACAAAAAAAATGGAACCCAGTATTACCAGAACCACCACAAGTTCTAGAATTCCTCCAGTTAGGTATTACCAAAGGCTTAAGCTCTAGTACCCTTAAAGTCCAGATTTCGACTCTTTCAGCTAAAACAGGCATTAGATGGGCACTACATCCTCTAGTGATTCAGTTCATGAGAGCTTGCTTAAAAATCAGACCTCCAAAAAAACCCACATTTCCACCATGGAATCTCTCTACAGTACTCAATGCATTATCCAAACCTCCTTTTTGGCCGACTGAGACAATTTCACTTTGGAACCTGACTCTGAAGGTAACCTTCCTTATCGCCATTACATCTGCGAGAAGAGTTTCAGAACTCAAAGCATTACAGATAACAGAACCTTACCTAGTCTTCTATCCCGATAGAGTGGTAATGAGGCCCTCGGAACGTTTCACTCCCAAGGTATCATCTTCTTTTCATTATAATCAAGATATCAACCTTCCATCCTTTATTAATAACCAAGGTGAACCTCATGCATTGGACGTTAAAACTATCATTTCCAGCTATTTGGAAGCTACAGCCTCTTTCAGAAAATCAGATACTCTTCTCATAATTCCTCACGGTCCTAGGAAAGGTTATCCAGCAACTTCCCGAACAATCGCATCCTGGCTAGTCAACACCATTAAAAAGACATATTCATCTCAGCAGCTAGCCATCCCAGAAGGCATCAAGGCACACTCAACCAGGGCAGTGGCAACTTCATGGGCAGCATACTGCAGAGTTTCACCGGAAACGATCTGTAAGGCAGCTACCTGGTCGTCAAGACATACATTTACTTCTCACTATAAAATTGACTCTGCACAACTAACTACAGCGGACTTTGGCAGAGCCATTATTACAGCCAATTCCTCAGCTCTGTAGAATAATAAACTTTAACTTGCACCCTCCCGACTGGCGAGTTATTTCCCAGTGTGTGCTGCCATGAAGGCGTCAGGAAAACGGAAAATTGTATACTCACCTTTCCGTAATTTTCCTTTCCTGACGCATCTTCATGGCAGCACACAGATTCCCACCCTGTCTTAGATGATATATACAGAGAATGGTGGGGGTCATCTCTCTTCAACTTTTATAGATAGACCAATCCTGTCAGGTTGTGGGGGCGGAGTCACAACCCAGTGTGTGCTGCCATGAAGATGCGTCAGGAAAGGAAAATTACGGAAAGGTGAGTATACAATTTTCCATTTTCTGCATGGTCTTCTAGAAATTTGACGAGACTTTATAAATTATTATCTACCGATACTCTTCAAACGTTTCCGATGTTATGTAAGAACCACAAACTCTCAAACAATGAGATATTCCGTTATTTACAAATTAAGAATTTTTATACGCCTCTACTTAGCTTAAGTACATCACTTATACAAATATGTTCGAATGTAGACATTTGGTTAAGTGACCCACATGCTAGAGGGTTGATTTCTTGTGTGTATCAGATTCTCATTACTAACTCTAATGAGAAACTTCCTTCTTATACTGTTAAATGGGCACAGGATATGGGACGGACATTTGACAACAATGACTGGTCTAATATTTGGTTAGCTACCAAATCATCATCTCCTAATTGTTTTGCCTTGGAAACAAACTTCAAAGTTCTGGCAAGGTGATGCTTAGTACCAGCTAGAATAGCAAAATTCTCCCCTTCTTATCCCAATACTTGTTTTAGAGGTTGCTCTTCACCAGGTACACACTACCAGATCTGGTGGGATTGCTCAGTGGTCCAAGAATTTTGGAAAGATATTTTTGCAATGGCTTCTAAGGCTCTAGACTTTCCTATTACTCCAGACCCAGCCATTGCACTTTTGAATCTTCAACCGGATACACTCACCAGGACACAATTCAAACTACTTATTCTCATTAATACTGCAGCCAAACAAACTATAGCCAAAGCATGGAAGAACAAGAATTTAATTGTGGCAGAGGTCAAACAAAGAATGAACAAAGCTCTCATATTTGCTAAAATTACAGCTATTGAAGAAAATAATATCAACAAATTCTGTTTAATTTGGCAACCATGGGTAAAACACTTCTTTACCTCTGATTTCGACCAGTCATTCTTGTCACCATGCTAAAATCCTTGTGTTATTGTTATTATATAACTTGTTCATGTCATGGGCCAGGTCATCACCTCGAGAGACTCCTTTCTTTTCTTTCCTTCTCTTCTCTTTCCCCTTTTTTTCTCCTTCTTCTACCTTTTGTCTTCTACTCTCATCTTATATATTAAGCTAATGATGAATTTGGGATACCTTATTATTTCAAATACTAATCTATTCCTCATCAGCTTGGGGATTTATTATACTTTGTAGATTCGATTTTTCATGGTGAGTTTTTTGAAGTTGTAATTTTTTCCCACAATTCTTGGAAATTTTTTTTTTGCACAAAATTGTCATAATAACAAGTTATTTCTCTCACACAGACATGCATACTTGCAATGACACCCCAAAATACATTCTGCTACTCCTCCTGAGTATAGTGATACCACATGTGTGAGACTTTTACACAGCCTGGCCTCTAACATCCAACTAGCACCGTCAGGCGTTTTACGAGCATAAATTGCACATCTCATTTGATGACAACCTATCACACTTTTGAAGGCCCTGGAGCACCAGGTCAATGGAAACGCCCACAAAATGACCCCATTTTGGTAAGCTAACACCCCAGCATTTTTTTTGGAAAAAATTGAAAACGCATTTTTTTTTTTACACAAAGTTGTCCATTCATAAGATATTTCCAACACATAGCATGTACATAGCAAAAATGACACCCCAAAATACATTCTGCTACTCCTCCTGAGTATGGCGATACCAAATGTGTGAGACTTTTACACAGCCTGGCCACATACAGAGGCCCAACATTGAAGTAGCAGCTTTAGGCATTCTAGGAGCATAAATTACACATCTCATTTCTCAACCACCTATTACAATTTTGAAGGCCCTGGAGCACCAGGACAATGGAAACGCCCACAAAATGACCCCATTTTGGAAAGCCAACACCCCAACATATAATCTATGAGGCATAGTTAGTCTTTTGAATGGTTCATTTTTTTCCCGAAGTTTTTGGAAACTGTGGAAAAAAAATGAAAACGATTTTTTTTTTTACACAAAGTTGTCCATTCATAAGATATTTCCAACACATAGCATGTACATAGCAAAAATGTCACCACAAAATACATTCTGCTACTCCTCCTGAGTATGGCGATACCACATGTGTGAGACTTTTACATAGTCTGGCCACATACAGAGGCCCAACATCCAAGTAGCACTGTCAGTTGTTCTAGGAGCATACATTACACACAAATTCCTGCCAACCTATCACATTGTTGAAGGCCCTTCATATTTCTAACACATAGCATGTACTGTACATACCAATTACAAACCAAAATACATTCTGCTAAGTAACGGGTAAAGAAAAGATTACCTGCAGTTTTAGTAGTGCAGTGGTCCACAGAGAAGAGCATCGGTCCAGGCAGCAGGCAGGAACGTGGACAGCGACAGCAAAACAGGCAGCAGTCAGTACAGGTAGAGATGTCAGCACAGCCAAAGCATTAGTCCAGATAGCAGGCAGGGATGTGGTCAGCAGCAGCAAAAGGATCAAAGGATCGTCCATGTAGCAGGCAGGAATACTGTCCATAGTTAGTACATGCAGCAGGCAGAGGTATGGTCAGCACAGCCAGAGTATTTGTCCAGGGAGCAGGCAGCACCATCAAGCTTAGGGCATTGGTCAGGAAAGAATGGGGACAGGGGTAGAGGCTTCTCCCACCCAAATAGCTTTGAAGCCTCCGGGCAACCAGACCCTGTTATGGGAACACAGAAAACCAAAAACTGTTTTTCTGAACTCCGAACACTATTCTGGAGCCCCTCACATATGTGAGACCCCTGTGTAGCAGGGTGAAAGATCAATCCAAGGGGCAGGCAAAAACATGGTCAACAGGCGGAGGTCAGTGCAGGTAAAAGGCAGAAATAGACGGTAGGCAGAGGCATAGTCGATACAGTCCAGGGTCAGTTCACGTGAAAGGCAAAAACATGACGGAAAAACAATGCAGACGGTAGGCAGAGGCATAGTCGAGAAACAGGCCAGGGTCGGTTCACATGGAAGGCAATGATATGGTTGGTTGAGGAAGGGAAATATTCAGGACAGAAATTAAAAATGGGGAAATGGCAGTATTAGAATTATGGACTAATAATTTTCCAGAGTGTGATATCGCCTGAAGCATTCTCCGATGCAAAGGCCAGGTTGGGAGGGACAGTTGGTACAATGGAAGCTAGTATCTTTCCTAATTCCTTTTTTGGTGCACACCCGCCATTTTTTTTTGGCGTCGCCTTCCGGATTCTGTTGGTGGAATATGGTCCGGGAAATGGCGCTCATGTAGTCTGCTGACAGAATCGGAGCGAATGCTTTCTGGGGGGGATACTTGCTGATAAATCAGGGCAGTGACAATGTCTTCAATAAACTTTATGAAGGTGGTGGGTGTTTCTGTTGATTTTTGGTGGATTATGAAAGAATTTAAAAGGGCCAAATGAAAAAAGTAAATTGCGACTTTTTTGTACCAGAATAAGGATTTTCTTGTTGAAAGATAGGGCTGCAACAAGTGATCGTTTAAATCCACCCCCCCCCATGTGTTTATTGTACTCAGTGATACAGGTAGGCTTGCGAACGGTACCGCGTCTTCTGTGAAGTTCCACCAAGGTGTCATCGTGGATGGTGGACATGTTGTACACATCTTTTCTATCCCTCCACTTCACAGCCAACACTTCTTCGTTCCTCAAGCTTGTCGATTCCCCCCTTTGAATGTTTGTGGTGACAAGACACTGTGGGAAGCCCTTTCGGTTTTTTCTTGTTGTACCACAGGCCAAAGTTTGTTTGAGATATAGGTGGCGGAGAAGGGGCAAACTCGTATAATAATTGTCCATATAAATATGGTACCCCTTTTGGAGGAGTGGGAATGCCAACTCCCAAACAATTTTCCCACTTATTCCCATGTACGAGGGACACTCAGGGAGCTGGAGCATGCCTTCGTACATGCGGAATGAGTGCACATAACCGGTGGCGCTTTCACAAAGCTTGTTAAGCTTCAAGCCATACCTCGCCCTCTTACTGGGTATATATTGCTTGATTCCCAGCCGGCCTGTGAAATGCACCAGGCATTCGTCCACAGATATATTTTTTTCAGGGACATAAACTTCGGCAAACTTCTGGGAAAAAAAATTAATTAGGGGGCGAACTTTATATAATTTGTCAGTTTGGGTGATTTCGGGGGGGGGGCACTGTGAGTTGTCATTGAAATGCAAGAAGCGCATTATGATTTCGTATCGGGACCTGGACATGGCTGATGAAAAAACTGGCATATGGTGGATGGGTTTGGTCTACCAATACTTATGAATTTCATTTTTTTTGTAAGCCCCATGTTGAGGGTTGGGCCTAAAAACAATTTTAGCTCCACTACTGTTAGGGGTCTCCATTCAAAAGGGCGGGCATAGCTGGAGCTGGGGTTGGTTGCAATGAATTGTTGGGCAAAGAGATTAGTTTGGTCCACGATGCCTTGAATCAATTCGTTAGGGAAAAATAAATTTAAAAAATCCATTTGTGAAAATCCTGCAGTGTTGACCTGCACACCCAGCTGTGCTGTAAAAGGGGGGATCGTGGCTGACCCTGTGGTAGAAGGCAGCCACAATGGGTTTGCCAAGGAATCTGGAAGATGGGTTTGGGCCCTACTTTTTTGGCATCCACTTGTGCTGGGCCTTTCCTTCTGGGGTCTAGCAGCGCTTGTACTGGGCCCCTCCTCCTGGGGTCTACCGCCGCTGGCACTGCTGGTAGCTGCCTGGTGTTCAGACCGTTGTCTTTTTGGACAGACTACTTCCTCCTCTGATTCGGATCCTGATGTGCTGCCTTCGGGGGGCTCATATTCAGAATCAGAACCAGAATCTGAACTGAGCGGTGAGAGCTAGACCTGTGCACACTGAAATATTTTGTTTCGGAATTTCGTTTTCGTCCGAAAAATAAATTTATTTAGTTACTCCCGAAATTAGTTTTTATTCATTTCGTTTTTCGTTAAAAATTGCATTAGTCCGAAAATCCAAATTAAGGTCGAATCTGTCATTGAAGGCTTATGGTGTCTGTCGAATGTTCAAAGAAGATTCGACGGGGCAGCTTAACTGTACGACGCCATATAGTTTACCTGCTCCGTCGAATCTTCTTGAACTTTCAACAGACACCATAAGCCAAAGTACGTGTGTACTTAGTTCTAGCTATTTTACTGCTCCTCCTCTTTGGTTACAATCAGCCAATAACATTCATCATCATCTTTATTTTTATTTATCTTTTCTCCCCTACGTCGAATCTTTTCTTCCCTACGTCGAATCTTTCCTCCCCTACGTCGAATCTTTCCTCCCCTACGTCGAATCTTTCCTCCCCTACGTCAAATCTTTTCTCTCTACGTCGAATCTTTTCTCTCTATGTAGAATAATCTTGGACTAATAGAATTAAGGTTAGGCACATTCGACCACAGGTTCGATGGACACAGATTGTTATTGTTATCATCATGTCGAATCTTCTATCTATATCGAACTGTTGTAGCAACGAAAACGAAAATAAAGCATTTGTTTATGTCGGATCTTTCGTTTTTCGGACTCTGCACTAAATCTGAAATTCGGACGAAAATGCATTGGGACGAAAACAAATGCACATGTCTAGTGAGAGCTCCCCGTTGCTCTCATCGGTCAGACTCAGTATTTGGTATGCCTCTTCTGGGGTGTACATCTTTCTGGACATAGTGGCTGACTGGCTGTATGTACTCTGGTGGCAGGTGGTGAGGTGGCAGGTACTCTGGTGGCAGGTGGTGAGGTGGTAGGTACTCTGGTGGCAGGTGATGAGGTGGCGGGTACTCTGGTGGCCAGTGGTGAGGTGGCAGGTACTCTGGTGGTGAGGAGGCGGGTACTCTGGTGGCAAGTACTCTGGTGGCAGGTGATGAGGTGGTGGGTAATCTGGTGGCAGGTGATGAGGTGGCGGGTACTCTGGTGGCAGGTGATGAGGTGGCGGGTACTCTGGTGGCAGGTGATGAGGTGGCGGGTACTCTGGTGGCAGGTGATGAGGTGGCGGGTACTCTGGTGGCAGGTGGTGAGGTGGCGGGTACTCCTGATGGACAGGTACTCTGAGATGACAGGTACTTTGAGATGACAGGTACTCTGAGATGACAGATACTTTGAGATGACAGGTACTCTGAGATGACAGGTACTTTGAGATGACAGGTACTCTGAGATGACAGGTACACTGAGATGACAGGTACTCTGAGGTGACAAGTACTCTGAGGTGACAGGTACTCTTTTTTTTTAGGAGGGACAATCTGGGCACAGTAGTACATATATTAGGCAACTCACTGTTAGCTGATCTCTTCTCCTCACACTGGATCGGTGTGTGAGGAGAAGAGCCCAGCAACAGCAGTTACTGACAGTGTTTGTGCTGTTTACATTAGTGACTGGCTGTGATTGGACACAGCCGGTCATGTGATGAAGAGCCATGTCATTTGCTACAGTGATCGGGGCTGAGCTGTATCCAGGGGAAAAGCCTCAGCCCCGATCACCGCTCTGCAGTCACCAGAACTGCTGGAAGAGACGATACACGCCGCTTCCCAATGCCGCTCTGCATTGACAGTTCTGCCGTTACCTACACTCCACCGCCCGCCGCTTCAATACCCCCATCGGGGAACGGCTGTGTCCTGGGGGACACAAAGGTACCCCGATCGCCGCTCTACGGGCCCCCGGGGGCCCGCAGTAGCGACGGAAAGCCGAGGCCATCATATGACGTCCACCCAGGATGGGAGATCCCATCTGTGGACGTCATTTGACTATGGCCGGGTATTGAAGTGGTTAAAAATTATCTTTTTAAAAAAAACTTATTTTGCATTGATGCATGTCCCCCAGGGCAGTACCTGGACCCCCATACTCTTTGTATGACCAATAACTTGCATATAAGCCTTCAAAATGGGTACTTTTGATTTTTCCAGTTCGGGTCCTATAGGCTTTGATGGGGTTCATTGTTCGGGTCCGAACTTTTGTGATGTTCGAAAGTTCTGCATCCCTTTGCCTCCCCTAATGGCAGCATCGCTGGTGAGAATCACTTACCTCAATGCCATCTACAGCCTAATTATTCATTATTTTTTCTGTATATTTCATATAATGATTATACAGTATCTCACAAAAGTGAGTACACCCCTCACATTTTTGTAAATATTTTATTATATCTTTTCAACACTGAAGAAATTAAACTTTGCTACAATGTAAAGTAGTGAGTGTACATCTTGTATAACAGTGCAAATTTTCTGTCCCCTCAAAATAACTCAACACACAGCCATTAATGTCTAAAGCTCTGGCAAGAAAAGTGAGTACACCCCTAAAATGTCCAAATTGGGCCAAATTAGCCATTTTTCCTCCCGGTGTCATGTGACTCATTAGTGTTACTAGGTCTCAGGTGTGAATGAGGAGCATGCGTGTTAAATTTGATGTTATCGCTCTCACTCTCTCATACTAGTCACTGGAAGTTCAACATGGCACTGAAAAAAAGAATTGTTGCTCTACATAAAGATGGCTTAGGCAATAAGAAGATTGCCAAGACCCTGAAACTGAGTAGCTGAGCCAAGACCACACAGCGGTTTAACAGGACAGGTTCCACTCAGAACATGCCTCGCCATGGTCGACCAAAAAATGTGAGTGCATGTGCTCAACATCTTATCCAGAGGTTGTCTTTTCGAAATAAATGTATGAGTGCTGCCAGCATTGCTGCAGAGGTTTAAGGGGTGGGGGTTCAGCCTGTCAGTGCTCAGACCATACACTGCATCGAATTGATCTGAATGGCTGTAGTCCCAGAAGGAAGCCTCTTCTAAAGATGATGCACAAGAAAGCCCACCAACAGTGTGCTGAAGACAAGCACATGGATTACTGGAACCATGTCCTGTGGTCTGATGAGACCAAGATAAACTTATTTGGTTCATATGGTGTCAAGCGTGTGTGGCGGGAACCAGGTGAGGAGTACAAAGACAAGTGTGTCTTGCCTACAGTCAAGCTTGGTGGTGGGAGTGTCCTGGTCTGGGGCTGCATGAGTGTTGCTGACACTGGGGAGCTACATTTCCCTGAGGAAACCATGAATGCCAACATGTACTGTGACATACTGAAGCAGAGCATGATCCCCTCCATTCGGAGACTGGGCCGCAGGGCAGTATTCCAACATGATACCGACCCCAAACACACCTCCAAGACAACAACTGACTTGTTAAAGAAGCTGAGGTTAAAGGTGATGGACTCGTCAAGCATGTCTCCAGGCCTAAACCCTACTGAGCATCCACCTTCAAACGGAAGGTGGAGGAGCACAAGGTCACTAACATCCACCAGCTCTGTGATGTCGCCATAGAGGAGTGGAAGAGGACTCCAGTGGCAACCTGTGAAGCTCTGGTGAACTCCATGCCCAAGAGGGTTAAGGCAGTGCTGGAAAATAATAGTGGCCACACAGAATATTGACACTTTGGGCCGAATTGAGTGTTGAGTTATTTTGAGGGGACAGCAACTTTACACTGTTTTACAAGCTGTACACTCACTACTTTACATTGTAGCAAAGTGTAATTTCTTCAGTGTTGTCACATGAAAAGATATGATAAAATATTTACAAAAATGTGAGGGGTGTACTCACTTTTGTGAGATACTGTATGTACTTCTTATCTGTTTTTCTTTTTTTTCTAACATTCAATTTTTATTGAAGAGATAAGAAAGAACTTACACAATACACAAGTTGCAGATACAACTGTACTCATTTTTTCGATACAACTTAAAAGATTGTGTATTAACCTGGGTGCATTATCTGACAATTTTTATTGGTTGTAGTTGCCATAAGAGGTTAATTCTGTCTTAACCACTCAGGAGTTATCAGATCTAAAGATAAAACACTACGTTTTCGCTGTTGTCATCAGCCTAACAATATCAAAGAAAAAAATAAAAGAGAAAAAACATTGTTAACCTTATTCTAGCATGTTTAGTTGTCATCCTCTGCTGTCTTAATTATAGAAGTGGGTAGTGAGAAAAGAAAGGAAACTAAGGGTGAAGATTAGGTACAATGTGAGCTTCCAGTTTTAATTAAACAGTGTTAATTATTGATATGGTCCTCTGAGAGGAAGAGTTTGTTCAGACATTATGAGGTGTGGAATGATATGGCGTCCTCATAATCCTGGGAGTATTTAAAGATAAACCAAGGTTGCCAGGCCTTGTGGAATCTCTCCACCCTGCCTGTATCTTGGGCTAGGGTATCTTCCATATTACAAATGTCTTTGACCTTATTTAGCCAATCTGAGATAGAAGGAACCCGGGGGGGGGGGAGTTCCAATGTAGAGGGATCAGTGATTTGGCCGCATTAAGAAGGTGTTTAGTTAAAGAGTGCTTCTATCTTTTAAATGAAAAGTTTGTTACTAATAAGCAACATGCTGCGTTTAGGTTTGTTTAGTCTCTGTCATTTTTTAATCAGTTCTCTGACTTTGTTCCAAAAGCTTGTGATTAGGGTACAATGCCACCATATGTGGGTCAGTGTGCCTGTTTCCGTTTGACATCTCCAGCAGGAATCAGTTTTTTGGGGATCCCACTTTTGTAGCTTGCCCGGGGTATTGTACCAATGTGTCAACAACTTATAACTCGTTTCCTGTAATTTTGTGCTTATGGAACATTTATGCGCTAATATGCAAGCATACCTCCATTGTTTTCCGTTAATTACTCTTTTAATTCCTCTGACCACTTCTTCCTGTGTTCATCCATCTATGTGGCCTTAGAATGTTGTAGCCATGAATAGGCGATTGAAGTTTGTTGAGTGGGCCCTGCTATGACACATTGATTCCGGGTCAGTTAGGGGTCTGTGGAAGTCCTGTGGGTTTTTTTTTTTTTGCTTAAATAGCTTTGTAGTTGAAGGTAAGACCGATGACGTATGTGGAGAAGGTTGTTTTCTGACCTAAGAGTGGTCCATTTTACCCCCAGTGAAACAGTCAACTGCCAACAGCAGGGTATTCTGCTGTGTTGATTGGAATATTGTGTTTTGAATACCCGGGATGAAGTCAGGGTTGTCTTTCAGTGGTGTCAGTGGGCTTAGGGATGTGGTGATATTCTTTTGTTTGGCTAAGGAGTGAAAAATCTCCAGTGTGTTACCTGTGAGGGGGTGTCTGCGTAAACTAAGGGGATAACTGGACCAGGGGATCCAAGGCGAGTATTTTAATGGCAATGGGTTTAATTTTACTTCTAGCGATACTCAATCTTTCAGGTGATCATGGCAGTGCCAATAAATTATCCTAGCTATATGTGAAGCGTAGTAGTAATGTTTAACATTTTGAAAACTGATCTCACCTAATTCCTTTTATCAGCCAGTTAAGTCTAATTCTAGGTTTCTGTTGGTTCCATAAAAATCTTAGCAAGATAGAATTTAGTGCTTTACAGAAATTTTGGGGAATTGTGACAGGTAGGGTGCACATCAAGTAGAGGAACTTAGGCAAGATCATCATTTTGATGATCGATGAACATCCAGATCAGGAAAAGAATCCTAGGTGCAAATTCTTGAGGTCCTTTTCACAGTTCTTAAGGACGGGGGGTAGCTTTGCTCAAAGATGGTCTGCAATTGTGGGGTTAGCCATATTCCCAGGTATTTAAGTTCCCGGGGGTCCCATCTGAAGTATGAATTTGTCTTAGTGCAAGTTTTTTGTCTGGGAGGGAGACATTAAATATCCAAAATAGCATATGCGGTCCTAGCCCCACATGTCTGCACACTGCCATCATGTCTTCTACGTGTCCGTGGAGAGGAGAAAACCTTTGAATGTCCTGTGCTCTTGCCGCATGAATTAGGAGAAGGGCTTTGGTGACATTGTCTTTGGCTTCTCTACTGGGCATGAACCCCACCTGTTCTAGACCGATTAGGTCCGGAAGGAGCGGGCCCAGCCGCAGAACGAGGATTTTTGCCAATAGTTTCACGTCCAGGTTTAATAGGGAAATGGGACAGTAACTGGCACAATCCAAAGGGTCTTTACCCATTTTTGGTATCACCGCAATGTGTGCTGAGAGGAAATCTGGAGTTACCGCCCTGGGTGCAGACAAGGAGTTTAGGGCAGCATTAAGTGGCTCTGTGATAATGTTTATGAATGTTTTGTAGTAGATGGAGGAGTAACCGTCTGGCCCTGGCCTTTTACCCGATTTCAGTTGTTTGATAGCCTGTCTGAGTTCTAGAGGATAGATTGGTGCTTCTAGTAAGGAGGAGTCAGGGTCTTGTAGGATCGGGAGGCCGCTCCTATTTAGGTATTCTTGAATAATTTGTGCTCTGTCGCCCTCCATATTTTGCTGTCTGTGTTGCGGTGGCAGGTTATAAAGCCTTGTATAAAATTTATGAAAGTGTTCAGCTATCGCCTAGGACACCATATCAATGTTGGCATTCTCTTGTTTGATACCGGCAATATTGTTGGCAGAGGTGTGTTCTCTCAGCGCCCTTGCTAGATGTTTACCTGTCTTATTCCCCAACTCGTAATAGAGCTTCCTTTTGAAAAACAGCATTCGTTTGGATCTGGAGTCAAGTATATGTTGCAAGTCTTTTCTGGCTTCTAATGGCGCGTACACACGATCGCACATTCTGACAAAAAAATCCATGTTTTTTTTTCCGACGGATGTTGGCTAAAACTTGTCTTGCATACACACTGTCACACAATCTTGTTGGAAATTCAGAACGTCAAGAACACGGTGGCGTACAACGGCACTAAAAAAGGGAAGTTCACTACCAAGTGAGCCACCCTTTGGGCTCCTTCTGCTAATCTGGTGTTAGTAGAAGTTTGGTGAGAGATGATTCGTGCTTTTCAGCCTCGTGCTTTTCAGATCATTACTGCTCTTCAGTTTGTGCTTGTGGGTTCGTATCTGCTCTTCAGTACGTGTAGTCAGTTCGCATTTGTTTGTCAGTGCGTATTATTATTATTATAGTACGTATTTGATTCACAGTGCGTTCTTGACCACTCGTTTCTGATTTTCAGCTCGCTTTTCTCAGGCCTTTCTGTTTTTCAGTGCTTTCTGTTAGTTCGTTCTGACTAGGGATGAGCTTTATGTTCGGGTCGAACATGAGTTCAACTCCAACATGAGTTCGACTCGCACATTGGCTGTTCAAGCGTTTGTCGAAATACGAACATTATGGAGCATTTGCACCAAATTCGAGCGGCGTGTCATGCCCCATAATGCACTGCAACATTGCAGTGCATTGCTGTCTGATGATTGGCCAAGCTTGCACTATGACCCGCATGCTTTGGCCAATCACAGCGCCATCAGCAAAGAGAGCCATAATTGGCCAAAGGCAACACACTGGTCTGTTGTTACCATTAGCCTTTGTCCATATTACATCTAGTGTATTATCACCTTTTGGCCAGTTATATTTGCATACTGCTCCCAGGGGGCCTTGCTGGGCTGAGCTGTTCCCCTTTCGCTGTTTGTCTTTTGTGGCAGTGGTTTCCATCCAGCTCGGGGGCTGCGATGTGCATAGGGGAGCTCTGTTCCTGATCTCTTGCTGTCCTCTCCTGTCTGTTGACGGGGGTGGCCACCTGCACATCGGCGCCATGTTTTCCACGCCCATACACTGACGTCTCCCTGAGGTAACTCAGGTGTGGACTGTGTGGGTCTTCCCGGACGGTTGGGTGGTTGTTGCATTTGTGCACCCCCCTTTGATGGTGGATGTCTTCTGGACGCCCATGCGTCACCGCCCGTACATGATGCTGGAGCGTAGCCTTCGGGGTCTTGTGGGTATATCTGGATGTTCAGCACGGCTGGGATTCTGATTCACAACTTGACGATTGGATAGAGCGGTCACATCTCTAAGAACAAACTGACAACCATTGGATGTTTTTCACTCCATTGAGGTACAACTTTTTTACTTTCCTGACATCTATTGGGTCTGTTACATTGTTTTTATACACATGTAATACTATATCATTCTACATTGCCCCATAGTCTCTCTGCCCATTTTATAACCATGCATTCATGCATTTACTATATTCCATATCTCAGTTAGCTTGTTCATACCAAGATACTCTTATAAGCTTAATTCACTTACTTACATCTTTATGTATATATAAATTAAAGCTTAGAACCCTATACAACAAGCTCATTTTGCATTTATGATGCCCTCTGATATATGTGCATCCTTGCAGACTTTTTCCAGACACAATTTTAAGGGGCTAAGTGGAGACCGCAGTGAGAAATACCCCTATCCAGACCGTGCTGATCCTCCAGATGTTTCCCTATTGTGGCCTTTGTTTTGTTCCACCTCCTTAGCTCCCAAGCTGGATGCATCACACTACTGCCATCTTAATATCCAGCGTTTGGCGATTTTTCTCAGACTTTGGTAAGTATGAGGTCTCTGCATCAGGCCTCTCTTGCCAATCATTCCATCTGCCCCCATTTACCAACCACATACATTTATTGATCTTATTACTTACATTGCAGATACAACATTCATGCATCCGCCCCTGAAGAAGCGGGCAGGGTCTCGCAAAATGCATAGGGCTTTATTGATGCTTGTTTCATGCCGGTACATGCTGGGTATTATTGATGTCTGCATTATGTTCACATACTTCCCTGTCCACATGTATGTACATTTTATCATCTTATTTTGTATGTATTTTACTGACCCAGCAACTTTCAAGTTTTATTGTTGCTTATTGATGTATAACATTTGTAATAAATCTTTGTATATTTACGTTCATCTGTGTTGTGTACATTGGCTATTATGCCTGGTAACTCACAATCATTCTTGTTACCGCTCCGTTACATAACGTTTTGAAATGAATAAATTGATTTTGTCTCAGTGTTCGCTGTGGACATTGGCTAAAAGTCTCTCACCTCATCTAAAGTCCCAGGGCTATTTTTCTTGTTTATTTCATTTAGATTGAGCAGGCAGGTGATTCAGTTAGCTGCAGTGTATATAATATATATAGTGGCAGGTATATATCTATATATAGTGGCAGGTTAACCAAAGCACAAAAACACAAGGTGAGTATAGTAGCAAGTCTTAGTTACAATCTCGAAACACCCAATACGAGGAAAATATGTGACCGGTCTAAACTATGTGGCATGTTCACCAATGCCAGGAGCATGGCAGACAAGATGGGTGAACTAGAGATACTGTTGTACGAGGAGGATTTGGATTTTGTGGGAATTTCAGAGACCTGGTTCAACAGCTCTCATGATTGGCTGGCAAACATTCAAGGGTATACCCTTTACCGCAAGGATAGGGAGGGTAAAAAAGGGGGAGGGGTATGCCTATATATCAAGAATAATGTACAAGTGAATGTGAGAGATGACATCACTAAGGGAGCTAGGGAGGAGGTGGAATCCTTATGGGTAGAGCTCCAAAGGGATGAAGCTAAGGGGAAAATAATACTGGGAGTATGCTATAGGCCCCCTAACCTGAGGGAGGAAGTGGAGACTGATCTCCTATCACAAATTGGATTAGCAGCAAAGATGGGAAGTGTTATGATAATGGGGGATTTTAATTATCCAGACATAGACTGGGTGGAGGGAACCGCGCATTCATTTAAGGCTCGCCAATTCCTTAATGTCTTGCAGGACAATTTTATGGGTCAGATGGTAGACGCACCAACTAGAAATAAAACATTACTGGATCTACTGATTACCAACAATACAGACCTGATCACGGATGTGGAAATACAGGGCAATTTAGGTAACAGCGATCACAGGTCAATTAGTTTCAGTACAAATCACACAAATAGGAAACATAAAGGGAATACAAAGACACTGAATTTCAAAAGAGCCAACTTCCCTAAACTACAAACCTTGCTAAAAGGCATAAACTGGAATAAAATATTAGGAACAAAGAATACAGAGGAGAGATGGGTTTGCTTTAAGAGCATATTAAATAAAGGCATTAGCCAATGTATCCCATTGGCTAATAAATTTAAAAGAGCGAATAAAAGTCCTGGATGGCTTAACTCCAATGTAAAAATGCATATAAAAGCAAAGCAGAAGGCCTTCAAAAAATACAAGGTTGAGGAATCATCCTCAGCATTCAGACTTTATAAAGAATGCAACAGGAAATGTAAGGGTGCAATTAGGACGGCTAGATAGAACATGAAAGACACATAGCGGAGGAGAGCAAAAAAAATCCCAAGAAATTCTTTAAGTATGTAAACAGTAAAAAAGGGAGGACAGACCATATTGGCCCCATAAAGGATGGGGAGATGGCAAAGGTATTGAATTTATTCTTCTCCTCAGTCTTCACGAGTGAATCAGGGGGCTTCAGTAACCAAAACTGCAGTGTTTATCCTCATGACACAACACAGGAAGCACCTCCATGGTTAACAGAGGACGGAATTAAAATTAGACTTGAGAAACTTAACATTAATAAATCACTGGGACCAAATGGCTTGCATCCAAGGGTACTTAGGGAACTCAGTCATGTGATTGCCAGACCGTTGTTCCTAATTTTTACAGATAGTCTACTGACTGGAATGGTACCAGCTGATTGGAGAAAAGCCAATGTAGCACCAATATTTAAAAAGGGCCCAAAATACATCCCTGGGAATTACAGACCAGTTAGCCTAACATCAATAGTATGTAAACTCTTGGAGGGGATGATAAGAGACTATATACAAGATTTTAGTAATAAGAACGGTATCATTAGCAGTAATCAGCATGGATTCATGAAGAATCGTTCTTGCCAAACCAATCTATTAACCTTCTATGAGGAGGTGAGTTGCCATCTAGATAAAGGAAGGCCCGTAGACGTGGTGTATCTGGATTTTGCAAAAGCACTTGACACAGTTCCCCATAAACGTTTACTGTACAAGATAAGGTCCATTGGCATGGACCATAGGGTGAGTACATGGATTGAAAACTGGCTACAAGGGCAAGTTCAGAGGGTGGTGATAAATGGGGAATACTCGGAATGGTCAGGGGTGGGTAGTGGAGTTCCCCAGGGTTCTGTGCTGGGACCAATCCTATTTAATTTGTTCATAAACGATCTAGAGGATGGGATAAACAGTTCAATCTCTGTATTTGCAGATGATACTAAGCTAAGCAGGGCAATAATTTCTCCGCAGGACGTGGAAACCTTGCAAAAAGACCTGAATAAATTAATGGGGTGGGCGACTACATGGCAAATGAGGTTCAATGTAGAAAAATGTAAAATAATGCATTTGGGTGGCAAAAATATGAATGCAATCTATACACTGGGGGGAGAACCTCTGGGGGAATCTAGGATGGAAAAGGACCTGGGGGTCCTAGTAGATGATCGGCTCAGCAATGGCATGCAATGCCAAGCTGCTGCTAACAAAGCAAACAGAATATTGGCATGCATTAAAAGGGGGATCAACTCCAGAGATAAAACGATAATTCTCCCGGTCTACAAGACTCTGGTCCGGCCGCACCTAGAGTATGCGGTCCAGTTCTGGGCACCAGTCCTCAGGAAGGATGTACTGGAAATGGAGCGAGTACAAAGAAGGGCAACAAAGCTAATAAAGGGTCTGGAGGATCTTAGTTATGAGGAAAGGTTGCAAGCACTGAACTTATTCTCTCTGGAGAAGAGACGCTTGAGAGGGGATATGATTTCAATTTACAAATACTGGACTGGTGACCCCACAATAGGGTTAAAACTTTTTCGCAGAAGAGAGTTTAACAAGACTCGTGGCCACTCATTAAAATTAGAAGAAAAGAGGTTTAACCTTAAACTACGCAGAGGGTTCTTTACTGTAAGAGCGGCGAGGATGTGGAATTCCCTTCCACAGGCGGTGGTCTCAGCGGGGAGCATTGATAGCTTCAAGAAACTATTAGATAAGCACCTGAATGACCACAACATACAGGGATATACAATGTAATACTGACACATAATCACACACACATAGGTTGGACTTGATGGACTTGTGTCTTTTTTCAACCTCACCTACTATGTAACTATGTAATCTATACAGTCAGTCTTGTATATATATATATATATATATATATATATATATATATATATATATATCCACTGTATCCAGTCTAGCTACATCTGACTGCAGGCCATTCCCGGTGTATGTTTTCAAATACACTTTCAGGCAGGCAGGTGATTCAGTAATCTGCAGGGCATAAAAAATATATACAGTCTCCTACATATATATCCACTGCATTCTAGTCTACCTCAGCCTATATCTGACTGCAGGCCATTCCTGGTGTATGTTTTCAAATACACTTTCAGGCAGGCAGGCAGGTGATTCAGTGATATGCAGTGCATAAAATATATATACAGTCTCCTACATATATATCCACTGCATTCCAGTCTAGCCAAGCCTATATCTGACTACAGGCCATTCCTGGTGTACGTTTTCAAATACACTTTCAGGCAGGCAGGCAGGTGATTCAGTGATCTGCAGTGCAAAAAATATATACACAGTCTCCTACATATATATATCCATTGCATTCTAGTCTAGCCAAGCCTATATCTGACCACAGACCATTCCTGGTGTACGTTTTCAAATACACTTTCAGGCAGGCAGGTGATTCAGTGATCTGCAGGGCATAAAAAATATTTACAGTCTTCTACATATATATCCACTGCATTCTAGTCTACCTAAGCCTATATCTGACTGCAGGCCATTCCTGGTGTATGTTTTCAAATACACTTTCAGGCAGGCAGGCAGAGAGGTGATTTAGTGATATACAGTGCATAAAATATATATACAGTCTCCTACATATATATCCACTGAATTCCAGTCTAGCCAAGCCTATATCTGACCACAGACCATTCCTGGTGTACGTTTTCAAATACACTTTCAGGCAGGCAGGCAGGTGATTCAGTGATCTGCAGTGCATAAAATATATATACAGTCTCCTACATATATATCCACTGCATTCTAGTCTAGCCAAGCCTATATCTGTCTGCAGGCCATTCCTGGTGTACGTTTTCAAATAGACTTTCAGGCAGGCAGGTGATTCAGTGATCTGCAGTGCATTAAATATATATACAGTCTCCTACATATATAAATCCACTGCATTCTAGTCTAGCCAAGCCTATATCTGTCTGCAGGCCATTCCTGGTGTACGTTTTCAAATACACTTTCAGGCAGGTGATTCAGAGATCTGCAGTGCATTAAATATATATACAGTCTCCTACAAATATAAATCCACTGCATTCTAGTCTAGCCAAGCCTATATCTGTCTGCAGGCCATTCCTGGTGTACGTTTTCAAATACACTTTCAGGCAGGCATTTGATTCAGTGATCTGCAGTGCATTAAATATATATACAGTCTCCTACATATATATATCCACTGCATTCCAGTCTAGTCAAGCCTATGTCTGACTGCAGGCCATTCCAGGTGTACATTTTCAAATACACTTTTAGGCAGGCAGGCAGGTGATTCAGTGATCTGCAGTGCATTAAATATATATACAGTCTCCTACATATATATAGCCACTGCATTCCAGTCTAGCCAAGCCTATATCTGACTGCAGGCCATTCCTGGTGTACATGTTCAAATATACTTTCAGGCAGGCAGGTGATTCAGTGATCTGCAGTGCATTAAATATATATATACAGTCTCCTACATATAAATATATCTACTGCATTCTAGTCTAGCCAAGCCTATATCTGACTGCAGGCCATTTCTGGTGTACGTTTTCTAATAAACTTCAGATGGTGTTTTGCTAATAAAATTTTACAGCATGTCTGGAAGGCCACCAAGGAGAGGTAGACACTCTCAGGCCACTAAAAGAGGACAAGCAGGCTCTGTGTCTACATCCAACCATGCTGGTCATGGACACAGTGCATCCTCAGAACGTAGCCGTGGGGCACGCTTGTCCTTTTTTTCGGCAGCTGGCCGTGTTGATCCACAACATGCAGAAGAGTTGGTAGAGTGAGCCCAGAGAGAGGGGGTGCCCAAGAAGGACAAGAAACTGGCAGTCATGTTCCCCCAGCTGCAGCATACTGCCAGGTTTGCTCCAGTGACGAGGAGGGAGGGGATGATGAGGTCACTAACTCTACGTGGGTGTCTGATAGAAGAGAGGAGGAGGAGGCACATCTCCAATGAGGCAGGATACCCTCCAGGGGCTAGCTACATAGTTACATAGTTACATAGTTAGTAAGGTTGAATAAAGACACCAGTCCATCCAGTTCAACCTGAGTGAGTGTGGGTCTACAACCCTGACCCTTGTCCCTAACCCTGAACATCGCACACTCACATCAATCCCTACCCTCAATCCAAGGTCCCCATTCATATACTAGGGCCAATTTTGGACAGAAGCCAATTAACCTACCAGCATGTCTTTGCTTAAAGGCAGCCACCTGACTGCATCACACTGCAGAGCTCCACATGTGCAAGGCACTGACTCACCTCAGCAGATCGCACCATTGCTGTTTGCAACATATGTCTGAAGCGTATTAAGCATGGCCAAAACAGAAGTCGCTTGGGCACCATATGCTTGACCAGACATATGTTGACCTCCCATGCAGTCCGTTGGCAACAGTACTTAAAAGACCCACACCAAAGAACAAGACGGATGTCTCCTTGCTCCTCATCAGCTGGGATCTCCAACCCCATTATACCTTCAGTCCTCTCAGAAACCTGCACTGAGAGGAATGAAGGTGTAAAATTAGGTGTGCCAAGTACTTGCGGGCAATCTGTTATCGCTACACCAACATCCGACTGTAGCAGGCAAATTTCCCTACCCCAGTTGCTAAACCGTCAACAGAAATTTGGTCCCAGCCATCCACATGCTCAGCAGCTGAATACTAGCTTGGCTAAATTGCTAGCACTCCAACTGCTGCCTTTTCAGTTAGTAGACTCTGCCCGCTTTTGTAAATTTGTGGAATGTGCGGTACCTCAGTGGCAGGTTCCCAAACGCCATTTCTTTTCCTAGAAGGCCATTCTGGCTCTCTACCGGCATGTCTTGGCCTCGTTGGACAGGGCAGTCAGTGGTAAGGTGCATATTACCATTGACTCATGGTCCAGCAGGCATGGACAGGGACGTTACCTTTCTTTCACGGCGCACTGGGTAACTCTGCTGGCAGCTGGGAAGGATACAGGACAGGGTACAGTATTGTTGGAGCTTGTTCCGCCACCACACCTCCAAAATGCTAGTAGTGGTAATTCTGCCACACCTCTCTCCTCCACCCCCTCCTCTTCTTCTCCCTCTATGACCTCTTCCTTTGCAGATTTCTCCTCGGAACCAGCGGTGCTCTGTAGGCGTTCAAGGGGCTACGCAAGCACTCAGGCAAAAAGATACCATGCGGTGCTTGAGTTGGTCTGCTTAGGGGACAGCAGCCACACTGGGGCATAGATTCTATCTGCTCTGCAGGGGCAGACTCAGAGGTGGCTGATGCCATGCCAGCTTCAGCCAGGAATGGTGGTTTGCAACAATGGCACCAACCTCCTCTCCGGCACCAACCTCCTCTCCTCTGACAGGGACACTTGACCCATGTTCCCTGTTTGGCTTACAGCCCTAATTTGGTGGTGCAGCAGTTCTTGTGCAGGTACTCGGGTTTACAGGATCTCCTGAGGCAGGCCAGCAAAGTCTGTGGGCATTTCTTCCGGTCATATAATGCCAGTGCTGGCTGGCTGACCTTCAAAGGGAATGCAACCTGCCCAAGAGCTGCCTCATTTGTGACATGCCCACCAGGTGGACCTCAACGTTGGCAATGCTGCAGCAGCTGCACACACAGCAGAGGGCCATCAATCAGTACCTGTGTGACTATGGCACCAGGACAGGGTCAGGGGAGCTTGGCTTTTTTCACCACACCAGTGGCTACTGATCAAACATTCAGGCACTGTCCTGTCATCATTTGAGGAGGCCATGAGGAAGCAGAACAGAGGGAGGAAGAGGAGGACTTCCTTACCTCTCAAGGCCCCCTTTATCCAGACAGTATTCCTGCAGGCCCGCCTATCACACAGGAAGAGGTGGAGGAGGAGGAGGAGGATTGTGTCAGCATGGAGGTGGAGCCTGGCACTCAGCATCAGCAGCAGTCTTCAAGGGATCATTTTCAGTCCCAGAAACCCATGGACCTGTACATGACTGGGAGGAGGTGGCTGTGGATCATGTCATCCTTAGTGACCCAGAGGACTCAGCAAACCTTTGCTGCATGGCCTCTCTGATCCTGCAAAGTCTGCAAAAGGACCCTCGGATTTGTGGTATCAAGGAGAGGGATTATTACTGGCTGGCAACCCTTCTTGATCCACGTTACAAGGGTAAGGTTGTGGAATTTATCCAGCCTTCGCAGAGCAGAGGATGAAACATCTTCGGGAGGCCTTGCAGAAAGGTTTGTGCAATGCGTTTCTAGAGCCTAGGATGTTACAATTTCCTGGTCCTCCTGAACAACGTGTTGCTGAGGCTTCGGTCAGTCACAGAAGGAGTAGTGGAGAAGGTGGCCGTCTGACCGATGCGTTCAGACAATTCTTTAGTTCACAGCCCCAAGGTCTGATCGGTTCCAGCAACTATCGCCAGCATCTGATTTCATGGTGCAGGAATACCTAGGAGCAAGATCAGACTTGGAGACCTTTCCAACTGAAATTCCACTGGGTTACTAGGTCTTGAGGATGGATCACTGGCCAGAACTTGCACAATACGCAATTGAGCTACTGGCCTGTCCTGCATCCAGCGTTCTATCTGAACGCACATTCAGCGCTGCTGGAGGCCGATCACAGAGTGCGCCTGTCCACAGACTCAGTTGATCTGCTCACCTTCAAAAAAATGAATCAGTCTTGGATCCCCAGCTACCAAGCACCTGATCCTGATGTAACCAAATAATTTATCAATGAATGTGAGATCCCTTGAATACTACCTATGCTGAGGGACTATCCTGTTATGTTAAGTGACTGTCCTATTCCTCCTCAATGTTCATGTTGATAGCTTCTAAGAACATTTTTGTTTCAGGGCACCACCACCAGTGCCTAAGGCCCAATTTTTCTGCCCCTGTTTAACAGGAGCATGTAATTACAATTTTTGCTGTAATATTTTGCAGCAGGGCTCGCTCCTGCACTCAACTAGAGTATCTGTGAGGGGTTGCAGTGTTGTGGCACCATCACCAGTGGCTAAGGCCCAATTTTTCTGCCCCTGTTTGACAGGGGCATGTAATTACAATATTTGCTCTAATATTTCACAGCAGGGCTCGTTCCTGCGCTCAACAGAATCTGTGAGGCTTTTACAGTGTTGTGGCACCACCACCACTGCCTAAGACCCAATTTTTCTGCCCCTGTTCAACAGAGGCGTGTAATTACAATTTTTGATCTAATATTTCACAGCAGGGCCCGTTCTTGCACCCACCAAGAGTAACTGTGAGGGATTACAATGTTGTGGCACCACCACCACACCACCACCAAAGGCCCAATTTTTCTGCCCCTGTTTAACAGAGGCATGTAATTACAATTCTTGATATAATATTTCACAGCAGGGCCTGTTCCAGCACCCACCAAGAGTAACTGTGAGGTCTTACAGTGTTTTGGTACCACCAACACCTAAGGCCCAATTTTCTGTAGAGTATATAGGGCAGGCCGTATAGTATACACAGGCGATCCCCTACTTTCAAATATCCAACTTACAAACGACTCCTACTTACAAATGGAGGGAGACAACAGGAAGTGAGAGGAAATCTACCCCTAGGAAGAGAAATTCTCTCCTGTAATGCAGCGTACACATGGTCGGACTTTTCATCCGGACTTGTCTGACGGACGCCGATGGACCAAATCCGGCGAAGAATCTGATCATGTATGGGCTTCACCGGACCTCCAGCAGACTTTTCCAGTGGCAAATCTGACAGACTTTAGATTTGGAACATGCTTCAAATCTTTATGTCGTAACTCCGCCGGACCCAGAAATCCACTCGTCTGTATGGTAGTCTGACAGACAAAAACTGACGCTAGGGCAGCTATTGGCTACTGGCTATCAACTTCCTTATTTTAGTCCGGTGTACATCATCACGTACGAATCCATCGGACTTTGATGTGATCGTGTGTAGGCAAGTCCGGTCATTAGAAAGTCCATTAAAAGTCCACCAAAAGTCAGTCGAAAGTCTGTCAAAAGTCTGTTGGATGGGCTGTTGGACTTTTGTAGCTGAAAAGTCTGACTGTGTGTACACGGCATAAGAGTTAATATGGGAAAAAGGTGTCTCCACTGATGCTTTATCACCAATCCTTGTTTCCCTAATAACCCCAAATTTTCAAAATCCAATTGTCATTGGGACAGAAAGTGAGGTGAAATCTTCTGAACAGGGGCACAGACAGCAAAACAGATGTTACAGGGGTGATGATAACCCTTCCCTATGTTATCCAAAAAGCTTAAAATTAGATTTTTTTTGGCTGGAGCTACACAAAAGTGTACCTATTCCAAATTACAAATAGACTCAACTTGAGAACAAACCTACAGTCCCTGTCTTGTTTGGACCACCTGTATACTGCTGTTCATAGTATATAGGGCCTGGGGGCCCCATGCCTTTTCTTTTTTTAATTTGGGTGCGAGGTTCCTCTTAATATCCATACAAGACCCAAAGGGCCTGGTAATAGGCTAAGGGGGTACCCATGCCGTATTTTTCACCCATATTGCCGGGACCCGACATTACATAACAGCTGCAAGCAGTTTTGAATGACTTTTATTCCTTTAGAAATGTCATTTTGTGCAGGGACTGTTCTAAAGGTGGGTAACAAGAGGCATAAACAGGCATACTATAGTCACCCTCCAGGTACGATATTTAAAGGAATATTTCACTTTTATTTTTTCACTTTTAGCATTATTAAAATTACTGCTCCCGAAAAAACGGCAATTTTTAAAACTTTTTTTTGCATTGATACATGTCCCCTGGGGCAGGACCCGGGTCCCCAAACACTTTTTAGGACAATAACTTGCATATTAGCCTCTAAAATTTGCTCTTTTGATTTTTCACTTTCGTGTCCCATAGACTTTAATGGTGCTTGAATTTTCGCGCAAACTTTCGGTCTGTTCACATGTTCTGCCGCAAACCGAACCAGGGGGTGTTCGGCTCATCCCTAATTCTGACCAGCCGACCATTTTGAAGCCATGTTGCGGTTACGTACTCGTCGTAGAGTTCATGCTGTGTGGGGACTTGGTGCTGGGGTTCTTGCTTTGACCTAAGCCCAGTCCATGAAAAGGGTGGGGAGGAGTTCATGGACAAAGAATTGGTTGCTTTAGCATGACCAATTCTCTCATATGCCTTTTTTGCGGGAGATCTGTAAGAATAATCCTGACAATTTTAGGAATTATCTCTGGATGATGGACCCCGTTTTTCACTGTTTGTTGGCTTTGCTGTCCCCTTATATTAGCAGGCAGGACACCTGCATGCGGCAAGCCATAACTCCTGAACAGAGGCTAGTCACCACTTTGTGGTACTTTGCGACGGAGAAGTCTGCAGGACATCAAATTCTCGACAGGCATCTCCCCCCCAGGCTCTGGGGATCATTATTCTAGAGACCTGTTCTGCCATCATACAGGTCCTGCAGAAGGACTATATTAAGGTAAGTTTTCTCCTTTAACATCACATTCTATGTATTTAATGTTTGCTAATGTATTGTATTTCTTTCATCATTCCCTAATTACCATGATTGGAATATGCTGTGAATGTCCCCTTTGTTCTCATGCATACTGGAAGCTTTTAAACTTCCTTTTTTGTCCTTCATGCATATTTGCCTTCACTAACCTCCCCAGCATGCTATCCTGGGCCCATACACACCTAGCCTAGTCGCTTAACAATGTATTTTGGCAGCTCCATAGGAGTGCTTTACCCTAAACACCCCCAAAAATGTGTACAAAGGTTATTTGTGTCCTTAAATTCATGCAGAGTGCCAGAGGCTTTTTTTTGGGGTCCCAAAATCATTTGGAACCCTCCCTCCCCCCAACCGCTAAGTCAACAAATACCAATCCTCTATCTGCTGACTTTGCCAAACCCATACACACTATACCTACCTCTTTTGTGGTCCTATTTATGGATGAATTCACCAAAGCATGTAGTGAAAGGGTCTGCCTGAATACTTTGAAATGGTACTGTTTAAAGTTTTGTTCTCCTATTATCTTGATAGGTAATTGCAGAATGTAAAAATGTGCTTCAATTTGTACAGTGTGTATTTATATTTTTGTATTATGACACTTCTTACCTTTCCAGTGGGCGGCCAATAGTGTAAGTAAGGAGAAGCTGGCCAAAGTAACACACATTATGTATGCATTCAGCTCTCAATGAAGTGGAGAGGGTTACCTGTCCAAAACATCTCCCCCCCTAAAATTTTTACAATGGGCCATCAGAGGGGTTGAGGCATCTGATAAGTGGACCTTCTCTTTTTGTCTTTAAATTCTCCTTCAAATAAATGTTAATACTGATTTTGGCCAAAAATGTTTGTGTCTAATCTGCTTGCAATGTTTATGTGCAAAATGACTTTTTTCTTGTTTGACTCTACAGTTTCCTTCAATGCCACAGGAATGGCAGACTGTGGCATCCCAGTTTGCCCAGCGGTGGGACTTTCCCAACTGTGGAGAAGCAATAGATGGGAATCACATCCACACTGTCCCACCCCCCAACTCGGGGTCATACTATTATAACTATAGGGGGTTTAATAGTATTGTGTTGTTGATGGTGACAGTATGAGTTCCTGTATGTGGACGTGGGAATGAATGGCCGGATGTTGGATGGTGGAGTCATTGCCCAGACCGAATTTTACAGATAGCTCCAGAATGGTGGCTTGGGATTGCCACCTGCTAAAGAGAACTTGGAAGGACTCCTGTTTGTCTTTGTCGCTGATGAAGCATTTGGTCTGGGTGAACACCTGATGCGGCCGTTCCCGATGAGGACCCTCAACCTGGAGCAGAGGGTTTTTAACTACTGGCTAGCCAGAGCCAGAAGTGTGGTTGAAAATGCCTTTGGAATAATGGCCAGCTGGTTCCGCCAATCCTCACTGCAATAAACATGGCGGAATATAAAATCAATCATATCGTTATGGCATGCTGCATATTGCATAACTTTTTAAGAAAAAATGCATCGAACTATGTGGCCTCAATTGGGACTGAGGCTGGCTTATTACCGTATACAACAACCCTGACAGCTCTTGAAGCTGGCCCTCCTGGCTTGCCCCCCCCCCAAAGCGCCCGTGAACTTCATGAAAAGTATCTAGAGTACTTTGCAGGTAGGGGGGCCATTGATATCCTACAAAATGTTTAACAAACATGTGAAAAATAATTTTTTTATTTAAATGGAAATAATATTTATTTTGATTTACTGCTTGTGTTTCGTTAAGCTGCCTCCTAGGTTATTCAATGGGCTTTTCTTTTTTCCCTTTTTGTTCAATATTGCAAACATAATTTTTTAGATACATGACGTGACAATTGGGCTGATTTATGAAGCATTTGCACCATGAGTTGCGGCGCACGCCAATGCGCAAATGACATTTTCGTATTCACAAAATATATGCGCCAGTAAGACAGCGCAATTCCCCATTTACTATTCTCTTCCCAGCGCACGGGAGGAGGTGATCGGTACGCCACTATAGACATGGCGCACGGCATCTTTAACTGAAAATTAATTGAAAATTTAAATAAGCTGGAAGTGCCAATATTATGGAGGTGATGTGAGGAAGTATGGTACTAACTGCCCAAGTCACAAATATGTCCAAAATAGAATGAGAAAGTCATTTGCACCAGCAAATACATTTCGAACTGCGGGAGGTCAATTTATGTACCGCGCATGCTCAAACGGCATTTGCGTTTGTTCAAATGCATTGGTTCAGTGCGCCTGCAAAAACTTAGTAAATGTCAAGCAACGTAAATGCATTTGCATAGGTTGAAAGGACGCACCTCTACACTTTTTTTTTAACACTGGTTTACTTCGCGGCTATAATGAAATGTCAGTCCGGCAATACACATTTAAGTTCATTGATAAAAACAGCATTAAGAAAAAAAACAAAATTAAGAAAAAAAAATGCGTGGGGTTCCCCCAAAATTCAATACCAGGCCCTTCAGGTCTGGTATGAATATTAAGGGGACCCCCATGCCAAAAAAAAAATGGCGTGGGGGTGCCCCTCAAAATCCATACTAGGCCCTTCAGGTGGACCCCAAAGCACCCTCCCAATGTTGAGGGCATGTGGCCTGGTATGGCTGAGGAGGGGGGGCGCTCTCTCGTCCCCCCTCTTTTCCTGCGGCCTGCCAGGTTGCGTGCTCGGATAAGGGTCTGGTATGGATTTTTGGGGTGACCCCCGCGCCATTTTTTTATTTTGGCGTGGGGTTCCCCTTAAAATCCATACCAGACCTGAAGGGCTTAGTATTGATTTTGAGGGGGACCCCCGAGCCATTTTTTTTTATTTTGGCGTAGGGTTCCCCTTAATATTCATGCCAGATCTGAAGGGCCTGGTATGGATTTTGACGGGGACCCCCATGCCATTTTTTTATTTTGGCGTGGGGTTCCCCTTAAAATCCATACCAGACCTGAAGGGCCTGGTATGGATTTTGAGGGGGACCCCCACACCATTTTTTTTTATTTTGGCACGGGGTTCCCCTAATATCCATACCAGACCTGAAGGGCCTGGTATGGAATTTTGGGGGAACCCCACACATTTTTTTTTCTTAATTTTGTTTTTTTTCTTAATGTTGTCTTTATCAATGAACTTTTATGTGTATTGCCGGACCGACGGTTTTTTATAGCCGCGAGTAGTTTTAAATAACTTTTATTCCTTAAGGGCCAGTTCACACCACATGCAGTCCAGTGCGTTTTTTTTCTGCATCAAAAACGCATGGAAAGTAGGTTATATGGTTTTCAATGGCATAGTTCACACCAGTTCTTGCAGTTCCAGTGCGTTTCCAGTTCCCAAAAAAAAAGTAGAACATGCTGCATTTTTTATCCACTGGACTGTACTGGAACGCTTTAAAATGCATCAAAAATGCACTGGAACGCACCTAAATGCACCAAAAACACACTACAAAACACTTGTCCTTATTTAAGGTTGAGAAAAAAGAGGGGAGAAAAAAAGCACTGGACTGCATCAAAAATGCACCAAAAACGCACTGGAACGCATCAAAAACGTGCATGCAGAAAAACACCTGGAACGCATCTGGACTGCGCTTCTATGGTGTGATCTGGCCCTTAGGGCCCCGATAGCCAGTTTACACATAGAAACGCAGTCCGGACGCGTCCCAGCTGCTTTTCTGCATGCGCATTTTGATGAGTTCCAGTGCGTTTTTGGTGCGTTTTTGATGCAGTCCAGTGCTTCCCCCCCTCTTTTTTCTTTACCTTAAATAAGGACAAGTGCGTTCCAGTGCGTTTTTGATGCATTTTACAGCTTTCCAGTACAGTCCAGTGCACAAAAAATGCAGCATGTTCTACTTTTTTTTTTCAGGAACTGGAACGCACTGGAAATGCAAGCACTGGTGTGAACTATGCCATTGAAAACCATATAACCGACTTTCCATGTATTTTTGATGCATAAAATATGCATTGGACTGCATTGGTGTGAACTGGCCCTTAAGCAATTTGGCATATTTAAAGGCATTTCTCCTTGTTTCGTTTTTGGGGTTGTCCAATTGGTGACATTGATATATGTCCCTTAGGGTGGGACCTTGGCCCCATACCCATTTTAAGGCCAATAACTAGAAGATAAGCCAGCCAAGTGGGGACTAGTAAAATTACCAAGTCAGTTACCTTAGATTGCAATGGTATTTGTTGTATAACTTTTGCACATGTTAGGCTCTTTAGTTGCCCCCCCTGGACTGGGGGGTGTTTTGTCCCATCTGTAATTTTGGTGCATGCTGGATGATGTGCTTAATTTTGGACAGGGGGTGGCTTATTTTTTGCTAGCTGCATTTGGGTTGTTCTGGGCATGCTCGGGGACTTTGTTTTTTTCCTGTGCCTTTTGGTGTGTGAAATGCATTTGGGTTGGTCTGGGCATGCTTTGTTTTTTTTTGGTGGTGCTTTTTGTGTGTGAACAGTACTTGGATGTTTCTGGGTATGCTCAGAGTGTGTTTTCCTGTCGCATCATGGCAACATACACTTTGGGGTTGTGACTCCGCCCCCACAACCTGATAGGACCACATAGCTATAAATTGTAGAGAGGGCCCCGCCCCAATATTCTCTTATTTTTCCTCACCTGTCAGGACCGAACGGATTAGGAAGCACCCTCTTACCGCATTCGCCCCAGCCAGGTTCTAGCCTCTCCTGGGTGGAAGTCCTTACCTGTACAGCCTCTAAACGAGCTAGATGGAAGGAACCCCGCTCTGGTGATCTCGGGGGTATGTTGCGGCTCCAGTATAAACCTTAAACAAGCTTAGTTGTTGTGCAGTGGTCTCTAGGTTCTTTTGCTTCACTTTTTTCTTTTGCTGGGCTCTGTAGTCCCTCTGTGTCTCTCTACAGGCTTCCCGAGCATCTCGGCGCTTCCACGCATGCGCAGTATGCACCCTCAGGGCGTTCTTTCGGTTTTGCCAGTATCCAAGATGGCGCCTTGCACGAGCGGGTCGTGACCTTTGGCGGCCATGGCGGCAACTTTAAAAAGCCCATTTAAAGCACTACAGGCTTGATACCCCTGCAGGGGTTCCGACAGTTGGTGAGTGGGCCTTTTGAGGGGGGAGCACAGAAGTCACCAGTCAACCCTGTTTACAAGAAAGTCACTCTGGGAAATATCGTGCCTTGTTATTATATAAAGTGCATGGGACTTATATATATAGTGCTCCAATCAGTATAATACATGAACTGTGTAAACATTGCTATATATATGCATATGGTGGATTAACTAATTTTTTTCATAAGAATTAGTATAACTGCACTAATGTACGCTTCTTGCTATACATAGTACGTTTCCAGTCGTTTTGTAACAGTATTGGATACGGTTACTGATTTACCAGCTACATATATTGTTTATATAGTTTTTTCTATATGTTTTCTCCTTACATGTTTTACACACCATTTGTAACGGAAACCACATGTAACCAGCGTATGATATACACATATGTCTCTTACTCACCTTTGATAATATTAAATATTCCCTCTTATACATTCCTGAGGGGTTAGAATCTTGTATATAAGAGATAAAAAAACGTTACGCCAATGTTTCCTGTATAGGCTCAGCCAACAGGTTTTTCAGGTAGCCCCGTCTTATCCCTAAATAAGATTTTTTAGAATATATATGCATGGCAGGGCATTCCTAGTGAGTGTCTTTGTATAAGGGAGGCAGCAACCTGTGTGTTTCCTTTTTCTTTGCCATTTATACCAATCCTAAGCGCGGCTTTTCAGGAACAATATCTATTACCTGTAATAGCCCACCTGAGAGAAAAGGGGCTGAGGGTCCATCATTACCTGGACGACATCCTACTTCTCTCAGACGGCCAGGACTCTCTCGTCCAACATCGGGAAATTCTGGTTTCCACGTTACAGTCCCTAGGGTGGCTGATAAATTGGAAAAAGAGCAACATCCATCCCACACAGAGAATGGTCTTTCTGGGAGCCGAACTGGACACAAGGGAGAACACAGTGTAACTTCCACGGGAAAAAATTCCCCTCCTAATACAAAAGGTGAAAAGGGCAATCTCTGCTACAGTGCTTCCGGCCAGGACATGTCTCAGTGTCCTGGGCTCCCTAGCGTCCACCATTCCAATGGTCCAATGGGCACAATGGAACTCGAGGCCTCTCCAGATCTCCTTCCTGCGCCAGTGGAATGGTACATCAATGTCCCAGCCAATCTTCATCTATTAGGAGGTAAAACAATCATTGAGGTGGTGGACACGACCTCACAACTTGAGAAGATGCAAGCATATAATCACTCCTCATCAAGAGACGGTGACCTCAGATGCCAGTCTGCAGGGATGGGGAGCTCACTATCAGGACTCAGGGCCGCTGGCCTTTCAGGACTCAGGATTCAGTGTCAAATGTTCTGGAGATGAGAGCAGCGTTTCAGGCTCTCCTGGCCTTCAGTTTTCACTTGAGGGAGAAGCATGTCCTTCTGAGGATGGACAACAAGGTGGCTGTCACCTACATCAACAGGCAGGGGGGCACCGGAAGCAGGTCCATGATGCAGGAGGTCCATCCTGTTCTAGAATGGGCACAGCTGAATCTGTTGGATCTAAGGGCGGTTTATGTTCCGGGAGTCCAGAACACCTTGGCCGACTCGCTGAGCAAGAATTTCTACTTCAACAACGAGTGGTCTCTGAGTCCCCAAGCCTATGCTCTCATATCCCGGACCTGAGGTTCACCAGAGATAGACCTAGCTGCAACTCCGGAGAACACAAAATGCCAGAGATTTCTATCAAGGATGCCATTTCCTTCGGCGGAGGGGACGGATTGCCTCCAACACCCCTGGAATTTTGACCTGGGGTACATTTTCCCTCCGACTCCTCTCATAGCGAGATTCCTCCTGAGGCTCAAGAAGTCAACGGCATTGGTGGTAGCAGTAATTCCTTTCTGGCCGAAGAGGCCATGGTTTTCCACCCTCATGCAGCTGAGCACGGCAGATCCCCTGCCTCTCCCATTGTCGACAGACCTGCTCTCCCAGGGGCATCTTCTTCACCCAAACCCGGAGAAGCTACATTTGATGGCGTTGAGACTGAAAGGGCTAGGTACCTAGAGCAAGGCTGTTCCCAGAAGGTGGTGGATACCTTACTCCAGGCCAGAAGACCTACCACCAACAACACATACAGACGGGTCTGGGAAAAATTTGTCTCCTTCACTCAACAGCAAGGTTGGGACTCGTCCTCCCCGTCGGTGTCTCAGGTCTTGGAATTTCTTCAATTAGGCCTAGAGAAAGGCCTTAGGTCAAGCACCCTGAAGGTCCAGGTATCGGCCCTGTCCGCCTTGACAGGAGTTAAATGGGCGCAAGATCCTCTTGTGATTCAGTTCTAAAGGGCCTGTCTAAAACTGAGGCCCCCCAGAAAACCGTCATTCCCAGTCTGGGATCTCTCAGTCATTTTGGAGGCACTATCCAAGGAACCTTTTTTCCCAATCGAAAGCATATCCCTCTGGGATCTAACGCTGAAAGTTTCATTCTTAATAGCCATAACATCGGCGAAGAGGGTGTCAGAGATGCAAGCTCTAATGGTTAGTGAACCATATCTGGTTGTTTTTCCAGACAGGCTAGTCCTAAGACCTTCGGATCAATTCATCCCCAAGGTATCCTCATCTTTTCATTTCAACCAGGAGATTAATATTCCAGCACTCAGCACGGATCAGGGAGATCCTCACCCACTAGATGTCAAAGGAACCGTCTTGGAGTATCTCTTGGCAACCAAATCCATCAGAAAGTCGGAGAGCCTCCTAATCATTTCACATGAATTCAGGAGAGGTCAAGCGGCATCCTCACGCACCATTGCTTCATGGCTAGTAAAGACCATCAAGAGGACTTATTCACTGAGTAACCATAAAATACCTGAGGGCTTAAGGGCACACTCCACCAGGGCAGTGGCAACCTCCTGGGCTGCATATTGTAGAGTCTCGGCGGAGACAATTTGCAGAGCGGCTACCTGGTCTTCCAGGAACACCTTTATGTCCCATTACAAGGTGGATTCCGCCTGCTTATCCACAGTGGATTTCGGAAGATCCGTTATCCAGGCCAATTCTTCTATTCTTTGTTAATAAACTTAGTTTGAATTCCCACCCAGTCTTTGCGAGTTACTCCCCAAAGTGTATGCTGCCATGATGCGACAGGAAAACGGAAAATTGTATACTCACCTTTCCGTAATTTTCCTTTCCTGTCGTATCTTCATGGCAGCATACAATCTCCCACCCTTCTAAGGTGCTATATACGGAGAATACTGGGGTGGGGGCCCTCTCTACAATTTATAGCTATGTGGTCCTATCAGGTTGTGGGGGCGGAGTCACAACCCCAAAGTGTATGCTGCCATGAAGATACGACAGTAAAGGAAAATTACGGAAAGGTGAGTATACAATTTTCCGTTTTTTGGGTTAGTAATTTAAGGACATCCTTAACAGGTGTACCCACTTTGAAGTTCTCTCTACATTGTGTGAACTTGCATTTTGTGTGTTTCGTGGACTGTCCATGTGTTTGCAATTGCCTCATTAGCACACAAACCTATGTTATAGAAAGCTTGCAGATAGCATGCTTTACTTTGCCCTGAAAAGAGCCAGGATTGTGTGTGTGGGAGGCCGGCAAGAGAGTACATTTGGGTGTCCTTATCGATTTTCTATTTGTATTTTGTTTGTTATGTTGTTGCAAAACAGATGTGTTTTTATGCAATTTATTTGTTACTCTGGTTTGTTGTATTTTTTTGGGTGGTGGTTATTTTACCATGGAATCTTTTTTATGTTGGCCATTTTTGTTGTTTTTATGTTCACTTTGATTTAACTGTCTGTGCTGCATTATTTTTAAAATTCTTTCTCAAGATGTTGTGCCTAATGTTGTTTCAATCCTTAATAGATGTCCATTTGTTGGGTGCACTCCTTTTAACTCCTATTAATTTACACTGCAAAAGGGTCAAACCTCAGACATATTCTGTTAGTGTCTCAAATTAACATACATGTGTGTATTTTGCTTTCCTTGCTTCTTTTCCAAGTCCTGTGTTTTTTTTTTTTTTTGGACCAATAAAATTGTTTCAATTTTTTATGTTTTATGTGTGTTCTTTTCATGCAACGGATTTCCCAGCTGCAACTTAACTAGGTTGATTGGCATGTCTTAGACAAATTCCCTTTTTTTTCAGTTTTATTTTTTTTTAGTTTTAAGTTACTTTCCTGGTCCCTTCATGGTAGCACATGCATGGATTGTGGGTATGCTGCCATGGATAGTGACCAGGAAAGTATCATTTCAGAGTGGTAAGTATTCAATATTTTTTTGAGCAGTGGTTTTCAGCCTCAGTCTTCAAGTACCCCTCCTGACAGGACATGTTTAGGAAATTTATCTGTAGCACTAACTCTCGGTGGAGCTGCTGGTTTAAAGCGGGCTGTTACCTTCACTCTTGATACCTCCGTTTCACCGGCACCGGGTCTAGTATCCAGTTGGACGATATAGACACCAAACATTTGAGTATATTTTCCAATGCTTTATTGAACAAGTAATAAAGGAAGTAGCAGGAAAGAGGCAGAAGGAAAGCCACAGGGAAGCTCAAATACCTTTCCTTAGTATTCTTTAGAACATTCTTTGCAATTGAGCACTTGTAATTGAATGCACTCCCCTAGTGGGATTCAATCTTTGTCCGCCTGGATAGGCCTCTCTCACTTGCCTAGCAGCCAGCACGTAGCACGAACAAAAGTCTCTGCCACAGACTTGTTTGGAATAAAACCCGTACGATCCTCTGCCACAGGATGTATTGGTTTGCGATGAATGTCAGACACAATACTTGAACCTTTAAGTCAACCCGGCAGTACTACCCTGTTTCCCCGAAAATAAGACCTAGCGTGATTGTCGGTGATGGCTGCAATATAAGCCCTACCCCCCATATAAGCCCTAGTTAATGTCCTTGTAGGTCTTATTTTCAGGGTAGGGCTTATTTTCGGGGAAACAGGGTAGGGCTTATTTGGGGGGTTGCGCTTATATTGCAGCCATCACAGACAATCATGCTAGGTCTTATTTTGGGGGAAACAGGGTATGCATTAAGACTACTTCAGGATACGTCCTACAACCGAGTCACCAGGCCCCTCTCCAGACCAGCACTCTGCGTGATCCTTCCATGACGGGTCCTCCCCTGGGATCTCCTCGGTTGTCCAGCTTCTTCACTCAGGATAGACAGCTCAGGACCATTCCTCTGCTGCTGTGGTAGGCCCCAGATAGGCTTCTGGGCCCAAACACACGCCGCAGCGACGTGGGCCTCCAGAGGACCATGAGGTGGTACTCCTAACGCATACCTGTCGGCCAGGAGGGCCAGCAGGTGGCTGAAAACGAACCCCTAAACATGGCGTCTGTCCCATAAATACCCTCTCCCAGAATGCAACTTGGAGGACCACCTTCACCGTGCTGTATCCGGGATAGAGGAGCACTCAAACGCTTCAACACGTTGCCTTTCCAACACCAGCCCATGGTGACAACAACACCCACCGGCACAGTGTGGAACCCTCGCAACTCAGCCAAGCTGGAACAGAGGCAAATCTAACTTCACCTATCAGCGGTAGATTGAAAAATCTACCAACGCTACATATCTTATCTAAAATAGCTGTCCAAAATACAAAGCCATTGACTTTGATTTAAAGCACCTGTGCAAGATGAAGGTAAACCTGTAAACATGGCCTGTTGGGGGGTACTTGAGGACAGGGTTGAGAAGCACTGATTTAGAGCACTGAACTAAAATCAAGCTGAAGACAATCCTATTCTAATTGAGGACATTTGAGGGAAATCAAGATATTTTTTTTTTTTGGTTGGGCTTTGTGTCCCTTTTCTTAAAATTGGCTTTGCTTCCTGTCACATAGCCAAACAGGAAGTGAGAGTAAAACCCTAACAATATTTTTCCTTGTGGACACACAGGTCAATGCCCCCATCATGCAAATTGCACTCTAGCACTTTATTGTGTACACCACAAATTAGGTATTTTTGGGTTTATTAAAGGCAAATCCTTTCTGCAATACAAGTGTAGTTGATGAAAAGCAGAGGGGAAGCACTGGTGATTTTATCATCCAATCATGTAGAGGCAAAGATGCTGTTTTGTTCTTTTCCTTGCATGTCCCCCTCGGATCTCCAGCAACTGCATTTTTAAGTGCACTTGTAGTGCAAAGTGGATTTACCTTTTAGTAAATAAACCCCAAGATACATAATAATTTGGGATGTGCATGGCAAAATACTACTATTTAGATTGACCTGTGTGTCCCCAAGGACATACATTGGTAGGGTTTTACCCTCACTTCCTGTTTGGCTATGTGACAGGAAGTGAATAATTTTGAATGAGAAATTGGCAAAATTTGGGAGGTGTCTTCACCCTATCAGGGGTGTAGACGTCTGACAAAACTTCTAATACCTCTGCAATCTATCCCCAAGCAAAAATAAGAAAGGATTTTAATGAGTTTAACTTTGCAAAGACACATTCCTAAGTTCAATTGTGATGCATGTTAATGGCCCATTTAGACCTTTAATAGAAAGTCATCAGTTGCCTTTGACTCTAAACATTATTTTTGGCCAGTCCTAGAAATCTGCATCTGTTTTTCTATTAACCACTTGGTGTCTGTACTATAGCCAAACGACGGCCACAGCATGTACCTGAATTTCTGGGAGGCTGTCATATTACGGGCTCCCCGTGTGCTCCCTGCAGGGCGCGCAGCGCGCACTGAGTCACTGAGACTTGGGTGATCACAGATCGAAGTAAGGGCCGATCCCGGCCCCTTACCACGCGATTAGTAGTCAGCCAATGACGGCTGATCACATGACGTAAACTAAAGCTCGGTAATTGTTTAATTTTTCTCCTCACGCTGACAGCATGAGGATAAAAATAAAAGCTGATCACCGGCTTAGGTGCAAGGGACATTGGTCCCAAAGAGGCAATTCTGCCTCATCTGTGCCCACCAGTGCCACCTATCAATGCCCACCAGTGGTCCCAAGCAGTGCTGCCTATCAGTGTAACCAATCAGTGCCGCCTCATCAGCGCACATCAAAGGAGAAAAATTACCTGTCAAAATTTAATATCAAAATATCCAAAAATAGACAAAATCTGTCTTTTCTTTTTTTTTGAACAAAAGAAAAAAAACCACAGAGGTGATCAAATACCACCAAAAGAATGCTCTATTTGTGGGAAAATTAAAAAAAAAAAACATTTGGCTAAGTATGACTGCGCAATTGTCATTCAAAGTGCATAAACTCTGAAAATTGGTCTGGACAGCAGGGGGGTTTAAGTGCCCAGTAAGCTATTGATAATTTCCATGCAAGATATGGATTTCTGTAATAAAGATGTGTGCCCGCTGTGTGTACGGCATGTGCACATGGGCGTAAGCAAGTCGCACACATATGAACGGTACTCATTGTAAATCATGGGGTACAACTTGTGATGCAACTTTTCAGTCCCAAGTGGCCTTAGGCTCTCTTTCCACTACTGCGAGTTGTTGTGGGACTTGACACATGTGAAGTCGCAGGACAAGTCAAAACGCATGTATTTCAATGTTCTAATTGGTGCAACTCCAAAAAAAGTTCTTGCACTACTTTGTTCCAACTTCAGTGTGACTTTTTCTCTGATGTTTTGAACTAGTCACATGACATGGCATTAAGGCTCGGTTTCCACTATTGCAAGCCCAAAGTTGCGTGTTTTTTGCCGTGAGTTTTCTGCAACTTTTTGTCAAAACTTGAAGCAATGCCTGTGTATTTTTGAGGTCTATGGACCTCAAGTCTCATCAAAGTGGGACCAAAGTAGTGTAGGGACTACTTTGAAGTGTTGCGACTTAAAGTTGCACACATATGAACGCTGCTCATTGTAAATCATGGGGTAGAACTTGTGATGCAGCTTTTCAGTCCCTAGTGGCATGACAAGTTGCAATAGTGGAAAACAAGCCGAAAAAGCACATTGTAAATCACGCAACTTTGAAGTTGAAATAGTGGAAAGAGAGCATTAGGCTAAAGTGGTAATAGGAAGATGCACTGTAAGAATTACTTCTAATTGTAGAAAACCAAACAGGCTCTTGCACTGAATCTAATTTATGGAAGATCTAACTGATTGGCCAGGGTATGGTGACCTTTAAAGATATGAAAACTTGAATTTCTGGTGTTTAAGTCTCATACACATGATGGGACTTTGTACAAACTTTCCCGTGGATTTTTGTACAAAGGGCGTTGGCCTTAGGGTTCTTTCACACGGACGTGTCCATGTACGGAGCCCGCTCTGCTCAGTGGGGGATCGCTCCGTGGATCCCCGCTGAGCAGTCAGATGACAGGTCTGTCTTTGCACACTGTGCAGGGTTGGACCTCTCAGAGTGCCGCTCTCCTCTATGCGGGATCGGATGATGACGGACCGTAGAGTCCGTCTTCACCTGATCCAATCCGCAGATGGATGGAAAAATAGGTTTTCCCTCCGTTACACTTTTTCGGATTGGAGTGGGTGTGGGACATGTCACCACTGACATCCGACCCTCCAGAGAGGTCTATGGAGTGTCTGTTCAGGTCCGCAGGTCCGAGGCGGACCTGAAAGGTCTGTCTATGTGAAAGGGGCCTTAGGCCCCTTTCACACCGGGGCGGTAGCGGTAAAACGGCGCTATTTTTAGCGCCGCTTTAACGGTGGTATTCGGCCGCTAGTGGTTTTAACCCCCTCTAGCGGCCGAAAAGGGGTTTATATAAATCCACCCACAAAAAACGCTGCCACAGCGGCGTTTTGCCGGCGGTATAGCCGCGCTGTCCCATTGATATCAATAGGCAGGAGCGGTTTATGCACCGCTCCAAAGGTGCTGCTAGCAGGACTTTTTTTAGGCTCCTTTCACACTGGTTCATTTTTAGGTGCTACAGCGCTAAAAATAGCATCTGAAAAACGCCCTAAAGAAGAGACTCCATTCACTCCAGTGAGGGCTTTCACACTGGAGCGGTGCGCTGGCAGGGCATCACAAAAAGTCCTGCCAGCAGCTGCTTTGGAGCGGTGAACTCACTGCTCCTCCCCACTGAAATCAATGGGGCAGCGCTGTGATACCGCCAGCAAAATGCCTCTCTAGCGGCATTTTGCGGGTGGATTTAACCCCTTTTTGCCCACTAGCAGGGGGGTTAAAACCGCCCCGCTAGGAGCTGAATAGCGCCGCTAAAAGGACAGTAAAGCGGCGCTAAAAATAGCGCCGCTTTACCGCAGACGCCCCCACCGCCCCAGTGTGAAAGGGGCCTTACTGTCCTGCTAGCGCACCGCTCCAGTGTGGAAGCCCGATTCACACTGGAGTGAATGAAGCCACTTCTTTAGGGTGTTTTTCAGGCACTATTTTTAGCACTATAGCGCCTGAAAAATGCCCCAGTGTGAAAGGGGCCTTAGAATTGTGCTTTTAGCTGCGTTTTCTACCACAGCTAAATGCACACAATGCTTTCGTATGGCCCCATTCACACACTGCATTTTAAATAACATGCAGTTTGGTGCGGATAGAAAAAATAGAATTGACTGCATCCAGGAGCGATTTAGCGCAGCTATCCGCACATAACCGCAGGTAATCGCAGTGCACTGTGTCAGCTGCAGATAGCAGCGCCAAGCTGGCTCGCTCATCGGGAAAGGAAAAAATGTTTTTTCCTTTCCCAATAAGCGACAAGCATGGGGATCCGACTTGGATCCCCGCCAATACCAGGCACTGTGGTATGAATCTTGAGGAACTCTATGCCAAATTTTACATAAAAAACGTGCATGGGTTCCCCTCCCAGAGCATACCAGGCTCTTTGGTCTGGTATGGCTTTTAAGGGGAACCCCCTACGCCGAAAAAAATGGCGTGGTGTCCCCCCAAAATCAAAACCAGACTTTTATAAGAGCACGCAGCCTGGCCGGTCAGGAAAGGGGGTGGGGACGAGCGAGCGCCCCCTCCTGAACCGTACCAGGCCGCATGCCCTCAACATGGGGGATGGGTGCTTAGGGGAAGGGGGCGCGCTGCAACCCCCCCACCCCAAAGCACTTTGTTCCCATGTTGATGAGGACAAGGGCCTCTTCCCGACAACCCTGGCCATTGGTTGTTGGGGTCTGCGGGCAGGGGGCTTATCAGAATCTGGGAGCCCCCATTAATAAGGGGGGCTCCCCCCACCCTATGTGAATGAGTATGGGGTACATGGTAAAGTAAAGTAATTTATTAGGCAGCTCCGGGGGTCTTCTTCTGACTTTGGGGGCCTCATCTCCGCATCTTCTCCCGGTGTCCGGTTCTTCTTCGCGCTGTCCGGCTTCTTCTCCCGGAGTCCAGTTCTTCTGCCGGGCTCCTCCGCTATCTTCTGCTCTTTTGCCGCTCTTTTGCTAGCGGGGGCCTGGTCTTCTCCCGCTGTCCGGTTCTTCTCCGCTCTCCGGTATCTTCTGCCGGACTCCCCCGCTATCTTCTTCCAGCTCTTTTGCTAGCGGGGGCCCGGTATTCTGCCTCTGTCCGATTCTTCTGTCGCTGTCTGGTTCTTCTGTCGCTGTCTGGCCGCAGGGCACCCCCTTACCCAAACTACCCATCCCCCATGTTGAGGGCATGCGGCCTGGTACGGTTCAGGAGGGGGGGCGCTCGATCATCCCCACCCCCTTTCCTGACCGGCCGGGCTGCGTGCTTGGATAAGGGTCTGGTATGGATTTTGGGGTGACCCCCCACGCCGTTTTTTCGGCGTAGGGGGTTCCCCTTACAATCCATACCAGACCGAAGGGCCTGGTATACCCCAGGAGGGGGAACCTATGCCGGTTTTTCTCGTGCCACTTTAATAAGAAGATGTGTTTTTCCTATTGCAGCAAGCGCGAGATGTACCTCGCCGACGGGATTGCGCTGGAAACATTCTCGCAGGCAGGTACTGCTGTGCGTGTGCTGGTTCACACGCTCAATTAAGGATTTATCCGGCGTACCAATTAAGGTATGAACCGGCGCAGCACATTCATCTTAGTAAGTGACCCCCAATGTCTTTTTCAGCGAACTATTATGTTGTGGGTCTACTACACACACACACCTTGTTTTTGTTGTTAATGTATGTAATGCATTACTGATAAAAATATTCATCATTTTCAGCACCATGATTGAAATTTGTGGAGTCACGAAAATGGCATGATTGTGGCAAATTATAAAGCACTGTGGGTGTTATTTACTAAAGGAAATTCCACTTTGCACTCCAAGTGCACTGCAAAAGTGCACTTGAAACTACACTGAAACTGCACTTGTAGTGCAAAGTGGATTTGCCTTTAGCAAAATAACCCCCATTGTCACTGTAAACACCAACTTACTACAAAAATTGCTATTGAGCATTGAAAGAAGAAGCCACACATTGTTGAGTAGAACACATTTTACTCAAAGCACATTCACATGTGCGTTCGAAAAGGGTTTTTGAACAAACCAACATCTTTGGTGTATAACATTTTTTTTTCACATTAGAAATATCCTTTTTTTGGTTAAACAGGCATCTTTCAAAACATAACATACACAATTCAGGAACTTACAAAGTTTAACTTTGATAAAGTGAAGGCAATATCAAACATTAGTATGTCCAAACTGTGTTCATCTTGCCTTCATCAGATGGGGTGATGTCACCCCTGTAAAAGCCAAATTTTGAAGATGCACACAAATTGTGATTCAAACTGGGGATTTCCCTCCTGATCCCATGCCTAATGTCAACATGTGCTAGCTCCCATCATGGGGGATCAATGGACGTGTTTTGGGGCTACAACCGTGTTCATTGATTTCCCGCGATGGCAGATAGCACATGTTGACACACCGTATGGCAAATAGTTGATGTCTGCCCTGGGGTACAAAGGCTTTGCCAATTTAACCAGTTTCTCCAGGGTTCCTCTTTATTTTATTATGACCCATAATAAATGGATATTTTTTTTTCAGAAATACTTGCCTACGTGTTTTAGTTCAAAAAGGACAGTTTGTTTGTGAGTAGGCAGGTACATTTCAAAAATACAATGTCAAATTAACAAGGGACACCAACACCAAACAACCTCCTTGAGGTTAAAAAATACTAGATAATAATGTATAATAATATATATATATGTAGATAATAATATAATATATATATATATATATATATATATATATATATATATATATATATATATATATATATATATATATATATATATATATATAAACAAAAATTCTAAACATTATTATGGAGATCTGATGAAAAAAAAAAAATATATTATTCAGAAGATCACGAAAAATAATAAAGAAATCAGTTTGTGGGAACTCTGTGTGAATATCAGCAGCAAAACAACTTCATAATTCTAGCATTATAAAGAAGAAGAGAATGCGCTGCATTAAAAGATTTTAAAATTTGCAGCGTGACGAATGTGCTATTTCCACTATAAATGCTAGTTTTACCAGACCGAGAGCTTCCGTCTCATAATTTATTCTGAGCATGCGTGGCACTTTGTGCTCGGAATTTACGAGAACAAATTTTGTTGTCGGAAAATTTGATATCCAGATCTCAAATTTTGTGCGTCGGAAATTCCAATGGAAAAAGTCAGATGGAGCCTACACACGGTCGGAATTTCCGACAACAAGCTCCGATCGCACATTTGCCGTCGGAAAGTCCGACCGTGTGTGTAGGGTATAACAGATTTTTTGCCAAGTGTATTGATAGTGATTGCTTATGAAGAGGATCTAATGTGCTGATCTGTGCTATCAAGATTCTAATATTAGCTTCCCTTTCTTTTTTGCGTTTGGAGCCCATCCTAATCAATTCCCCCTTTGATTGTGCATTTATGTGCCTCCCAGTCTGTCAGTGGATCTGCATCTGGTGTGGCCTTAAGTCTAAAAAATTCCTTCAGTGTATATGTGATTGTGGGAAGAAGTGCTGGGTCAGTTAGTAGCGAGGCATTAAGTCTCCATGTCAGTGGTTTATATATTTTGGCAGTGTGGGGGGAGTTGATATATGCCCCTGTTGAAGACCCATTGGTCAAAACGCGTAGGTTTTTTTGGCCTATTGCTCTCCACATTGCCCTTTGTTTTATTTCTGTGATCACATTTTTATCTCTGTATGCTGGTTTTTAGAAATAAACTACCACTTTTTTTGATCTGCACCATGTGGAAGCATTTTCTTTTTTCCACATATTTTCCTGCTGAGAGTGGCTCCGGAGGGTTGTTGATCTTACCAACTAGATCCAGTTTGACATTCCCAGGATTGGAGGTCCATTTGGAGGTTTTCCATCTGTTCCCTGGATTCCATCCCAGAGGTCCTGGACCCCTTTGGAGTTCCATACATTAGCCATTTGTGGCACCATGCCTGTATGATTCCATGTCGCTGACATTGGAGTCCACCAGTTCCAGTAAGGGCACACGCACTTTTCCTTATTATTGATGATGCAATATCTTTGATACTTTCCACACCGGACAGTGTTCAACTTTTTTTTTAACCAAAAAGGTTTTTATTGCTCAAAAAACAAACAGTACATTCAAACATGAAACACACTACACTTTATCCATATAGTGGATTCTCCAACATATGGTCCATTGTTACAGTTGTCAATACTTAAATTCAGCATCTGTTTGCGGTTCCCTTTTGTTTAGACTATTAAGTTTATCTCACTTTATGCCATATCGCTACCCTCTACCATCTATTCCACGACACCTATATCCCTGTCCTAGTCCCATCATGTAATGAAACATCCGTCCGGATGTCTCCCTCATCCTTCTTTGCACCTATACGCCTTTCAACAGCCTCATATTAACTAGCTCCATGGGGCTTATTCCTGGCGTGTCAAGCCATGCGTCCCATAGTTTGTAAAATTTTCCAGGGTTTCCCTTGTGCTGGTATATGTATTTTTCCATTATGAGTGTTTTTCCCATGTGTTGTATCCATGTTTTAATCTTTGGCAGTACAGCTGATTTCCAGCTCATAAGGATTGTTTCCTGGCCTAGAACAGTGCTCTGGTGAAGGCAACTCTCATTCCCTCCTCCGCTATCTCCCCTCCAGAACTTCCCAGCTCAGTGGGTCAAGGCGGACATTGGTCTGGAACACCTGATTCAGTGTAGCCAGAACCTCCATCCAATATCTATGGAGTTTGGGGCAATGCCAGAGGAGGTGAACTAGATCCCCAGGCACCGTTCTGCACCCGCCACATAGTGGATCGGGGGCTCTGACAATTTTGTAAAGCTTCACAGGGGTATAGTGCGGGTAAACCCTTTGCGCCACATTTAGTGAACATGTATTAACTGCCTGTAGGGCCTCTTCCCACAGTTCCCCTGTAATGGGGCCCAGATCTGCCTCCCACTGTGTCACTGCCTTCATAGGATGCCCTTCCAGGAATGATGACAGTAGCATATGTGAAATTGTGAAATTATACCTTTTGTGTCGGACGCGTCCTGTAGCATGTGAAAGACAGGGGTGGGGGACTGAATCCATTCCATTGCATCCCCTTGTGCTCTAACAGCATTTTGTAATTGTAAATAGTAAAATAGCAGGTTGGTAGGTAATGCATATTTGGATTGTAGGTCATTGAAAGAGAGCAAGGTCCCATTATGAAAAATATGTCTCAAACGGCTTATACCCATGGGGAGCTACCTGGGTCCCTGTCGGATCTTAGCTAATTCTGCGTACGTTTTATTTCCCCATAGTGGGCTGTAGGCTGTAAACCCCGTCATGTTTTTTAGTTGTTTAGTCTTGTTCCCCACCTTCTAAAGGAGTGTATACGTGGGCATTTGTTTGTTGGGCCTTTGAAAGTGTTGAGCTTCTAGTCCCTCGGGTATAGATTCCATCCCCGAGCCAATCAGCATGAGTTTGGCTGATGAGCTGGTCAGCGAGGGGACCATGGCACCAGGTGCTGTAGCTGTGTGGCCAGGTAGTATATCCAAGGGTTGGAAAGGACGAGCCCCCCCCCCCCTCCTTCAGGTATTGCAATTGCTCTAGTTTAATTCTAGGGGTTTTGGTGTGCCATAGTAACAGCCTAAATGAGGAGTTGACCACTCTAAATATCTTCAGTGTAATAACTACCAGCGTTTTATGTAGCATGTATAAAAACTGCGGCATCAGAATCATCTTGATGAGGTTTGTCGTTCCTGCTAGGGACATTTCAAGTTTGTTCCATATGTTTATTTTGTTTCTAAAACAAGATAACAGGGGATATATGTTCAGTTTGCTAAATTCAGTTCGTTTAGTGGAAATGTGTATACCTAAGTATTTGAAGGTGGACACTATGGGTACCGGGCAGGAGGGCCCCTCACCAGGTGAGGGGGACCCATCCATAAACATTAAGGCTGATTTGGTCCAGTTAATGGTAAGGCCTAAAAAATGGCCAAACTCCGTGATAAAGGACATTACCTGAATCAAAGAATCCTGCACATCTTCCAAGAAATGAAGCATATCGTCGCCATAAAGCATGATTTTTTCATGCAGTTCACCATAACGGAATCCCATAACCACTTCAATACCAGGCACTTAGACACCTTCCCGCCCAGGCCAATTTTCAGCTTTCAGCGCTGTCACACTTTGAATGACAATTGCCCGGTCATGCAACACTGTACCCAAACAAATGTTTTATCATTTTGTTCCCACAAATAGAGCTTTCTTTTGGTGGTATTTGATCACCTCTGCGGTTTTTATTTTTTGCGCAACAAATAATAAAATACCGAAAATTTTGAAAAAAAAACAAGTTTTTCTTTGCTTCTGTTAAAAATTTTTGTAAATAAGTACGTTTTCTTCTTCAATGACGGGCACTGATATGGCTGCACTGATGGGCACTGATACAGCGGCACTGATGGGCACTGATGAGGTGGCACCAATGAGGTGGCACTGATGAGGTGGCACTGACAGGCACTGATGATGGGCACTGATATGCGGCACTGATGGGCACTGATAGGTGGCACTGATGGGCACTGATAGGTGGCACTGGTATGCGGTACTGATGGGCACTCATAGGTGGCACCGATGGGCACTCATAGGCAGCACTGATGGCCACTCATAGGTGGCATTGAGGGGCACTCGTAGGTGGCATTGATGGGTACTTATGGGTGGCACTGATAGTTGGCACAGATGGGCACGGATGGGCACTGATGGGCACGGATGGACACTGACAGGTGGCACTGATGGACACTGATGGGTGGCACTGATGACACTGATTGTTTGCACTGATGTCCCTAAGGTGGCATCGCTGGGTATCACTGCAACAGTGCCCACATTTGTGGGCACTGATTGGCACAGATTGGGCACTGACTGGGCACACTGGGCACATGTGGATGGCCATGGGGTACATACCTGGCCATCCACATGTTGCTCCATCCCTGGTGGTCCTAGTGGCGATCCCTGGTGGTGTAGTGTGGTGATCTGAGGAGGGGCTGCGCTGATAAACAATCAGCACAGACCCCCCCTGCCAGGAGAGCTGCCGATCGGCTCTCCTCTACTCGCGTCTGTCAGACGTGAGTGAGGAAGAGCCAATCAACGGCTCTTCCTATTGACATTGTGATCAGCCGTGATTGGACACGGCTGATCACGTGGTAAAGAGCCTCCGCCGGAGGCTCTTTACCAAGATCGGTGTAGCCGTGTGTCAGACTGACACACCGATCCACCGATCGCCACGATGTGTGCCCCCGCGGACGCGCAGTGGCATGTTATCCTGCTGGACGTCATATGACGCCAAGTCAGGATAACTGAACCACCGCCCGGCCGTCATCTGCTATGGGCCGGACGGGAAGTGGTTAATCTGTGGGCAGCTCCTTGCTGGAGCTGCAAGGGGCTTGATGGCCAGAGCAAAGAGCAGGGGAGATAGGGGACATCCCTGCCTAGTTCCCCTGCCCAGTGCAAAGGCGTGTGACAACCTGTCTGACATGCGTATGGCAGCCTGTCGTGTGTCATACAGTAGCCTCACCCACCTGATGAACCTGGGTCCGAACCCAAACTTGGCCAGTACAGCCTACAGATACCACCAGCCAACAGTGTTGAATGCCTTATTGGCGTCAAGAGACAACAGTGCCCTGTGGCCGGCTGAATCCGAGGGAGTCTGCATGTTCAAGTATAGTCGTCTGAGATTGGTCACAGTAGACGGGTCTTTACCTGATTTGAGCAGTAGTATAATGTTGGCCCTTGTCATGGTGGTAGGTAGCTTTCCTGATTTAAATGAGGAATTGAAGACTTCTAGTAATTTGGGTAAAATTACTTCTCCACATTGGGTATAAACCTCCATAGGGATCCCATCATCCCCCGGGGCCTTGCAGGTAAGGAAGGAGGCAGCCGCCTCTCTCAGCTCCTCTAATGTGAATGGTGCTTCCATCTCCACGCGTACTTGGCGGGTCAGAGTTGGAAGGGTTATTGTACCTATGTATGTTTGCAATTCCTCGTCCGTGTAGTTGTCACAGGGTTTGTATAGATCTACATAAAAAGATGCTAGTTCAGCTATTATTTGCTCAGGATCATTCACCAGCTGTCCCAAAGAGCTACGTATCGTCTGCCAGTTTTTTCACCTTCTTCATAAAATGCTTGTTTAGTAAAGAACCTTTTACGTTCCGTGGCGGAGGATTTCAACCGGTCCAGGGAATCCTGGCCCAAGATCCATGCCTCCCTCGTGGAATCTGACGGGTCTAGGACATATGTCCAGTGTTGCCAACCGCCCGTATTTTTACGGGCAGCCCGTAAAAACGGGCACTTTTTCCCCCCCCCGTAAATGTCTGTAGTAGCGGGAATGTGCCAGTAAAAAATTGCCGTGATCGTTGCGGCTTGGAACTGCGCATGCGCAGTTCCGGAGCTTGCCGAGCAGATCCTCTATTCGGCCGGCGGGGGGGGCGGATCTCACAGAGACTGAGCGGCGCTGGCGCGCTTTACTGGTGGCAAGGCGAGTGATGTATTAGCACATCCCGCCACCAGGCGCGCCAACATTTAAAATCTGTAACTCTAATCTGGAGCACTGGAGCAGCAGGTCTCGGAGGCTGAGCAGCACGCGCCGGCGGAATGGAGGGGAGCCCTGCATCCAGGACCAGGCAATCCAGAGTCTACGGGGACCGGGGGGAGTCTGGGACAGAGTGACAGCCCAGCCGAAGGTGATGGTGGCAGAGGGGGATGGACTGGAGCAGGTCGTGTTGGTGGCAGGTGGTGTTGGTGGCAGAGGGGGATGGAGGCAGTTTGGCAGAGGGGGGTGGAGGCAGGGTATGATGGTGGCAGAGGGGGATTGTGGCAGGGGGTGATGGTGGCAGAGGGGGTGAAGGCAGGGTATGATGGTGGCAGGGGGTGATGGTGGCAGAGGGGGATTGTGGCAGGGGGTGATGGTGGCAGGGGGTGATGATGGCAGAGGGGGATGGAGCAGGTGGTGATGGTGGCAGAGGGGGATAGTGGCAGAGGGGGGTGGAGGCAGTCTGGCAGAGGGCGGTGGTGGCAGGGGGTAATGGTGGCAGAGGGGGGTGGAGGCAGGGTATGATGGTGGCAGAGGGGGATTGTGGCAGGGGGTGATGATGGCAGAGGGGGATGAAGCAGGTGGTGATGGTGGCAGAGGGGGATAGTGGCAGAGGGGGGTGGAGGCAGTCTGGCAGAGGGCGGTGTTGGCAGGGGGTAATGGTGGCAGAGGGGGGTGGAGGCAGGGTATGATGGTGGCAGAGGGGGATTGTGGCAGGGGGTGACGATGGCAGAGGGGGATGGAGCAGGTGGTGATGGTGGCAGAGGGGGATAGTGGCAGAGGGGGATGGAGGCAGTCTGGCAGAGGGGGGATAGTGGCAGGGGGTGATGGTGGCAGAGGGGGATGGAGGCAGGGTGTGATGGTGGCAGAGGGGTCAGTGGCAGAAGGGGATGGTGGCAGAGGGGGATGGACTGGAGCAGGTGGTGTTGGTGGCAGAGGGGGATGGTGGCAGAGGGGGATGGACTGGAGCAGGTGGTGTTGGTGGCAGAGGGGGATGGTGGCAGAGGGGGATGGACTGGAGCAGGTGGTGTTGGTGGCAGAGGGGGATGGTGGCAGAGAGGGGATGGACTGGGGCAGGTGGTGTTGGTGGCAGAGGGGGATGGTGGCAGAGGGGGGTGGAGGCAGTCTGGCAGAGGGCGGTGGTGGCAGGGGGTGATGGTGGCATAGGGGGGTGGAGGCAGAGGGGGATGGAGGCAGTCTGGCAGGGAGTAATGGTGACAGGTGATGGAGGCAGGAGGTGATTGGACTAGATAATTCCTTATTATGTCGAAAATAACAAAAATATGTTTTTTTACCTTAAAATCTACCTTAAATCACATTGCTATTTGCTTAGCATACCTGTTTGTAGCCTAAATACTGAAATTTACACCAAAAAATGTAATTTTGGAACTTTTGTGAAATGCCAGTAAAAACTTGGTGGTGCCAGTAAATTTTGGGTGTTGTGCCAGTAAATTTCAATCTGGTAGGTTGGCGACACTGCATATGTCAAAGGTAAAAACCACGCATTGTGAGACCATGTAAATGATGATATTTGTCCACAAGTATTGAGTATCCCTATCAAATAAGGGACATATTTACTCCCAATCTAAAAAAGTTCTTAGACCTATAGTAAAATGATAAACAACTTGCATCACAATATTTAAGCCTGGATGCATTGGAAATCATCCACGTAATAAGGTCAAAAAAATGTCACTGTAAAAATTCTTATGAACACAGATTCTCTAAACAAATATTGCTGCTGATCGCGGAGTGTTTACTTTTTATGAAATGTCTTTCCTTTACTGATTGATTTGTGACTTAAAACAGGAAAACACCGTAGAAAAAAGTGATTTGGGATAGAAAGGTTCCTCCACCTGGAAATTAACTGCCACTTACCAGCTGCACTGATCTCTTTTTAGGGAGATCACATCCGCTTTAGGCTTATAACCCAGCCAAGGTCTCTGTGTTTGTCCACTAAATGACACCTCTCCTCTTAGATCGTCCCTGAATGCCTCGCGATCAGCAGTTGACCGAATTGAAAAGAAAAGCTACCATAGTGTAAAACTGTATGCGTTTCTATTATTCATAAAAAAAATTTGCACTTACAAAATATTCTGAAAAGTAGCATCTATAAAACATTCGAGCCGGCTGGCTCTTCAGATGTTCGCCCGTTGCTTCTGGGACTACACGTTGTAATGGTGACATCAGCACACCGCTCCTCCTCTAGGACATATGCAAGCTCCAGTTGATTCACCTGGTCGATGAATTATGTTTAATGGAAGCAATTTCAGCTATGAACGGACCCCTCAGATATGCCTTGAAGGCGTCCCATCTCAGTATTAGATTGGTGTGCAAAAGGTTATCAAAAAAGTATTGCACTGTTTCACCACACGCTCATGCATGGTGAAATGTTTTAGCCAGAAGGCATTCAACTTCCATGGTGCCCTGGGCAGGGAGGCCGATGGATGGGTAATGAGGTGTGCAGCCAGTGGGAAATGATCAGATACCCCCTGAGGAAATATTCCACCCTGGTGACTATGGTTAAAAGTTGCGGGGACTCTACACAGAGGTCAATGCGGGATAGCGACCCATACGTTTTGGAGAAGCATAAGAATTGTTTAGTTGTTGGGTGTTTTGCTCTCCATGCATCTGTCCAGCCCACCTCCTGCAGCAGTCGGCTCAGAATGGTGCCTCTGCTCCCTGACAGCAGCTGAGCTGGAGGATGTCTATCCAGTCTGGGGTCCAGGTAGCCATTAAAGTCACCCATGATCATTGTGGGGACATCAGGTTTATCGTCCAGGTAAGACAGGAGAAGCTGCAGTATCTCTCTAGAGAATGGGGGGGATATACACGGAGGCAAATATCACTGTTAAGGTAAACACTTTGCAATACAGAAATACAAATCTACCCAAAGGGTCTGTGACTGCGTCCAATTCCTGGTAGGCCAAGGATTTGTGTCCCAGTACACTAACTCCGCGCAAATAAGCAGTGTGAGCGGAGTGGTATGCCTTGCCCACCCAGGAATATTGCAGAAATCCAACCATGTCTTTTGTAAGGTGAGTCTCCTGGAGGCTCACTATGGCAGGATGGAACTTTTTCAGGCATGTGCTTATCATAGTGCGTTTAAGTGGGTCATGAACACCACGGACGTTCCAGGTCACAACCGGGGTGGTCGCCATGTTGAGTGTGGTAAAGTATCGTATCCAGGACCTGAGGGCCGCATCGCCCCAGTCCTGGGCAATGATAAGTCAACAGGCACACCATGGGTACACAGTTCTTTCAAGTAGCAGTCGTCATTGATTTGGCATGGTAGCGTGTTTCGTCGGCAGAAGCAGAAGGGTTAGAGTTCCAGAACAAAGTGCATCAGTGTGACCAGTGTGAACGTAAAAAACTGTCCTGAACTGGTCTGTCAGGTGCGTGCGGCATACCCGCATGAAGCAAGGGTGAATTCCCTCTTTCCATCCTCACGTCAAGTGTCGTTCAGTAAATTTGTACCAACAGGGCACCAAATAACCCACCCCCTTAACTGGGGCACAGTGTAGTTCCGTGAATCCCTGTGGGCATAACTTCCCCACAGTAGCTTAAGTTTTGTCATAGTAAATTAAGTTTTTTTTAAAGCTCTTGTCAGATGCTAGCTTTGAAAGTGTACACTGTCTTAAAAATATATGCAAAAATTATAGCTAACCGCCTATCAATAGTGACCCCACAACTAGTCAAAGCAGACCAGGTAGGCTTTGTGAAGGGGCGTCAGGCTCCAGATGGTACATGTAGACTATACAATTTGATACACGTAACAGAAACTCACGGGACCCCTACTGTAGTTCTGACGCTGGATGCCGAAAAGGCGTTTGACAGGGTACATTGGGGGTACCTGAGTGCGACCTTGAAAAAATTTGGCATAACTGGTCTCATGTACTCTGCAATTATGGCTTTATACACAAAGCCCTCAGCTAAAGTCTTTACCTCTAATGTTTTATCAGACAAATTTCACATTACCAATGGTACTCGGCAGGGATGTCCTCTATCGCCCTTGATTTTCTCATTAATGATGGAACCCCCTGGCGGAGACCATTAGAGCTTGCGACACAATCTCGGGGGTTAAGATAGGGGGATATTCCCATAAAATCTGGCTATTCGCCGATGACGTTGTTTTAACACTAACTAGTCCGGCTTCCTCACTAGAAAAAGTACAATCAATTTTACATGAATTTGGGTTAGTATCTTACTATAAGTTCAATCCAAATGAATCTACTATTCTACCTATAGGGTAACCACGCAAAATAAAGGAATATCTCAAAGCATATCTCATACCCTTTTCAATGGGTATCTAACAATTTAACATACCTAGGGGTCACACTGACGTCGACTTCAGCTTCTACGTATGAAGCAAACTTTCCTAAACTGATAGGAATTGTCAAACAAGATCCGCAACACATATCTAAGTTTGAATTATCCTGGGTGGGGAGGATTGCAGCTCTGAAGATGATTCTTCTTCCTAAAATAATATACTATTTTAGAACTATACCTTTAGAACTATCACTATACCTTACCGCTTCTTTACAGAAATGGATAAACTATTTAAACAATATATATGGGGGAAAAAAATTGCCAGAATCTCATATCCCCTACTAGGAAAGCATAAATATAGAGGGGGGGTGAACTTCCCCAATCTTAAAAATTACTATTTGGCGGCCCACCTAGACCCAACCAAAGCGTGGTTTGACCCACAGTCATACAAACTATGGGTCCAAATCGAGAAGAGTGTGGTGGGTAATAGACATCTGCCTACCTTGCTGTTGTCGAGCCTGACCCATATGAAACTACACTGCAAAGCTTTCCCATCAGTAGACGCTACTAGATTAGCATGCAACAAACTACATACTATAGCACCGCAAGAGGAAATGGACACTTGTACTGATTTCCCATTACAAATTTATGAATATATTATTCCTAATATGAACAGTCAACCATGGATCAAAGAAGGAATACTGACTTACAAAGAGTTGTTATCTAAACAACCTAATGCCACAGCATTTTCTCATATTCAACTTACATATCTTCATAAGAATAACCCAAATATGTCTTATAGCATCCACAGGGAAACTTGGTCATACTTGATGTCTAGTCATGACAAGCCCAAAGGGCTCTCATGGTTCTACAACAAACTACAGTTTAATAGACCCTTTCAAAAATCTTCCAACATGCAAAATTGGGAAAAAGAGATGGAAACTCCATTCACGCAGGGCGAGTGGAGGAGTGCCATTCAATCTCACTTTCGATACTCCCACTGTGTAAACCACTGGGAATTGATGTTAAAAATGATATATATGACCTATTTAACCCCAGTCAGACTAGCACAGATTTATCCAGGCTCATCTCCCAATTGTTGGAGGGAGTGTGGAGAAAGAGACGGCATTTTGCGTATTCTATGGAAGTGCAAGGGAGTGAAAAGCTTCTGGAAAACTGTATTTTCCTTAATCACTAAAGTCACAGGCCTAATCATTGCACCGTCACCACAGATGGCCATACTGAGCATAGGAATACATACAATACCCACACAATTTAGACCTATAGTAACGCATGTTATTATTGCGGCAAAGCTAACTGTTACCTCTAAATGGAAATCTTTAGAAGCCCCTAACCTATCCGAAGTCATTTATAGAGTTAAACTGCAATATTCGTACAAAAAATATTTCGCCAAACGGTCCCAAAATCTAACCAAATTTCAATTCCACTGGGATTCATGGATTGCGAGCTACCCAAGTGATGATTAGAGACATGTTCTAATATTCTTATACATATGTATGGTACATGTTACTTGTTATGTTTGATAATTTTGGTTTTGTGATTTATGTTTTGATCTCTGAGTCATCGTTAGAGAAAATTTGACTATACAACTATAAATAATAACGTAGTCAAGGTTTATATACTATAAATGGCGCGGCTCCGTACTCCATGGTACAGCTAGTTCCCTTTATGGGGTGCCGGAAGTGCTTCAGCAGCACCAATACTGAAAAAGAGCACAAGGCTCAAGTAGTCATTTGACTTATGAGTAGCAAGATTCTTTTATGTTATTTGCCTACCAAACTGCCCTACTGTATCTTCTAATGACTATTCAGTTGTCTATTATGTTCCTGTTGTGTAACCTTTTGTTTTATTGCTGAAAACTCAATAAAAATATTTGAAAAGAAAGTGTACACTGTCCCGCACTGTAAATAGTAGACTTTTTTTCAATACTCTTTATTACAAATTTTGTACAAATTAATCCACATAGTTTAACATTTTATATCCTTATACAATTCTTCATATATTTCCATTTACATTTACATTCTCTCCTGTCAGTAACTCCATTCCCTCTCCTCCACTCTCTCCATGGTCACTTTATACTTCATTTTCAGGTATTCCTACATCCAATGTAAAACATGATCTGTTCCACTTTCCCCATATATTCTCAAATCTCTGTAGATTACCCCTTTGTTCATACATTATTCTTTCATATGGTAAAACCTGATTTACTGCTCTCACCCACTGGATTACTGTCGGTGGGTTCGGCTGAATCCATTTCTCTACTATTTGTTTTCTTGCGAGATATAATACTTCCTGCAGGAACATCCTATTATATCTGCTACTACCTCTCTTCTCCCTTCGTATTCCCAACAAACAGAGTTCAAGTGTGGCCATAATTGGTTCATTTAAGACTTTTCCTATTTTCCTGATCACCTGTTGCCAGTATCTTTCTATATTGCCACAATACCACATTACGTGGAGGAAGTTCGCCCCTTCTTGCCCACATCTTGTACAATTTGGTTCGGTCATTCTCCCCATTTTATACAACCTATTTGGGACCATGTAAGTCTGATATACAATATTTAACTGAATTATCCTGGTATTCATTGCTATGGATACTTTCAAATGGGAGGAGCAGACTTCATCCCATTCCTGGTCACTCATGTCTGGGATAGCTACTTGCCATTTATTCCTTATTTCCATTGGTTTCCCTCCTATTTTACTCTGTAGCAGATGTGAATAAAGTTTGGCTACTAGTCCTTTTGGTCCCTGTGATCTCAAAATACCTATAAGAGGATATTTAGATATTTGTAATTCCTTTCCTCTAAACTGTATCTGTAGCACTTGTCTGAGCTAAAGGTATCTATAAAACTGTTTACTTGATAAATTATATTGTTTACATACATTTTCATACTATTATATTTCTATCATACACCTGACCAATACTTATCACCTCATTCTGTTTCCAGAATTTGCTATCCTCAAATTTTTCCAGTTGCTCAAATGCTGGATTATTCCACAAAGCAGTTTCTGGTGGGATATCAAAAAATCCCATTAGTTTCTTTACTTCCCTCCAGACTGCTATGGCTAGCTTTAGCAGGGAATTTCTTACTTCCACCCTCATCGGGTCCTTTATTTCTAGTCCTACAAAGATATCTTCTACTTGCATCTTGCTTAATAAATACTCCTCAATTCTTGTTTTTTGCTCCTGTCCTACCCAGGATCTTAAATGCTTCAGTTGCCCAGCCAGATAATATAGATATAGGTCCGGCAAAGCCAACCCTGCTGCATTTTTAGGTCTTTGTAGCTTATTAAGTTTTAATTTGCTTCTACCATATGCCCAAATAAACCTAGATATCTGTGAATTCAGGTCTTTAAATATCTGTTTTGGTATTTTTACCAGGGAATGTGCAAAAAGATACAGGCACTTGGGCAATATAATAGATTTAATCAGCTGAATTCTACCCGCCATTGATACTGGTAGTTTTATCCATATTGCCAATTTTCTCTTGACATATTCTACCAGGGGGAATATATTGACTTTCAGGGCTTCCTCATGACAGGGGCGGATCCAGGGGGGGCAACGGGGCAATTGCCCCCTCCAAGAAATGCAGGTGAGTGACTGTCACTGTGAGAGAGCCGCCGGGCGGCTCCATGAGTGAGAGAGCCGCCGGGCGGCTCCGTGAGTGAAAGAGAGAGCCGCTGGGCGGCTCCGTGAGTAAAAGAGCTGCTGGGCGGCTCCGTGAGAGAGAGAGAGAGCCGATGGGTGGCTCTGTGAGAGAGAGAGTCACTGGGCGGCTCCGTGAGTAAAGGAGCCACTGGGCGGCTCCGTGAGAGAGAGCCGCTGGGCGGCTCCGTGAGAGAGAGAGAGAGCCGCTGGGCGGCTCCGTGAGAGAGAGAGAGCCGCTGGGCGGCTCCGTGAGTAAAAGAGCCGCCGGGCGGCTCCATAGGTGGGAGAGCCGCCGCTGACATGTGCCGCTCGATGTGTTTGTGAGCGGGCTGCTGGCCAATCAGGGAGCAGGCGGGTGGGGGAACAGAGAGATGACATCATCTCTTACCGCCCGGCGCCCGCCCTGCATCCCTGCAGTTCCCCCCCACCATGCAGGCAGCTGCGGCAGCAGAGAGATTACATCATCTCTCTGCTGCCTGTCTCTGGGACACAAGAGACCACCTTAGCAGGTGGCAAGTGACAATCTGCATCTGGTGACAGGCGACCTGGCAAGTGACAATCCGCAACATGTGGCAGGCGACGTGGCAAGTGACATGGCAAGTGACAATCCGCAATGTGGCAGGTGACGTGGCAAGTGACAATCTGCATCTGGTGACAGGCGACGTGGCAAGTGACAATCCACAACATGTGGCAGGCGACGTGGCAAGTGACATGGCAAGTGACAATCCGCAACGTGGCAGGTGACGTGGCAAGTGACAATCTGCATCTGGTGAAAGGCGACGGGGCAAGTGACAATCCGCAACATGTGGCAGGCAACGTGGCAAGTGACAATCTGCATCTGGTGACAGGCGACGTGGCAAGTGACAATCCGCAACATGTGGCAGGCGACGTGGCAAGTGACAATATGCATCTGGTGACAGGTGACGTGGCAAGTGACACACTCGGGGCTCCCACTGATTCTGCATTATGGTGAGTTAAACTATTTAATTTTTTATAACAATTTAATAATAGTAATAATGCGCTTCAATCATCCTGACACCATAACAACCATGGTGCCGTGATGATTGAAGCGCCAACACCAGCCATTTCCCTGATAGATGTACCCCAAAAAAATATATTTTCTGGCAGTGCCCCTCCCGAGACTAGATTCTGGATCCGCCCCTGCCTCAGGATCTAACGTAATGTTTATTCCTAAGTATTTAAATGCTTCAACTATTTTTAGTGGGGTCTGGGCTCTCATTCCATTTCCTGGTCCAAGCAGCATCAATGCGGATTTCAGCCAGTTTATTTTGAGTCCTGAAAATATCCCATATGTTTCTATTATTTTCATCGCCTCCTTCAGGGAGGTATGTGCGTCCCCCATGTATAATATGATGTCAACAGCATATAAACCTATGTGTTCAATTTTTTCCCCCACTTTAATCCCTTTGTACTTTTTTGATTGTCTAAATCTTTTTGCCAGTGCCTCAATTGCCAAGGCAAATAGCTGGGGGGGCAATGGACACCCCTGTCTCATTCCCCTGTATAGTTTTATTGTAGAAGATAGTGTCCCATTTATTAGTAGGTTTGAACATGGTTGTTTGTAAATTATTCTTACTCATTTTTTAAATGTTTCCCCAAATCCATTTTTTTCAATACTATCTGTAAGAATTCCCATTCTATGGAGTCAAATGCCCTGGCGGTATCCAACGAAGCCAAGGCACTTGACTCCGGAATAAGCTCCCTCATCTGTACCATAAATTGGGTTCTTCTGATATTGATTGAGGTACTTCCCTGGCATAAATCCAGTTTGGTCATCTGACACAATGGATAGGATTACTTCGTTAAGCCTTTTGGCAAGTATTTTTGCCAAGATTTTGTAATCTATATTCAATAATGAAATTGGTCTATATGATGCACATTCAGCTCTATCTTTATCGAGTTTAGGTATCAATATAACTGTTGCCTCATACATAGTGGGTGACATTTCTCTCTATACATTTTGGTTAGGGCTGGTCCCATAGGTTTGGTTATGAACTCAGTTTCTGCTTGTGTGCACTCATGCTCCAATTCCTCTTCTTCCTGTCTATTGGTTCATTTTATATATGATATTGTAGATCTTGTTATAACTCTTATAACAACATACCCCCCATTTTCCTATCTCCATGAGCTTCCAAAAACATTTACAGCTGCTCCGGTATTCTATCGTTTAAACCAATCTGGGTTAATAATCGAGATTGAATCCTATAGCCCGGACATCTTCCTCTATTCCCTATTTTTAACTCAAAGGTCAACCCAGAGTGGTCAGACACTCCCCTAAGCCTATAAGCGGTGGATTGCACCATTGGGAGTATCTTCTCATTCCCCAGAGCCAGGTCTATTCTAGACATGCAACCTCTCCCTGGTGCATGCCACGAATAAGACCTAGCTTCTGGGTTTCTAATCCTCCAAAGATCAGTCCATCCAACTTCTGTTATAAATTTTTCCAACATCCTGGACCCTACTGTTCCTCTCTTATTATTCCTCCCAAACCTATCCATCTTTGGATTTAAGCACATATTAAAATCTCCCATACACACAACATATGCCTCTGGGTACTCTGACATAAATAACATTTCTTCCTTCAATACTGCCATTGTAGCAGGTGGAGGATTATATATTCCCATAATTACAAATGGCAGTGAGTGCATCAGGGCAAAGACAAAGACATATCTCCCCTCCGGGTCCCTCCTTACCCCGATGCACTCCCATGTCACTCGGAGTAAATAGTAGACTTAAAATGTCTGCAGGTTACATACTGACCCAGTGGCATTGCGTGACGGACATCAGTCTCCTATGTCGGCCTCTTGGTGCCTCCTGAGATCCTGTTCATTGCGGTCCAGCCATGCAGATGCATCTGAGGCAGATTCAAAAAAGGTTGACTGCCCTCTGGCAGTAATGCATAGTTTGGCCGGGTACAGCATGGCATATGTAACTTGAATTCTCTGCAGGCGTTTCTTCACCTCAGCGAACTTGGCCCCTTTGCGTTGCACCTCTGCCAAGAAGTCAGGGTAAAATGAAACTTTAGTCCCATTGTAGTGTACTGCGCCTCTCTCCCTGGCCAATCTTAGTATGATCTCTCTGTCTTTGTAGTTAAAGAGCCTGGCCAGCATGGATCTTGGTGGGTTACCAGGGGGAAGGAGTCTAGTTGGCGTGCGGTGTGCCTGTTCCACCGTAAACAGTGTGGTGAAGGCCTCTTTACCAAATATGTCCTGGAGCCATACTTCTGTGAAGGCTGTGGGGTCCCTGCCCTCTACTTTCTCAGGGAGCCCCACAATGCGAACATTGTTCCGCCTTAAGCGGTTCTCAATGTCGTTGGTTTTGGCGTTAGCCTGCGCTGATTGTTGTAGTGCAGTTCTGGCATCTCTGGTGAGGGGGGGGTAACAAATCCTCCACCTCACTGATCCTGCCCTCCACAGCCGTGGTCTTTTCCCTGATCTTTTGGAGATCCTGTCGCAGGAGAGACACTTTTTCAGTGAGGCCCCCAGACTGCTCCTTCAGACCAACAACAGACGCTGTACATCTCTGCGTGGCACGCAGGAATTCAATTAGTGTGGGCTGCTGTGTCTCTTCCTGCATTGCCTCAAACAAGTCAGGGGTGGGTAAAGGAGAGCTCTCTAGGGGCAATGTGTCATCTAGTGCTGAGGCACCATGTTGTCTGTTAGGCTCATGTGTAGGTGTCTGTAGCAGTGGGGAAGAGAGCAACTTCTGTGTGTAATAAATCAGGATGTCTCTGGGCTGCTCCTTCCCCTGCTGTTTCAGTGTGCTTAGGGATTTACCGCTCTACTCCTGTGCTTTATCAGCGCCGCGTGCCACACGCTGGGGCTGAGGGGGGCCGGTGCCATCTTGGCCCTCCATGACTGCTGCGGCTTCTTTTTCCCCCTTTCGGGTCATTATGGACTCCAATGAGTGCCGGTCCACTCTGTGGCTGCCTGTGAGGTCGGGCTGTGTCTCTGGGTCTGTTTCTGGCGCGGATCCGCAGCGGGATCAGCATCAATGGAGGATCAGTAGTGGGAGCTCTGTGCAGTTCCGCTCACATGCCCATCCAGGCCACATCCACCACATTTTTTATTTCTTCACTACTCTGCATTGGAAGATCAGGCTTATGTTGGACTATATTCATACATTTTTTCACTGGTTTGATTCACATTTTTCAGTGCTCATAGGTTTTTGGGTTCTAACCTAATTACACAGTTTTTATCTATACATTGGACATTTTATATATTATATACACATCTGATTTGTTTCAGAATTATTATTTCTTATCACTTATATTACCATATTTGTGCTTACTGGTTAGTGCTACATTATTTATTATCCTGATTCATTTATATTTGTCAAATTGTGTATGTAGCTGCTTGTTTTTAAGTCACTTGGGACTAGAGCAGTAATATTCACTTTTCACCCTCCCAAGATCAAGCAACCCAAAGTGAATCCCTATAGCTCCCTAATTATTTGTTGACAGAACATTACGTGTACCCTATTTGGAAAGTACACGTTCGCCAGTGTTACTGGAATGCCCCCAAGTGTCCCTTTCAGGAATATGAATCTACCCCCTGGGTCAATAAGTTGTTCTAATAACTCAAAGGGTGCCTCTTTGCTTACCAGTATTGAGACCCCCTTGGACCTGGAATCATTGTTGGTGGCATGAAAAGCCTTTGTGAAATATGAGCTTGTAAGTTTTGGTACATGATGTGTTTTAAAGTGTTTTTCCTGGAAGAACACAAAAAGGGGCCTACCTTTTTTAGGCTCCCTTAAGAGGGTGGTGCGTCGTTCAGGTATGTTCAAACCCTTGATGTTGTGCGAGATCACTGAGGGGCAGTGCCCCAGGGATGAGTAGGCCATGTAGAGGACTCAGGAGGAGGTGCTCCGAGGACCAATCTGCAAAAACACAACTATTAAACGTAGATTAGTAACTGTACAAAAAATAGAAATAATGGTCTTAGTGCTTTCTGCTAAACGGCATGGGGGAAATAGATAAAGATAAGGACAGAAAGAGGAAAGGAAAATAGGGAGGAAAAGCAGAGTCTAAGTGCAAGGGTGTAGAACACTAGTAGTCCTCCCTCCAGGGTGACGATCTGCCACCCCAGAAGAAGTCATTCACTAAAGTGGAGTAGTGAACCTGTATCCTGACTGAGGAGTCACTCACACACAAGGTCACTCTGTGGGGTAGAAGGGAGTCGACAATGACTCAGTGACAATTCACCTCTGAAGTTTGCTAGGTTTAGTCAAACAAGTTAACTTAAAGGGACATCCTAACTGTTTAACAAGGGGGCCCCCAGATCCTGCCCCCCCATGTGAATGGGTATCGGGTACATTGTACCCCTACACATTCGCCAACAAAAAGTGTCAAAAAAGTATAAATGACAGGAGACAGTTTTAGACAATTCCTTTATTAAAAAATAAAAAAAAATAAAGTGTTCCGCAATGTCCATCCATCTTCAATCACAGCACCGACGACCCGAGAAAAAAAAAAACGGAGGGCTGGGATCTGGGGGCCCCCTTGTTAAAGGGGGCTTCCAGATTTCGATAAGCCACTCGCCCGCAGACCCCCACAACCACCTGGCAAGGGTTGCGGGGAAGAGGTCCTTGTCCCCATCAACAAATGTTTTTTTTTACATTTTGGTGCGGGGTTTCCCTTAAAATCCATACCAGACCTGAAGGGCCTGGTATGGATTTTAGGGAGGACCCCCACGCCATTTTATTTTAATTTTGGCGCAGGGCTCCCATTAATATCCATACCAGACCCAAAGGGCCTGGTAATTGACTGGGGGGGGGGGACTTCAATGATTTCAATGATTTGTATATATAATTCCAGGGTCTGGCAATACATTACAACCGCAAGCACTTTTAAATGAAAATGTTTTCTTTATAAATGTCATTTTGTTGCTCTCATTCATTACACTATGTACGGCCACTATGTAAGCAGCCTTACATAGTGTGGAGCGTGGAATTAGCACCCTGAGGCATGATTGGCCAAAGAAACACTGCCTTTGGCTAATCGTGGCTCTCACAGCAAAGCACCCTGTGATTGGCCAAAGCATGCAGGTCAGGTGCATGCTTTGGCCAAACAGCAGCCGTCAATGCACTGTGATCTCGTAGTGCATTGACGATCTTGCAGTGCATTATGGGGCGTTCCGCAGGCGCTGGAATTTCACACGGATGCCCCATAATGTTCTAAATTTTTTTAAGGATGGACACCAGATGTTCGAGTCAAACTTACATCGGGCTCATCCCTATGGAGCACTTATATGAGGAGTATCTGAGGCACCTTTAAGACCAGGAGCACGGTGATTGGAGCTTTCTTCAGCGAGATTTAGGAAACTTTTTGGACTGTGCAATTTCTATTAACAATTTTTATAAATACATTTTTTTTCACTTTTGGGCTTTCAAGTATATTTGGATTGTTTTTTATCCTTTGTTCACATGCAAATATCACATATGTGTTACGCCTTGCTTTTCATTGGTTTATTTTTCAGAGGTGGTTTATTCACACTGCATTCTCAATAGAAGGTGTGCTGTCCATAGAGAGAGTCATGCCACAGCCGTAACTCCCATGCGCATGCACGGGAGGGACATCATTGCGCATCGGCCACTTAAATGGCAGCTGACTGCGAACCCGTAAGGAAGACCAGGTGGAGATGGAAGCCCTGTCAGTGGTTGCAGCGTGCCGCTGGAGGGTTACATTTTCAGGTAAGTCTTTCATAATGTGCTAGTATGCAATGCATTTTTTTACTTGCAGTTTACTACTGCTTTAAATAGAGGAGTGGACAACTATGTGGCAGATGAGGATCACTGTAGGAAAATGTAAAGTAATGCACTTGGGATCTAAAAATTTGCATGCAAGTTACACGCTAGGGGGAGAGCCTCTGGAGGAATGGAGGTTGGAAAAGTATCTGGGGGTCCTAGCAGATTACAGACGCAGCAATAGCAAGCAATACCAAGCTGCATCAAGCAAGGCTGGAAGAATACTAACATGCATAAAAAGGATATTTACTCAAGAGATAAAACTATAATTCTACTGCTTTGCAAAACTCTGGTTCAGCTGCACCATGAGTATTCTGTCCAGTTCTGTTTACCAATTCTCAGGAAGGATGTGCTTGAACTGGAGAAAGTCCAGAGAAGGGCAACAAAGCTAATAAGGGGCTGGAGTTATGAGGAACAACTACAAACATTAAACTGATTCTCCCTGGAGAAGAGGTACACAGCAAGATCATGCATTTTACAAAAGTGGAAGAGTACTGACCTCCCCCCCCCCCCCATAGGCCTGTAGCAATTAACAAGATCAATCGTATGGAAGATCTTACTGCCTCATTGAAACCCAGGAAAGACAAATTTTGTTCCATCTGGTCCTTCAGGAATAGTTTCTGCTTCATGCAGGAATATTTAGACCATTTTGTAATCCAATCCAAGATTATTAATGGGACTTGAGCAACTGTCCACAGGAATTTCTGAGCTACACATTAACAAATTGGCCCTGGGATGGGCTGGGATGAAAGGAGGTGCTCTCCCTCAGACCCTCTTCCTCTTGTTTTCTGTGGATGTTCCCTCTTCTCTTCCCCTTCCCACCCTACTCCCTTTTTTATTTCTTCCCCTTCTCCCTTGCTCTGGTTCTCAATTTCCTTTCCTTACCACCCATTCCTTACTTACCCCACTCTTCTTTGTTTTGTTTAATACCATGAAATATCTCATCCACATTGACCATACTATGAGGCTACACATAAATCACATGGCCACACCAAAGAAATTTTACCATGTTTGATCAAAATTCTGTCATACATAGACAGTTTCAACATCTGAATGTGTCTTCCCTTGTATTTCAATTATCATCTACAGTAAAAACTGTGTGCTTTCACATTTGGTTTTATGGAAAGTATAACGGAATGGCTAAATAAAAAATGTAATAACATTTATTTTGTATTTTTTATTAGACAAATTTGATTGATCTGGGAGAGTTAAAGTGTATTTCCACTTTTGTCAAAATTGAGAAAACCCCATTATATGTTTGTTACGTGTTCCCATTTACACAGCATACCTAAAAAAATTATTTTCTGAATTTGAGATGTTTCTTAGGTGTAGGCATCATGGCTGACTACAAGCATTTCTCAACAAGTTCAGTGGGATCTGTCCCAATAGAAAGGCTAAAGACAGGATGAGTTCCCTCTCATTACTATACAATGGAGAGGCCCAGCTTGTAAACTTGTAAGCCTTGTTGAGACAGACAGTGTTCAAATCTAGATTATAACTCAGGAGATGAGATCTGCTAGCATAATGCAGATAGGGTTAACAATGGCAAACACAGCTTCCCAACCCTCATAAACAAAGAGAAGGAAGTAGGATTTTTCCTTGCTAGCATTTCTAGAAAAGAGCAAGAAAATAGGTGAGCTGCAAATTTTAAATGTTTTTTAAAGGATAAGTTCACCTTTGGGAACATGTTACATGTTCCACCCTATTTTAGGGTGGAACATGTAACATGTTCCCAGTGCTGCAGCCGCTGCCCGTCGCCACTCTCCCTGTGGCTGGCTGGTTGAAGTTCTCAAAGAACTACCATGGCGCTGTGAAGTGCTGTGCTAGTTTATTGAGTCTTCCTGTCAGGGAGTGTCGGTTGGGATGTACAGGCAAGCAGATACACTGACAGTGTACAGGAGACCTGCATGGCATCAGCGATCTGCTGATCGGTGGTGCAATGAGTTACAGGCTTCTACTACAAAAAATAATAAATGCACAATTTTTTTACCTGCACAAAAAATGTGTATTTTTTTTCTTTTTTAAAGTGAACTTATCCTTTAAGTTTTTCTATGTGAATGGGGACATGTACCAAAAATAAAGTTTGTGGCTCTACAGATGCTGGATTGTTTCCACAGACCCTTGTTACTTCCCTATGCAATAGCAATAAACTTGAGTGAAAAGAAGTTAAAAAAATTAAAGTTATACTCAAGCGCTTAAAACCCCCCAAAAAATGTATAGCTCCCCACATACTCTCAAATGCAATTGTTTGGGGGGCTACTCTGTTCAACCTCTTCTAATATATTTTACTATAAAATATAGGATACTATATTCCTTTTGTGTGCACTAAAATTAACATTTGTTGTATTTTTTACAAATATATGGGTTTGATAAACCATTGTGCTAGTTTCATGTGACATAGAACATTTGAACTACTACCATTTTATTCTCCAGAGTCTCTTGTTTCAGAAAATATACACTTTTGGGGGTTTAATTAATTATCGGGCCAAAGATGTGCATTTTACCATGTGTGCATAAAGAACACTCAGGCAGTGAACGAGTTATGGTCCGTCCATTTGCTGTGGTAATAGCAAGGACTGCCAAGATACATATCTTTAGTTGCCATAGCTTACACAGCTAGTTCTTTAGCCACTTTATTGTTGAAGGTTTAAATATAACCACCCATCTTCAGATTCACATTTGCTTTCTTGGATAAGTTGTTATCTACTCTCAGTATACATGGTGATAAAGCAACAGAGCTGTCGGTACTCTGGGAGAGTTCAAAGACGGTCTTGGAATGAGCTATATAAAAAAAGCATTTCCAGCCTTTATGATTAGGTCACAGTGCAATAGGCACTGATGTCACAGATATCAGACAGATATTGTCTGCTGATGATAAGATTACAGCAATATCTGCAACCACAATGGTTAAATATCTTTTAATACACAGTATTAAAATACATAACTGGTTGAACAACAGTTGATAGGAAATTATTAATGAAATACAAGAGTACATATACCTTTGAACATATGTATTAACAAAGTGTTTGCAGGAACTAAGGCAAACATCAGAAATAAATACAGACCAACCCAGCACATGGGAGTGAATCGCAGAGATAATTTCTTCATGTGTTCCACCCTGTTAACTTTCTTTGGCTTCCTGCTAATGTGCAATAAAATTATATAAGCTGTTTTCATTTAATGTAATGTGTGCATTCACACCCTCAATATTCTTTCGAGGCATACATTTTTTTGCACTTATGGATAATTTTCTTACCCTGAGCATTCAGAAAATATTGTGCTGATATTTGTTTCGGTAATATTGCATTTTAAAGTGATGCATATACATTTTCTCCTACTTTCCTTTCATGTAACATTCTCATAAGAAGCAAACAACTGAAACTAAGTCTATTGAATATAAATATTTATGTGCAAGAGAAGTTTGTAATTACACGTAAAAGATAAACATGAACAGTAATATGCATAATCAATTCTTTTTTTCAGCGGGGACAAGGGGGAACACAGTTCTGGCACCTCCAGCACTGAATGTATATAATGCCAAGGTGTGCTGGGGTGTGCTGGAGAGTCTATTGATGCTGACTACTGGGACATCTATTTGTGCTGCTTGGGATCTTTTGTTGCTGGGGGGGTATTTTGTTGGCAGGGGTCAATTGTTGCTGGGGGATCTATTGTTGCTGGGAGGGATCTATTGTTGCTAGAGAGATCTATTGTTGCTGGGATGGATCTATTTTTGCTGGAGGGATCTATTGTTGCTGGGGGGGGTCCATTTGTTGCTGGCTGCAGGGAACCTATTTTACTGCCTTTCATTAACAAATTCCATACAAACTACTTAGCACCAAAAATGATACTTGGTTCCTAATTTTCTAAAAGGGGCGGTACTGGGAGATGGGTAGAGGGTGAATCCAAGGGATGATGTTCGGAGGTGGGTAGGGAGCGAAGATAAGAGGTGACTTGGAAGGGGTTAGTATCTGCAGCTATTCTCTGAGAATGAAAAAAGCCCTGTGCATAATACATAATTATCAGGATCACTTAGTGCTCCTGTTCTTCATTCTATGGCTATGGCACTCTCCTTGTCTGTCTGTCCACCTGCAGGCTGATCAGTCTCTGGGTGGAAACCAAGCCTGTTATAAGCCAGCTCAAACCTCATTTGGGTGCTTGTGATAGTGAGTGATACGTGTGCTGTTCCTGTTCAAGCTCCCCGTCTGTCTGCCCTGCTTTGATAGTTTGGATTTCCCTGTGTTTGACCATGGACCGGATTATTGGACTACTCCTTGAACTCGGCCTGCCTGAGTGCTGCTGTTGCTAACTCCAGCATCTGGGTTTTGGCTATTGAATTCTCCCTGTCTGTGTCCACCTGCAAGGTGATTGATGTGGTCAGTCACCTGTTATAAGCAAGCCAAATGCTCAGTCCCTTGCTTGTGATAGAAAGTGATACGCTTGTTGTTCCTGATCAAGCTCCCTGTCTGTCTGCCCTGATTTGCTAGTTTGGATTTCCTTGTGTATGACTTTGGATCTGGTATTGGACTATTCCCTGAACTCAGCCTGCCTTTTACCTGGACTGTCATAGAACCACATTATCTGTCTGCTAACCGCAAGTATCTATTTGCTTTGCTCAGTTCGCATCTGCCCTGGCATGGTGGCCAGGCACTATAGCATTGTTTATAAGTCCTGGGTGCAACGGAGTAACGGTAGGCTTGCTTGCCTTATGGGAAAGGGGGCTGCTATAGGTGAAGCACACAGTAGCCAGCTGTACTGTCTGACCACCTGCATTGGGGTAGATGTGACAATAATATTGAACTACAATAAATATAAATTACATTTACAGCAATCTTGCAGCAGTAACCTCACTGAATCTCCTACTGCAGAAAATATATAGGATGCTATTGCTGACTTGTTTTTGAAAAATCTAGCTACCTGACTGGCCCTGCTTTAAAAACATTGAGGTTGGATTCACTTCATTGCATTATGGTAATAAAAGGTAATGGACTTTATTCATGTTGCTGCATTGCATTGTCATTAATTTTGAATGCCATTTGAACACACCTCCACAACGCACCTGCATTGTGATGCACTGCCCTGGAAAAAAGCACAGGTACATTTTTCTGTTTGCTCTGATGTGTTGGCAGCCCATTCAAAATGGCTGAACTTTCCTAATGCAATTCATAATAGACTGAACAGGTGAAAATGGGCTCATCGTCTGCATATTTTTAACATTTATATTTATTTGCCCATGCGCATTATCAATATCCCACTGTTAAAGAGAATATATTACTAAGATTTAATTTTCTGCAGGATGGTCACAATGAAACAATGCAGCTATTATTCCAATGCTTTACTAGGGATGAGCTTTCTGTTGGACTCGAACATCGGCTGTTCAATCATTCGATGAAGATCGATGAAGATCGAGAGGCGCGTCACGACCCATAATGCACTGTGTCACCGCAGTGCATTGCTGGCTGATGATTGGCTAAGCATGCACTATGACCCGCATGCTTTGGCCAATCACAAGCCATCAGCAAAGAGAGCCATAATTGGCCAAAGGCAGGGTGCCTTTGGCCAATTATGGCTCAGGGGGTTAAGTCTACGCCCCACACTATATAAGGCCGCCTGCATGTCGGCCCTGTGTAGTGTGTTGCTGGCGTTAGATTGAGCAGGAAGTCCATTCCTGCTGTACTGTTTCTAATCTACTTCAGGCAGGCAGGTGATTCAGTTAGCTGCAGTGTATTTAATATATATATATATATATATATATATATATATATATATATATATATATAAAAAGTCCAAGAGGTTGCTGCACTTAAAAACTTCTTTGCTTTATTTCACAATATCTTCAGGAGAGATTTACAAAGCAAGTATAATCCTTTTAAGTGCAGCAACCTCTTGGACTTTTTTTCTATATACAAGGTCAGTGGGAAGACCTGATTGCTGGCACTAAACTGTAAGCAGAGTGCGGTTCTCCTCTACAAGTGAATATATATATATATATATATATATATATATATATATATATATATATACAGTCAGACTGGTATATATATACATCCCGGCTTTGTATATATATATATATATATATATATATATATATATACATATACATATATACACTGTATTCAGTTTAGCTAGATCTCACTGCAGTCCGTTCCTGGTGTACTGTTTCTAAACTACTTCAGGCAAGCAGGTGATTCAGTTAGCTGCAGTGTATTTAATATATATATATATATATATATATATATATATATATATATATATATATATATATATATTTATATATATATACAGTCAGACTGGTATATATATACATCCCGGCTTTGTATATATATATATATTATATATATGTATATATACACTGTATCCAGTTTAGCTTTGTATATACACACAAATATATATATATAGAGAGAGAGAGAGAGAGAGAGAGAGAGAGAGAGAGAGAGAGAGAGACTGTGTCCTGTGTAGCTAGATCTCACTGCAGACCATTCCTGGTGTACTTTTTATAATATACTTCAGGCAGGCAGTTGATTCAGTTAGCTGCAGTGTAGTTAGTATAATATATATATATATATATATATATATATATATATATATATATATATATATATATATATATATATATATATATATATATATATATATATATATATATATATACACTGTATCCTGTGTAGCTAGATCTAACTGCAGGCCATTCCTGGTGTACGTATTCAAATACACCTTCAGGCAGGCCAGCCAGGCAGGTTATTCAGTGATCTGCAGTGCATAAAATATATATACTGTCTCCTACATATATATCCACTGCATTCTAGTCTAGACAAGCCTATATCTGACTGCAGGCCATTGCTGGTGTACGTTTTCAAATACACTTTCAGGCAGGCAAGTGATTCAGTGATCTGCAGTGCATTAAATATATATACAGTCTTCAACATATATATTCAACATATATATCCACTGCATTCCAGTCTGCATTCCAGTCTAGCCAAGCCTATATCTGACTGCAGGCCATTACTGGTGTGCGTTTTCAAATACACTTTCAGGAAGGCAGACAGGTGATTCAGTAATCTGCAGTGCAGAAAGATATATATATATATACAGTCTCCTACATATATATCCACTGCATTCTAGTCTAGCCAAGACTATACCTGACTGCAGGCCATTCCTGGTGTAATTTTTCTAGTAAACTTCAGGTGGTGTTTTGCTAATCCAATTTTACAGCATGTCTGGAGGGCCTCCAAGGAAAGGCAGATGCTCACAGGCCACTAGAAGAGGGCAAGCAGGCTCTGGGTCTACAGCCAACAGTACTGGTCCTGGACACGGTGCATCCTCAGCACGTGGCCGTGGGGTACGCGTGTCCTTTTTATCAACAGCTGGCCATGTTGAGCCACAACACGCAGAGGAGTTGGTAGAGTGGATCTCAAAGCCATCCTCATCCTCCTCACAAGGGATGAGCTTCGTGTTCGAGTCGAACCCATGTTCGACTTGAACATCGGCTGTTCGATCGTTCGCTGAATTGCGAACGATATGGGCTGCTCGTGCCAAATTAGTGTGGCGCGTCACGGCTCATAATTCCCTGCGGCATCGCAGTGCATTGCTGGCTGATGATTGGCCAAGCATTCACTATGACCCACATGCTTGGCCAATCACAGCGTCGTCATTAGAGAGAGCTGTAATTGGCCAAAGCCAGGGTGGTTTTGGCTAATTATGGCTCAGGGTGTTTAGAACACGCCCCACACTATATAAGGCCGCCTGCACGGCGGCCCTCTGTAGTGTGTTCCGGCGTGCTTAGAGAGAGAGAGAGACAGTGTCATTTCATTTGAGTTAGCTAGATTAGGCAGGACAGTCAGTGAGTTAGCTGCGCTTACAGTGTATTGTGTATATATATATGCATCCTAGGTGTTGTATATATATATATATATATATATATATACTGTATTCAGTTTAGCTAGATCCGTTCCTGTTATCTTCCTATTGACAGGCAGTCTTGTCTTGTTACAGTATTTACAGCTACCTGAAGAAAATTGCTGGTGTTCTTTTGATCCTATTAGTACCACAGTCAGACAGCTAGACTATTTACAGTTAGTGTAGTGTGTCCTCCTCACAGTGTACAGGTAAAGCTAAAAGTTAGTTTAGTGTGACCTCTGCACAGTGTTCAGCTAAAACTACAAGTTAGTGTAGTGCATCCTCATCACAGTGTTCAGCTAAAACTACAAGTTAGTATAGTGCAACCTCTGCACAGTGTTCAGCTAAAGCTACAAGTTAGTGTAGTGTGTCCTCCTCACAGTGTTCAGCTAAAGCTACAAGTTAGTTTAGTGTGACCTCTGCACAGTGTTCAGCTAAAGCTACAAGTTAGGGTAGTGCGTCCTCCTCACAGTGTTCAGCTAAAGCTACAAGTTAGTTTAGTGTGACCTCTGCACAGTGTTCAGCTAAAGCTACAAGTTAGTGTAGTGCGTCCTCCACGCAGTGTTCAGCTAAAGCTACAAGTTAGTTTAGTGTGACCTCTGCACAGTGTTCAGCTAAAGCTACAAGTTAGGGTAGTGCGTCCTCCTCACAGTGTTCAGCTAAAGCTACAAGTTAGGGTAGTGGTTCCTCACAGTGTTCAGCTAAAGCTACAAGTTAGTGTAGTGTGTCCTCCTCACAGTGTTAAGCTAAAGCTACAAGTTAGTTTAGTGTGATCTCTGCACAGTGTTCAGCTAAAGCTGCAAGTTAGGGTAGTGCGTTCTCCTCACAGTGTTCAGCTAAAGCTACAAGTTAGTGTATTGTGACCTCTGCACAGTGTTCAGCTAAAGCTACAAGTTAGTGTAGTGCGTCCTCTGAACAGTGTTCAGCTAAAACTACAAGTTAGTGTAGTGCGACCTCTGCACAGTGTTCAGCTAAAGCTACAAGTTAGTGTAGTGTGACCTCTGCACAGTGTTCAGCTAAAGCTACAAGTTAGTGCTGTGCGTCCTCTGAACAGTGTTCAGCTAAAACTACAAGTTAGTATAGTGCAACCTCTGCACAGTGTTCAGCTAAAGCTACAAGTTAGTGTAGTGTGTCCTCCTCACAGTGTTCAGCTAAAGCTACAAGTTAGTTTAGTGTGACCTCTGCACAGTGTTCAGCTAAAGCTACAAGTTAGGGTAGTGCGTCCTCCTTACAGTGTTCAGCTAAAGCTACAAGTTAGTGTAGTGCGTCCTCCTCACAGTGTTCAGATAAAACTACAAGTTAGTGTAGTGCGACCTCTGCACAGTGTTCAGCTAAAGCTACAAGTTAGTGTAGTGTTTCCTCTGAACAGTGTTTAGCTAAAGCAACACGTTAGTGTAGTGCATCCTCCTCACAGTGTTCAGCTAAAACTACAAGTTAGTTTTTTGCGAGCTCTGCACCGTGTTCAGCTAAAGCTACCTGTAGAAGGTTGGTGGTGTTTTCCTGATCCTATCACTACCACAGGCAGCTAAATAAGCTACAAGTTAGTTTTTTGCGAGCTCTGCACAGTGTCCAGCTAATACTACAAGTTAGTGTAGTGCGAGCTCTGCACAGTGTTCAGCTAAAGCTACCTGTAGAAGGTTGGTGGTGTTTTCCTGATCCTATCACTACCGCAGGCAGCTAAATAAGCTACAAGATAGTTTTTTGTGAGCTCTGCACAGTGTTCACCTAAAGCTACCTGTAGAAGGTTGGTGGTGTTTTCCTGATCCTATCACTATCGCAGGCAGCTAAATAAGCTACAAGTTAGTTTTTTGCGAACTCTGCACAGTGTTCACCTAAAGCTACCTGTAGAAGGTTGGTGGTGTTTTCCTGATCCTATCACTACCGCACTAAATAAGCTTCACCTAAAGCTACCTGTAGAAGATTGGTGGTGTTTTCCTGATCCTATCACTACGGCAGCTAAATAAGCTACAAGTTATTTTTTGTGAGCTCTGCACAGTGTTCACCTAAAGCTACTTGTAGAAGGTTGGTGGTGTTTTCCTGATCCTATCACTACCGCAGGCAGCTAAATAAGCTACAAGTTAGTTTTTTGCAAGCTCTGCACAGTGTTCAGCTAAAACTACAAGTTAGTGTAGTGCGAGCTCTGCACAGTGTTCAGCTAAAGCTACCTGTAGAAGGTTGGTGGTGTTTTCCTGATCCTATCACTACCGTAGGCAGCTAAATAAGCTACAAGTTAGTTTTTTGCGAGCTCTGCACAGTGTTCCCCTAAAGCTACCTGTATAAGGTTGGTGGTGTTTTCCTGATCCTATCACTACCGCAGGCAGCTAAATAATCTACAAGTTAGTTTTTTGCGAGCTCTGCACAGTGTTCACCTTAAGCTACCTCTAGAAGGTTGGTGGTGTTTTCCTGATCCTATCACTACTGCAGGCAGCTAAATAAGCTACAAGTTAGTTTTTTGCAAGCTCTGCACAGTGTTCAGGTAAAATTACAAGTTAGTGTAGTACGAGCTCTGCACAGTGTTCACCTAAAGCTACCTGTAGAAGGTTGGTGGCATTTTCTTGATCCTATCACTACCGCAGGCAGCTAAATAAGCTACAAGTTAGTTTTTTGTGAGCTCTGCACAGTGTTAAGGTAAAACTACAAGTTAGTGTAGTGCAAGCTCTGCACAGTGTTCACCTAAAGCTACCTGTAGAAGGTTAGTGGTGTTTATCTGATCCGATCACTACCGCAGGCAGCTAAAAAGCTACAAGTTCGTTTTTTGCGAGCTCTGCACAGTGTTCAGCTAATACTACAAGTTAGTGTAGTGCGAGCTCTGCACAGTGTTCAGCTAAAGCTACCTGTAGAAGGTTGGTGGTGTTTTCCTGATCCTATTACTACCGCAGGCAGCTAAATAAGCTACAAGTTAGTTTTTTGCAAGCTCTGCACAGTGTTCACCTAAAGCTACCTGTAGAAGGTTGGTGGTGTTTTCCTGATCCTATCACTACCGCAGGCAGCTAAATAAGCTACAAGTTAGTTTTTTGCGAGCTCTGCACAGTGTTCAGGTAAAATTACAAGTTAGTGTAGTACGAGCTCTGCACAGTGTTCACCTAAAGCTACCTGTAGAAGGTTGGTGGTATTTTCCTGATCCTATCACTACCGCAGGCAGCTAAATAAGCTACAAGTTAGTTTTTTGTGAGCTCTGCACAGTGTTCAGGTAAAACTACAAGTTAGTGTAGTGCGAGCTCTGCACAGTGTTCACCTAAAGCTACCTGTAGAAGGTTGGTGGTGTTTTCCTGATCCGATCACTACTGCAGGCAGCTAAATAAGCTACAAGTTAGTTTTTTACGAGCTCTGCACAGTGTTCACCTAAAGCTACCTGTAGAAGGTTGGTGGTGTTTTCAAGATCCTATCACTACCACACGCAGCTAAACAAGCTACAAGTTAGTTTTTTGCGAGGTCTGCACAGTGTTCAGCTAATACTACAAGTTAGTGTAGTGCGAGCTCTGCACAGTGTTCAGCTAAAGCTACCTGTAGAAGGTTGGTGGTGTTTTCCTGATCCTATCACTACCGCAGGCAGCTAAATAAGCTAAAAGTTAGTTTTTTGCAAGCTCTGCACAGTGTTCACCTAAAGCTACCTGTAGAAGGTTGGTGGTGTTTTCCTGATCCTATCACTACCGCAGGCAGCTAAATAAGCTACAAGTTAGTTTTTTGCGAGCTCTGCACAGTGTTCACCTAAAGCTACCTGTAGAAGGTTGGTGTTGTTTTCCTGATCCTATCACTACCGCAGGCAGCTAAATAAGCTACAAGTTTTTTTTCTGCGAGCTCTGCACAGTGTTCACCTAAAGCTACCTGTAGAAGGTTGGTGGTGTTTTCCTGATCCGATCACTACCGCAGGCAGCTAAATAAGCTACAAGTTAGTTTTTTGCGAGCTCTGCACAGTGTTCACCTAAAGCTACCTGTAGAAGGTTGGTGGTGTTTTCCTGATCCTATCACTACCACAGGCAGCTAAATAAGCTACAAGTTAGTTTTTTGAGAGCTCTGCACAATGTTCACCTAAAGCTACCTGTAGAAGGTTGGTGGTGTTTTCCTGATCCTATCACTATCGCAGGCAGCTAAATAAGCTACAAGTTAGTTTTTTGCGAACTCTGCACAGTGTTCACCTAAAGCTACCTGTAGAAGGTTGGTGGTGTTTTCCTGATCCTATCACTACCGCACTAAATAAGCTTCACCTAAAGCTACCTGTAGAAGGTTGGTGGTGTTTTCCTGATCCTATCACTACGGCAGCTAAATAAGCTACAAGTTATTTTTTTGTGAGCTCTGCACAGTGTTCACCTAAAGCTACCTGTAGAAGGTTGGTGGTGTTTTCCTGATCCTATCACTACCGCAGGCAACTAAATAAGCTACAAGTTAGTTTTTTGCAAGCTCTGCACAGTGTTCAGGTAAAATTACAAGTTAGTGTAGTACGAGCTCTGCACAGTGTTCACCTAAAGCTACCTGTAGAAGGTTGGTGGCATTTTCTTGATCCTATCACTACCGCAGGCAGCTAAATAAGCTACAAGTTAGTTTTTTGTGAGCTCTGCACAGTGTTCAGGTAAAACTACAAGTTAGTGTAGTGCAAGCTCTGCACAGTGTTCACCTAAAGCTACCTGTAGAAGGTTAGTGGTGTTTATCTGATCCGATCACTACCGCAGGCAGCTAAAAAGCTACAAGTTCGTTTTTTGCGAGCTCTGCACAGTGTTCAGCTAATACTACAAGTTAGTGTAGTGCGAGCTCTGCACAGTGTTCAGCTAAAGCTACCTGTAGAAGGTTGGTGGTGTTTTCCTGATCCTATTACTACCGCAGGCAGCTAAATAAGCTACAAGTTAGTTTTTTGCAAGCTCTGCACAGTGTTCACCTAAAGCTACCTGTAGAAGGTTGGTGGTGTTTTCCTGATCCTATCACTACCGCAGGCAGCTAAATAAGCTACAAGTTAGTTTTTTGCGAGCTCTGCACAGTGTTCAGGTAAAATTACAAGTTAGTGTAGTACGAGCTCTGCACAGTGTTCACCTAAAGCTACCTGTAGAAGGTTGGTGGTATTTTCCTGATCCTATCACTACCGCAGGCAGCTAAATAAGCTACAAGTTAGTTTTTTGTGAGCTCTGCACAGTGTTCAGGTAAAACTACAAGTTAGTGTAGTGCGAGCTCTGCACAGTGTTCACCTAAAGCTACCTGTAGAAGGTTGGTGGTGTTTTCCTGATCCGATCACTACTGCAGGCAGCTAAATAAGCTACAAGTTAGTTTTTTACGAGCTCTGCACAGTGTTCACCTAAAGCTACCTGTAGAAGGTTGGTGGTGTTTTCAAGATCCTATCACTACCACACGCAGCTAAACAAGCTACAAGTTAGTTTTTTGCGAGGTCTGCACAGTGTTCAGCTAATACTACAAGTTAGTGTAGTGCGAGCTCTGCACAGTGTTCAGCTAAAGCTACCTGTAGAAGGTTGGTGGTGTTTTCCTGATCCTATCACTACCGCAGGCAGCTAAATAAGCTAAAAGTTAGTTTTTTGCAAGCTCTGCACAGTGTTCACCTAAAGCTACCTGTAGAAGGTTGGTGGTGTTTTCCTGATCCTATCACTACCGCAGGCAGCTAAATAAGCTACAAGTTAGTTTTTTGCGAGCTCTGCACAGTGTTCACCTAAAGCTACCTGTAGAAGGTTGGTGTTGTTTTCCTGATCCTATCACTACCGCAGGCAGCTAAATAAGCTACAAGTTTTTTTTCTGCGAGCTCTGCACAGTGTTCACCTAAAGCTACCTGTAGAAGGTTGGTGGTGTTTTCCTGATCCGATCACTACCGCAGGCAGCTAAATAAGCTACAAGTTAGTTTTTTGCGAGCTCTGCACAGTGTTCACCTAAAGCTACCTGTAGAAGGTTGGTGGTGTTTTCCTGATCCTATCACTACCACAGGCAGCTAAATAAGCTACAAGTTAGTTTTTTGAGAGCTCTGCACAATGTTCACCTAAAGCTACCTGTAGAAGGTTGGTGGTGTTTTCCTGATCCTATCACTATCGCAGGCAGCTAAATAAGCTACAAGTTAGTTTTTTGCGAACTCTGCACAGTGTTCACCTAAAGCTACCTGTAGAAGGTTGGTGGTGTTTTCCTGATCCTATCACTACCGCACTAAATAAGCTTCACCTAAAGCTACCTGTAGAAGGTTGGTGGTGTTTTCCTGATCCTATCACTACGGCAGCTAAATAAGCTACAAGTTATTTTTTTGTGAGCTCTGCACAGTGTTCACCTAAAGCTACCTGTAGAAGGTTGGTGGTGTTTTCCTGATCCTATCACTACCGCAGGCAACTAAATAAGCTACAAGTTAGTTTTTTGCAAGCTCTGCACAGTGTTCAGGTAAAATTACAAGTTAGTGTAGTACGAGCTCTGCACAGTGTTCACCTAAAGCTACCTGTAGAAGGTTGGTGGCATTTTCTTGATCCTATCACTACCGCAGGCAGCTAAATAAGCTACAAGTTAGTTTTTTGTGAGCTCTGCACAGTGTTCAGGTAAAACTACAAGTTAGTGTAGTGCAAGCTCTGCACAGTGTTCACCTAAAGCTACCTGTAGAAGGTTAGTGGTGTTTATCTGATCCGATCACTACCGCAGGCAGCTAAAAAGCTACAAGTTCGTTTTTTGCAAGCTCTGCACAGTGTTCAGCTAATACTACAAGTTAGTGTAGTGCGAGCTCTGCACAGTGTTCAGCTAAAGCTACCTGTAGAAGGTTGGTGGTGTTTTCCTGATAATATTACTACCGCAGGCAGCTAAATAAGCTACAAGTTAGTTTTTTGCAAGCTCTGCACAGTGTTCACCTAAAGCTACCTGTAGAAGGTTGGTGGTGTTTTCCTGATCCTATCACTACCGCAGGCAGCTAAATAAGCTACAAGTTAGTTTTTTGCGAGCTCTGCACAGTGTTCAGGTAAAATTACAAGTTAGTGTAGTACGAGCTCTGCACAGTGTTCACCTAAAGCTACCTGTAGAAGGTTGGTGGTATTTTCCTGATCCTATCACTACCGCAGGCAGCTAAATAAGCTACAAGTTAGTTTTTTGTGAGCTCTGCACAGTGTTCAGGTAAAACTACAAGTTAGTGTAGTGCGAGCTCTGCACAGTGTTCACCTAAAGCTACCTGTAGAAGGTTGGTGGTGTTTTCCTGATCCGATCACTACCGCAGGCAGCTAAATAAGCTACAAGTTAGTTTTTTACGAGCTCTGCACAGTGTTCACCTAAAGCTACCTGTAGAAGGTTGGTGGTGTTTTCCTGATCCTATCACTACCACACGCAGCTAAACAAGCTACAAGTTAGTTTTTTGCGAGGTCTGCACAGTGTTCAGCTAATACTACAAGTTAGTGTAGTGCGAGCTCTGCACAGTGTTCAGCTAAAGCTACCTGTAGAAGGTTGGTGGTGTTTTCCTGATCCTATCACTACCGCAGGCAGCTAAATAAGCTAAAAGTTAGTTTTTTGCAAGCTCTGCACAGTGTTCACCTAAAGCTACCTGTAGAAGGTTGGTGGTGTTTTCCTGATCCTATCACTACCGCAGGCAGCTAAATAAGCTACAAGTTAGTTTTTTGCGAGCTCTGCACAGTGTTCACCTAAAGCTACCTGTAGAAGGTTGGTGTTGTTTTCCTGATCCTATCACTACCGCAGGCAGCTAAATAAGCTACAAGTTTTTTTTCTGCGAGCTCTGCACAGTGTTCACCTAAAGCTACCTGTAGAAGGTTGGTGGTGTTTTCCTGATCCGATCACTACCGCAGGCAGCTAAATAAGCTACAAGTTAGTTTTTTGCGAGCTCTGCACAGTGTTCACCTAAAGCTACCTGTAGAAGGTTGGTGGTGTTTTCCTGATCCTATCACTACCACAGGCAGCTAAATAAGCTACAAGTTAGTTTTTTGAGAGCTCTGCACAATGTTCACCTAAAGCTACCTGTAGAAGGTTGGTGGTGTTTTCCTGATCCTATCACTATCGCAGGCAGCTAAATAGGCTACAAGTTAGTTTTTTGCGAACTCTGCACAGTGTTCACCTAAAGCTACCTGTAGAAGGTTGGTGGTGTTTTCCTGATCCTATCACTACCGCACTAAATAAGCTTCACCTAAAGCTACCTGTAGAAGGTTGGTGGTGTTTTCCTGATCCTATCACTACGGCAGCTAAATAAGCTACAAGTTATTTTTTTGTGAGCTCTGCACAGTGTTCACCTAAAGCTACCTGTAGAAGGTTGGTGGTGTTTTCCTGATCCTATCACTACCGCAGGCAACTAAATAAGCTACAAGTTAGTTTTTTGCAAGCTCTGCACAGTGTTCAGCTAAAACTACAAGTTAGTGTAGTGCGAGCTCTGCACAGTGTTCAGCTAAAGCTACCTGTAAAAGGTTGGTGGTGTTTTCCTGATCCTATCACTACCGTAGGCAGCTAAATAAGCTACAAGTTAGTTTTTTGCGAGCTCTGCACAGTGTTCCCCTAAAGCTACCTGTAGAAGGTTGGTGGTGTTTTCCTGATCCTATCACTACCACAGGCAGCTAAATAAGCTAAAAGTTAGTTTTTTTGCAAGCTCTGCACAGTGTTCACCTAAAGCTACCTGTAGAAGGTTGGTGGTGTTTTCCTGATCCTATCACTACCGCAGGCAGCTAAATAAGCTACAAGTTAGTTTTTTGCAAGCTCTGCACAGTGTTCACCTAAAGCTACCTGTAGAAGGTTGGTGGTGTTTTCCTGATCCTATCACTACCGCAGGCAGCTAAATAAGCTACAAGTTATTTTTCTGCGAGCTCTGCACAGTGTTCACCTAAAGCTACCTGTAGAAGGTTGGTGGCGTTTTCCTGATCCAATCACTACCGCAGGCAGCTAAATAAGCTACAAGTTAGTTTTTTGCGAGCTCTGCACAGTGTTCACCTAAAGCTACCTGTAGAAGGTTGGTGGTGTTTTCCTGATCCTATCACTACCACAGGCAGCTAAATAAGCTACAAGTTAGTTTTTTGAGAGCTCTGCACAATGTTCACCTAAAGCTACCTGTAGAAGGTTGGTGGTGTTTTCCTGATCCTATCACTATCGCAGGCAGCTAAATAAGCTACAAGTTAGTTTTTTGCGAACTCTGCACAGTGTTCACATAAAGCTACCTGTAGAAGGTTGGTGGTGTTTTCCTGATCCTATCACTACCGCACTAAATAAGCTTCACCTAAAGCTACCTGTAGAAGGTTGGTGGTGTTTTCCTGATCCTATCACTACGGCAGCTAAATAAGCTACAAGTTATTTTTTTGTGAGCTCTGCACAGTGTTCACCTAAAGCTACCTGTAGAAGGTTGTTGGTGTTTTCCTGATCCTATCACTACCACAGGCAGCTAAATAAGCTAAAAGTTAGTTTTTTTGCAAGCTCTGCACAGTGTTCACCTAAAGCTACCTGTAGAAGGTTGGTGGTGTTTTCCTGATCCTATCACTACCGCAGGCAGCTAAATAAGCTACAAGTTAGTTTTTTGCAAGCTCTGCACAGTGTTCACCTAAAGCTACCTGTAGAAGGTTGGTGGTGTTTTCCTGATCCTATCACTACCGCAGGCAGCTAAATAAGCTACAAGTTATTTTTCTGCGAGCTCTGCACAGTGTTCACCTAAAGCTACCTGTAGAAGGTTGGTGGTGTTTTCCTGATCCGATCACTACCGCAGGCAGCTAAATAAGCTACAAGTTAGTTTTTTGCGAGCTCTGCACAGTGTTCACCTAAAGCTACCTGTAGAAGGTTGGTGGTGTTTTCCTGATCCTATCACTACCACAGGCAGCTAAATAAGCTACAAGTTAGTTTTTTGAGAGCTCTGCACAATGTTCACCTAAAGCTACCTGTAGAAGGTTGGTGGTGTTTTCCTGATCCTATCACTATCGCAGGCAGCTAAATAAGCTACAAGTTAGTTTTTTGCGAACTCTGCACAGTGTTCACATAAAGCTACCTGTAGAAGGTTGGTGGTGTTTTCCTGATCCTATCACTACCGCACTAAATAAGCTTCACCTAAAGCTACCTGTAGAAGGTTGGTGGTGTTTTCCTGATCCTATCACTACGGCAGCTAAATAAGCTACAAGTTATTTTTTTGTGAGCTCTGCACAGTGTTCACCTAAAGCTACCTGTAGAAGGTTGGTGGTGTTTTCCTGATCCTATCACTACCGCAGGCAACTAAATAAGCTACAAGTTAGTTTTTTGCAAGCTCTGCACAGTAAGGAAAAGCGCCTACCATTAAATAATTAAATAATTATTTAATGGTAGGCGCTTTTCCTTACTGTATACATAGGGTGGATAATACACCCACAACCTCCTGGGACCTCAGGGTGAACAGCAACACCCTTTGACACGTCCTCATTTTTCAGCGCCTGGATTTGTATAATTCTTCTTGATTTTGCCACTAACCGTATTCTTCAGTTTTCCCTTTGTGTATTGTGTCAGCACAACTTACTTTGGGGATTGCCGCCGGCAGCCTGGCACAATATGGATGTTCTAGGCACAGACTGGACGGGCTTTATGTCCAACTTGAAAACCACCTGTCTGAATGAACATAAAATTGATGATGATATTTCAACATTCTTTGCGCGAATGTTTAAACTCCTTAAACGTAAGTCCCATTTACATTGGCACATTGAATATTTTAAACTCTATGTCAGTGAAAAAGTCTGCCCCTTGGGCCTGAGGGGTCAGATCTTCCCTACCCTTAAGGACCCCTCAGTGGATTTTAAAAAAACCTGGGAGGATATCCTAACTAAAAATAGTCTGGAACTAATCGGATTACTGATTATGCAATATACCCTTGATATGACCCTCCTTGACGGTGATATCGAGCGACTCAATTCTAAATATTCTCACTTGATTGACAATACTGCTTTTAGAACAAAGTGGAAAGATCTTAGAGAACGCTTGGAAATCATGAATAAAGATATCATCGTCAAGAAACAGATTAAATTTGGAAATGATAAAGCTGCTTTCACTGAGGGCTTGGCCTACCGTTGGCCGGGGAGAGGCCGAGGTAGACGAGGCCCCCCCCGTACCAATAATAGAAACTTTACCACTGACATCGAATCAGACTCATCATTGTCATCCTCGGTATCCTCTTTAAATACCACTCAACCCACCACCTCATCTGCACTTAATGCTTCACGGAAGAGACTCCGCTTTGGAGGCAACACCCCTCCTACAAATCCCAAAAAAGATAAGAAAGGCCCTAGAGGCCCTAGACCCACCCAGGCACCCCCTACACAAACTTCACAGGACACCAATACCCCCATGGAAGGGGCAACTGGTCACTCCACACTGCACGGCACTATTCCTAAAATTTTGAATTCGGGTCTAATGACCAATAAATATACTAAAGTTAATGAGGATGCTATTTTTTTAGACCTAAAAAAACAACAGAGCAATCTAGATGCGTACGTTCTAAAACCCCCACCGTCCCAATAACACCTTCCTCCTCACATTACACTGATCACAATGTCATCAACCTCACCCCCTACACACTTAATAACGAGGAAATCTCGATACTTCAATTAGGATTGGGCTTTTGTCCCCTTGATGCGCTTAAGGTTACTGAAACAATTAAAGATCTTTACTTATTTGCACGTAATTTAACCTTTAGGATTCATGTATGATAAAGACCGCATGAACCAGGGACTGGAGCGTGAGATAACGGAGCGCACCAAGGGTTTCTCGATGGAGGAATTCAGGGTGCTCCGTGACCTAATGCTCCTCTTCGACGAGGGAAACACCGGAGACTCTGTAGCCTCACAGGATAGCATTGATCGTGCTACCAGTTCCCCAAATGTTCCGGTAACAGGGACAGATGCACCTACTCTCCCTGCACCTAATAGGTGTGACCCCCGGTCGACCATAGACATATACCCTTACCAAAATCTTTCCGCCTACGATCTCGTAGGTTCCCCGATCTTAACACCTGCCCCGAGATATGGGCTTTCTTGCGGGCCACAATTAGTGACCTCAAGAAACAGAAATGGCCCGAATTCTCCCCAAACCTCGATTCTAGTCAAACTCGAGCCCTCCGGTCCCTACAGCAACGTTCTGATATTGTGATCAAACAATCAGACAAGGGTGGGAATATTGTCCTCATGACCAATCATCAATATCAATCTATGTGCCTTGCTATTTTGAACAACAAACACTGGTACAGACCCATCTCTCCCACTCACGTTTTGTCCTTTGCCCAGGAACTCCGGGCTCTTTGCACTGAGGCCTATTTTTCAGGCCTCATTGACAAAGACATCCTGGAGTTCCTGGTCCCCAAATTTCCTCGTACCCCTACCTTTTATTCTCTACCCAAGACTCATAAAGACTTGCATCGCCCTCCCGGAAGACCCATAGTGTCGGGGATAGGTTCCTTAACAGACAATGCAAGCAAATTTGTTGACGCCTTTCTAATGCCCCATGTTCGTAGCCTCCCGTCATACATCAGGGATACCACCGACCTGCTACAACATCTTGAAGGTATCCAGATCCCTCCTGACGCCCTGCTCGTGGCTGTTGATATTGAGGCCCTTTACTCTAGTATCCCCCACGAGCAGGGCGTACGGACGGCTGGATCCTTCCTAGCTGAACAAGATACAACGACCTGGCCCCTAAATCAGTTCATATTGACACTCTTGTATTTTATTTTTAACCAAGAACTATTTTACTTTTGATGATCAGCTATTTTTGCAAATACAAGGTGTTGCAATGGGGACTTCCTGTGCCCCAGCATATGCTAACTTATATCTAGGGGGCTGGGAGCGACAGATTCATGCTCATGACCAATACACGGAGTTCCTAGATGATATCTTGGTATGGTTCCGTTTTATTGATGACCTATTCATGGTCTGGTCGGGCCCCAGGGAAAAACTTTTACAGTTTCTACGTCAACTTGATAACAACGATCTAAATCTCAAATTTACTTTTAAAATCGAGACGGAACAAATCCCCTTTCTAGATCTATTAATCATCAAACAACCCGACGGTACCCTAGGAACGGACCTCTATAGAAAACCCACGGCGGGTAATACTCTATTATTTGCCACAAGCGCCCATCCTACGTCCTTGATACAGAGCATACCTTATGCCCAATATCTACGGCTACGCAGGAACTGCACACATGACCCTGATTTCAAACGCCAGGCTAAAGCATTACGCGACCGCCTCCTACGACGAGGCTATTCCTCTACCACCTTACGTAAAGCGTATAATAAGTCCCTGTCACGTTCACGAACCTCTCTCCTTTTTAAAGATAGGAAACCGTCTTCTCCTACAGAAACCGTAAGATTTATTACCACCTAATCTGCACACCATCATGTGTTGCGGAATATCCTAACCAAACATTGGCATCTTTTGGCTGAACATCACACTTTAAATAAATACATCAGACATACACCAGAATTGGTTTTTCGCAGAGCTCGATCGCTACGTGATCAACTCACTGCGAGTCACTACAACCCCACCAAACCTGCGCGTAGTGGCCCCAATGGCACATTCCAATGTGGGGAATGCCCCCGGTGCCCTTGGGTCCACGAAAGAAGAACAGTGACCCTACCCAACGGAGAAATTCTGGTTCCACGGACTTTCGCGAACTGTGCCACAAAGGGGGTTATCTACCTCATGAAATGTGTATGCAAAGCCTTCTATGTGGGCAAAACTATTAGGGAACTTAGGCAGAGAATCGGTGACCACCTCTACGACTCGGAAAATGGCAAACTGACTACTATCGGCCGACACATCGGACTTTATCATCGATTCGACAATTCTGTGGCCAAATTCCTGGTATTAGAGGTGGTGAAACCCAACCCTCGAGGTGGCGATTGGGATCGCTCGATATTGCAGAGGGAGTCCCTCTGGATCGAGCGACTCAACGCCACCACCCCGCCTGGCCTAAACGAGTCGGTGTCCTATAGAGCCTTCTTATGAGTTCTTGTTTACTCCCTCCCCCTGCTCCTTTCCCCCCCACCCCTCCCCCCTTCCCCATTCCCCCCCCCTCCCTTCTCTCCTTCCCCCTTTCTCCTTTTTTTCCCCCTTCCCCCCCCTCCTCTTTTTTTCCCCCCCTTTTCCTTCCCTTCCCTTCCTCTCCCCTTTCCCCCCCCCTTCCTTCATCCTGGCACCCCCCGGGGCCCACATCTATGTACTGACCATGTCTGCCTAAGTTCCATCCTCTAAAGTTATGGGTGGCTGACACTCCACATAACTTCACACAATAATTGTATATAATATTTGTTTTATTCTCTCTTTATTTCATTATGCTGTATTATTTTGTTTTATTATGTTGCTGTTCAAGTTCAGGCTCCCTCCCCGTTATCAGACTCTGTGGGTGTGTCCCGCCCCGATTCTTCTCCTAGGTGACGGACACATGTTCGCCCTGGCAGCCTTTTGGCTGCTTGTGTCTCCTTGTTTGGGAACTAGATTCCCCGTGTCGGGAGCGCGCGCTTGCGAAGTAGCACTCACAGTGCACCTGCGCAGTGCGGGCGAGCTGACCCGGTGACGTCAGGGACCGCCCTTGTTTTGCCGTCCCTGACTTCCGGGTTGGGGTGCTTTTATAGCGGCCGGTACACGGCCGCTGTACAAGCCTACAGTCCTCTGGCGTCGCGCTCAACGAGGTAGCAGCCTCTGGGTAAGTTTTACCTCTCCCTCCCCTCTCCTTCCCCTTCCCGTCCCTTTCCTTCCATTCCCTCCCTGGTGGTTGATCTCTCTCCCCTGCTTCTCTCCCCACTCACGCTGCGCTTGGTTACTATTGTCTCTCTACACACAGTGGCTGCTTGCAGCGCCTGTGTATGCAGCACCTGTGTATGTTTTCATACCATCTTATTTTACTATCTCTTCCTGTTGGGACTACAGATAACTTGTCACGTTCTTACTCCTTGTACTTGCTACCTATTTCTACCACCTACGGTTTGATACTCCTTACTGTAGCAAGCTATCGCTGTCGTCCCTCCGGTTTGTGGGCATTTTTTCTCCTTCCCCCTTCTCTAGTACCTTAGAGGATAAATTTATCTCACTCTATTACAGCTGCTGTGGTTATTATCCCTCTCGTATAGATCATTCTCTCCACCCTAGTGGAGCCTTCATTATTTACCCATGAGCGCCTGGATCGTTTAAACGTTTCCCCTCTACGATCCTCATCATTGTATGCTCCTCTTTTACTGCCTCTTACCACCCTCGTTGACCACGTTGCAGGGGTAAGTTATGGCCCTTATTACCTGTGTGCAATCTTTTTTCTTTCTCCTAGTCTTAATTATCCTCACTTTGATTTAGCTCTTGGTCTTGCTCACCACTCCACCCCACTACCTTCTTCCCTCCCCTTCTCTCCCCCCCTCCCCCATCTCCCCCCCCTCCCCCATCTCTCCCCCCTTCCCCTTCCCCCCTTCCCCCTCCCCCCTTCCCCCCCCCCTCTCCCTCCCCCTTTCCCCCTCCCCCCCCAATTTCCCCCCCTTCCTCTCCCCTATTCCCTTACCCTCAACCCTTCCTGTTCCCCTTTTTCCCTCCCCCTCCCCCCTCCCCCCTTCTCCCCCCCCCCTTCCCTCTCCCTTCCCCCCTTTCCCCCCCGCCTTTCCCCCCCCTTCTCTTTTTTCCCCCTTTCTTTCCCCACTACTCTATTTCCAGTCTCTTTTCCTTTGCACAACTGGGCTTCAAATTTAGAGCTATGTTATGGGTACCTCCATACTTTACCACGCTTTACCTTATTGTGTGGTTCAATAACCCACACATAAATCAACTATTTAAATATTTTACCCACCAGAGGCTGTTCTGTTTTCCCCTGTGTTCGTCGCAGGGAGAGCTATATGGGGCCCCACATATCAACAGAGAATACCTGAACAGGTGAGCCTGCCCTTTCTTATACCCAATTTGTATATTATTGTTCAATGTATTGTTTAATGATCTCGCTGCCACCATTACAAAAAAATTTTTTTTGCATCTGTGAATCTTTGTATACTTATTATCTATTCTTATGCTACATTATAGACTTTACTCTCCTGAGGAAGCGGTGAATACCGCGAAACCAGTCGAGAATCCAAGTCACTGTTGCAATCCCTGTTATTATTGGATGCAAACTATGTGGTTGTAAATATTGCCTTGTTCTGTATTACAACTGTATATGTTATTGTATTATTGAGATATATTTATCTTTTTTAAAAATGGTTTTCTATTAAAAATCTAGTTTTTATCCTATTATTTTTTTCACCTTTTTGTACCAATACCCTGCTACCTCCAGTACCGAAATAGTCCCCTATGGTTTTCCCTTTGTGTGGGGGGTTGGGATATCTGCCGACAGAAGCAGCGAACTGCGGCCTTCCCTACTCCCTACCTCTTTTTGTAGTAAGCTCTGCACAGTGTTCAGCTAAAACTACAAGTTAGTGTAGTGCGAGCTCTGCACAGTGTTCAGCTAAAGCTACCTGTAGAAGGTTGGTGGTGTTTTCCTGATCCTATCACTACCGTAGGCAGCTAAATAAGCTACAAGTTCGTTTTTTGCGAGCTCTGCACAGCGTTCCCCTAAAGCTACCTGTAGAAGGTTGGTGGTGTTTTCCTTATCCTATCACTACCGCAGGCAGCTAAATAAGCTACAAGTTAGTTTTTTGCGAGCTCTGCACAGTGTTCACCTAAAGCTACCTGTAGAAGGTTGGTGGTGTTTTCCTGATCCTATCACTACCGCAGGCAGCTAAATAAGCTACAAGTTAGTTTTTTTACAAGCTCTGCACAGTGTTCAGGTAAAACTACAAGTTAGTGTAGTACGAGCTCTGCACAGTGTTCACCTAAAGCTACCTGTAGAAGGTTGGTGGTATTTTCTTGATCCTATCACTACCGCAGGCAGCTAAATAAGCTACAAGTTAGTTTTTTGTGAGCTCTGCACAGTGTTCAGGTAAAACTACAAGTTAGTGTAGTGCGAGCTCTGCACAGTGTTCACCTAAAGCTACCTGTAGAAGGTTGGTGGTGTTTTCCTGATCCGATCACTACCGCAAGCAGCTAAATAAGCTACAAGTTAGTTTTTTGCGAGCTCTGCACAGTGTTCAGCTAATACTACAAGTTAGTGTAGTGCGAGCTCTGCACAGTGTTCAGCTAAGGCTACCTGTAGAAGGTTGGTGGTGTTTTCCTGATCCTATCACTACCGCAGGCAACTAAATAAGCTACAAGTTCGTTTTTTGCAAGCTCTGCACAGTGTTCACCTAAAGCTACCTGTAGAAGGTTGGTGGTGTTTTCCTGATCCTATCACTACCGCAGGCAGCTAAATAAGCTACAAGTTAGTTTTTTGCGAGCTCTGCACAGTGTTCACCTAAAACTACCTGTAGAAGGTTGGTGGTGTTTTCCTGATCCTATCACTACCGCAGGCAGCTAAATAAGCTACAAGTTAGTTTTTTGCGAGCTCTGCACAGTGTTCACCTAAAGCTACCTGTAGAAGGTTGGTGGTGTTTTCCTGATCCTATCACTACCGCAGGCAGCTAAATAAGCTACAAGTTAGATTTTTGCGAGCTCTGCACAGTGTTCAGGTAAAACTACAAGTTAGTGTAGTACGAGCTCTGCACAGTGTTCACCTAAAGCTACCTGTAGAAGGTTGGTGGTATTTTCCTGATCCTATCACTACCGCAGGCAGCTAAATAAGCTACAAGTTAGTTTTTTGTGAGCTCTGCACAGTGTTCAGGTAAAACTACAAGTTAGTGTAGTGCTAGCTCTGCACAGTGTTCACCTAAAGCTACCTGTAGAAGGTTGGTGGTGTTTTCCTGATCCGATCACTACCGCAGGCAGCTAAATAAGCTACAAGTTAGTTTTTTACGAGCTCTGCACAGTGTTCACCTAAAGCTACCTGTAGAAGGTTGGTGGTGTTTTCCTGATCCTATCACTACCACACGCAGCTAAATAAGCTACAAGTTAGTTTTTTGCGAGCTCTGCACAGTGTTCAGCTAATACTACAAGTTAGTGTAGTGCGAGCTCTGCACAGTGTTCAGCTAAAGCTACCTGAGGAAGGTTGGTGGTGTTTTCCTGATCCTATTACTACCGCAGGCAGCTAAATAAGCTACAAGTTAGTTTTTTGCAAGCTCTGCACAGTGTTCACCTAAAGCTACCTGTAGAAGGTTGGTGGTGTTTTCCTGATCCTATCACTACCGCAGGCAGCTAAATAAGCTACAAGTTAGTTTTTTGCGAGCTCTGCACAGTGTTCACCTAAAGCTACCTGTAGAAGGTTGGTGGTGTTTTCCTGATCCTATCACTACCGCAGGCAGCTAAATAAGCTACAAATTATTTTTCTGCAAGCTCTGCACAGTGTTCACCTAAAGCTACCTGTAGAAGGTTGGTGGTGTTTTCCTGATCCTATCACTACCGCAGGCAGCTAAATAAGCTACAAGTTAGTTTTTTTGCGAGCTCTGCACAGTGTTCACCTAAAGCTACCTGTAGAAGGTTGGTGGTGTTTTCCTGATCCTATCACTACCGCAGGCAGCTAAATAAGCTACAAGTTATTTTTCTGCGAGCTCTGCACAGTGTTCACCTAAAGCTAACTGTAGAAGGTTGGTGGTGTTTTCCTGATCCGATCACTACCGCAGGCAGCTAAATAAGCTACAAGTTAGTTTTTTGCGAGCTCTGCACAGTGTTCAGGTAAAACTACAAGTTAGTGTAGTACGAGCTCTGCACAGTGTTCACCTAAAGCTACCTGTAGAAGGTTGGTGGTGTTTTCCTGATCCTATCACTACCGCAGGCAGCTAAAAAAGCTACAAGTTAGTTTTTTGCGAGCTCTGCACAGTGTTTATGTAAAGCTACCTGTAGAAGGTTGGTGGTGTTTTCCTGATCCTATCACTATCGCAGGCAGCTAAATAAGCTACAAGTTCGTTTTTTGCGAACTCTGCACAGTGTTGACCCAAAGGTACCTGTAGACGGTTGGTGGTGTTTTCCTGATCCTATCACTACCGCAGGCAGCTCAATAAGCTACAAGTTAGTTTTTTGCGAGCTCTGCACAGTGTTCAGGTAAAACTACAAGTTAGTGTAGTATGAGCTCTGCACAGTGTTCACCTAAAGCTACCTGTAGAAGGTTGGTGGTGTCTTCCTGATCCTATCAATACCGCAGGCAGCTAAATAAGCTACAAGTTAGTTTTTTGCAAGCTCTGCACAGTGTTCAGGTAAAACTACAAGTTATGCCCCGTGCACACGGTCGGACTTTGTTCGGACATTCCGACAACAAAATCCTCGGATTTTTTCCGACGGATGTTGGCTCAAACTTGTTTTGCCTACACACGGTCGCACAAAGTTGTCGGAATTTCCGATCGCCAAGAACGCGCTGACGTCAAGCACGTACGACGAGACTAGAAAAGGCCAGTTCAGAACCAAGTGAGGCACCGTTTCGGCTACTTTTGCTAATCTCGTGTTAGTAAAAGTTTGGTGAGAGACGATTCGCGCTTTTTCAGACTCGTGGCTTTCAGATCGTTTTCTGCCATTCAGTTTGTGCTTGTGGGTTTGTATCTGCTCTTCAGTGCGTGCAGTCAGTTCGTATTGGAGTTTTCTGTGCGATCTTGTCCGCTCGTTGCTGTTTTTCAGGTCGCTCTTCACAGGCCTTGCTGTTCTTCAGTGCGTTCTGTTACTTCGTTCTGAGCAGCTGACCGTTTTCTAGCCATGTTGCGTATGCGTACTCCTCGTAGAGTTCGTGCTGTGCGGGGGCTTGGTGTTGGGGTCCTGACCTTGACACAAGTCCAGTCCATGAACAGGGTGGGGAGGAGTTCATGGACCAAGAATTGGTTGCTTCAGCGTGACCAGTTCTGTCATATGCCTTTGCTCCGTGAGATCCGTGAGAATAATCCTGATGATTTCAGGAACTTTCTCAGGATGACGGACCCCGTATTTCACCGTTTGTTGGCTTCGCTGACCCCCTATATCAGCAGGCAGGATACCTGCATGAGGCAAGCCATCACTCCGGAGCAGAGGTTGGTCGCTACCTTGCGGTATTTGGCCACAGGGAGAAGCCTGCAGGACCTCAAGTTCTCGACAGGCATCTCCCCCCAGGCTCTGGGGATCATTATCCCAGAGACCTGTTCTGCCATCATCCAGGTCCTACAGAAGGAGTATATGAGGGTAAGATTTTTATCCTTTTATATCACATTTTATTGTATTGAATGTTTGATAATATATTGTATTTCTTTCCTCATTCCCTAAGTACCATGATTGTATTATGCTGTGAATGTCCCCTTTGTCCTCATGCATGCTGGATTTTTATGTAATTATTATTTTAGGTCCTTCATACATATTTGCCCTTCAATAACCTCCCCAGCATGGTGTCTCCTGCCCTATATTCACCTAATGTAGTTACTTAACAATGTATTTTATCAGCTCCATAGTAGTGCTTTACCCCAAACACCCCCTAAAATGTTTTGAAATGTTATTTTTGATTTAAATTCAGGCAGAGGGCCAGAGGCTTTTTTTTGTGGTGTCGCCAAATTTTTTGTAACCCTCCCTCCCCCAACTGCTAAGTCAGCTGATCCCAATTCTCTATCCTCAATCATCTATCTGCTGACTTTGCTAAACCCATACACACTATACCCACCTCTTTAGTGCTCAGATTTATGGATGAATTCCCCAAAGCATGTAGTGCAAGGGCCTGCCTGTATACTTTCCAATGGTACTGTTTAAAGTTCTTGTATCCTATTATGATCTTGATAGGTAATAGCAGAATGTCCAAATGTGCTCAAATGTGTACAGTGTGTATTTATATCTTTGTATTATGACACTTCTTACCTGTCCAGTGGGCTGCCAATAGTGTAACTAAGGAGGGGCTGTTCCAAGTAATACCCTGTATTTAGGCATTCATCTCTCAATGAAGTGAAGAGGGTTACCTGTCCAAGAGTTCCCCCCCCTATAATGTTAGAAATGGCCCATGAGAGGGGGGGGGGGGAATATGATAGGTGTACCTTATACTTTGTTGTTGTTAAATTCCCCTTAATAAATGCTATCTGGAGGTTGACCCATAATGTTTGTGTCTAATCTGCTTGCCAGGTTTCTGTGAAAAAATAGTAATGTTTATTGTTTTTTCCTCAACAGTTTCCTTCCACGCCACAGGAATGGCAGACTGTGGCCTCCCACTTTGCCCAGCGGTGGGACTTTCCTAACTGCGGAGGGGCAATTGATGGGAAACACGTCCACATCGTCCCACCACCCAACTCGGGGTCGTACAATTATAATTACAAGGGGTTTAATAGTATAGTGATATTGGCGGTGGTGTCGGCTAATTACGACTTCTTGTATGTGGACGTGGGGAAGAATGGCCGGATGTCCGATGGTGGAGTGATCGCCCAGACGGAGTTCTACAGGCGTCTCCAGAATGGCAGCTTGGACTTGCCACCTCCAGAGGACAATGTTGAAGGTCTCCCATTTGTGTTCGTTGCTGATGAAGCATTTGCGCTGGGGGACCACCTGATGCGGCCATTCCCGATGAGGACCCTCACCCCGGAACAGAGGGTTTTTAATTACCGGCTGGCCAGAGCCCGAAGAGTGGTGGAGAACACATTTGGAATCCTGGCCAGCCGGTTCCGATTATTTATGACACCCATCCATATGGCGGAGTATAAACTGAACCATATAATACTTGCCTGCTGTGTTCTCCATAATTTTCTACGAAAACATTCAGCCAACTATGCTGGCTCAGTTGGGCCTGAGGCCGGAATCCCAAATACATCAACAATGACGGCACTTGAAAGCGGCCGTCCTGGCTTGCCCTCCCTGAATGCCCGTGATGTCCGGTTACGATACCTGGAGTTCTTTGCAGGTAGGGGGGCTATCAATATGCCAGACAATATGTGACACCTTTTTCAAATAAAAAACAACCAAAAGAAATTCTTGGTGGACATTTACTGCTTGTGTTTGTTTTAGCTGACCCTGACAGAAATGTGTTGAGTGCAGAAAATGTCGTGATTGGGTAACCTTATAAAAAACAGTGTTGGCTGGTACTTCCTAAATGCAAAAACACATTTCACTACAAGTGCACTTGCAACTGCACTGAACCTGCACTTGTAGTGCAAAGAGGATTTGCCCTTAGGAAATAACCCCCATTTGTGCATAAAACAACAATTACATCACCCCAAAAGTGTTGTAGTGTTGAGACAATAATCCACACATTCTTGAGTAAGGCACTTTTTTATACCTGCACAATCACATGCGCATTTACCAAAGGTTTTTAAAACAAACCAACATGTTTGTTGTATAACAATGTTTGCAGTAGCATTATGAAAAATCAAAATATCCATTTCAGATAAAACAGGCCTGTGTAAAACCAACAAGAAAGCCAAAAAACCTGAACTTACAAAGTTCACATTAGGTAAAACCTGAAGGCTATATCAGACATCAGTATTTAGGAACTGGGTTTGATATAGCGTTCAGATGGGGGGAAATCACCCCTGGAAAAGCCAAATTTGGAAGATGCACACCAATTTACAAATGTCCACATGTGCTATCTGCCATCATGGGGGATCAAGGGACGTGTTTGGGGGGAGCAAGCCCTTCCTCAACGCTACTTTATAATTGAGGAAGGGGTTGCCCCCCCAAAACGCGTCCATTGATCTCCCGTGATGGCAGATAGCACATGTTGGCACACTGTGTGCATCCTCCAAATTTGGCTTTTCTAAACATTGAAAAAAGTTTGGTACGATAAAACAGGTGATTTTGTGGGGTTTAAATTCGCCCCAAAACATCAATGATGTTATTATTTTTTTTAATAACATCACTGATTTGTTGATGTATGTTTTGCAATTGGAGATTACACCCCATGATCTCCCCGATCAGTATCTGGGCACTTTCAGATGTAAAGCGTTCTGGATCCCTCACATCACGATCACCTAAAAAGAGATAAAGAACAAAAAAAAAGGTCTCAAAAATCTGCCACCAGTCATCTCTTTTACCTGGGTCTGTGGTCGTAGACACTCACCTGTTGTGGTGCCAATCTCCACCACGTCTTCTTCTTCCTCCTGCTCAGCTTCTTGGGTTGGTATTTCCCCTTCTTCCAGAGAGGGGGGGGTCATTGGTCTCCTGGGATGAGGGGTGTCCGAGTCTTTTCTCCCCTATGTAAAACAAAAATGGTATACTTAGCACACAGATATTTGATGGCAGAACTATAGAAATAGGAAACATTGCTTGGAAGTGGGGTACAATTGTCTATTTTAGCCGAGTTCCAAGATGTATATTTTTTATTGCCCTTTGTCAAGCTGCAATACTTTACCTGTTTGGTACAAGCTTCACAGATGTAGCCCCCCCTATAGTATACACTGGAGCACCTGTGTTCCCCCCTAATAAAAATGGTGTTCTTGTGTCCCACACTAGTGCTCCAGTGTCCAGATGTGAAAACAGCTGCTCAGTGTCCTCTCCTTACACACAATCTAGTTTGCATTTCATTCTAGTAACAAACCCATCTACACAAACAAATATTTGGCATCCAAGTAGGCCCCCAAAAATGTGTGAAAATGCATATGGCCTAAACAATGGTGTTCTAGAGGCCGAAAGAAAAATGTTTGATACGAACGAATAATGTGCCCATGAACATTAAAGTTGACCTTTGGAAACGTTACAACTAATCAAAGCATATGGAGCAGAACGAACGTAATAAAGACAGAAAGAATAAGAACACAGCACAACTACTTACTTTTTTGCAGCACTCTCCGGATCTTTTGGTACTGCTCTGGCTCTCTCAACTTCAGGTCCGACCACCGCTTCCTGAGCTGATCTTTAGACCTTCGTACCCCGAAATTCCGCTCTAGACTCCTGACCACTTTCGCCATGATTTTGGCCTTTCGGATATTGGGGTTGGGGTAAGGCCCATATTTTCCGTCATAGTCGGACTTCCTCATGATGTCGACCATCTCCAACATCTCCCCAAACGACATATTTGTGGCCTTAAAACGTCTCCTTCTGGATCGGGACGTGCCTGGATCCGCCCTTTCCTCCTCCTCCTCCTCCTCGTTGCTACAATTAGCCCGCACCTGCTGTATGTCCGCCATCATGCTCTTCCCCCACTGCGCCGAACGAAAAGGGGCGGGGAATACCCCAGAAAGAACGTCAGGGGCGGGCGGAGTTACACGCATGTGCAGTGTATATAAAGCGTAACACGCGTGCGTATTACGTACGATCTGTGAGCGGAGGAAGGAGCATTGGACGCGCCGATCGTAAGAATGAAGGTAAGAGACAAACTTGGGCCTATACTGCTTCTATAGATTGAGGCCTATATTGTAACAAGATTAGGAGAGTTTGGTGTGACATTAGGCTTTGTCTTGTGTTGTGTCTTGCAGTGAACATGGATATGGTACTGAAAGATCAGGACTTCATTTCAGTCTTCATAGAGATGCTAAGGGAGCTGCCCTGTCTGTGGGAGATTAAACACCCCCATTACAAGAACCAAGCAAAGAGGAAGGCAGCACTGGAGCAATTGTGTGAAATTGTGAAGCAGGTGATCCCCACGGCAGACATCACTTTTTTAAAGATTTTCATTGGTGGCCTGAGGAGCACATATCTGAGGGAGCGCAAGAAAGTCCTGGATTCACAGAGATCCGGAGCAGCAGATGACATCTATGACCCCAGGATGTTGTACTAAGACAGGCTGCACTTTCTGGCAGGCCAGACTGAACCCAGGTCATCACTCTCCAGTCTTCCTTCCACGCTTCCTCCCCCCCTCCGGCTGAGGCTTCTGACGCCCAACCTGGGCCTTCCAGGCCACATGTGGAGGAGCCCAGATTGAGCCAGGTATAGCATTCCTCTAAATATTTCTGCTTGTCCAATCAATGATGTTAACTAGATGTTAGTTGGGAGTACTAATTTATGATTGTGATTGATGATGCAAAAACTAAAACCATGTCCCTTTTTCATACACAGGGAAGTCTCAGCCAGGAGGTGGCCGGGCCGAGCCGGCTGGCTGATCTTCAGGTCCCTCCACCCCCCCTGGAAACAGAAAGTGGCAGTAGGAGGAGTACCCTAGAGGAGGCTGCTATCAGATTTTTTTGTAGGGCTACAGAGGTCCTGGGAGCACCCCACACCAGGCAGGAGAACATTGCTGCATTCATAGCCTATAAAATGCAGAGGATGGAGGAGGGCCAAAAAGCCATGTGTGAGGCCCTCATATCAGAGGCTCTGGCGAAAGGTATGAGGGGCCAAATTACACCTCAAACACACCTTCGCGATGGTCCTCCTCCTCCTCCTGCAGGTCCTACTCCTCCTCCAGGTCCTACTCCTCCTCCTGCCACATCTCCAACTGCACAGCCACAGCCCGGAAGGAAGTGTGAAAGGAAGACCAGACAGTGAGGACCCTGGATCCAGTCTGGTCGGCCAAAAGATGCAGCCTCTTATGGTACCACAGCCTGGGGACACTGATGTCATCTTCTGCTATCCGGATCTCTGTGAATCCCGGACCAGACTGCCCTCCCTTACATATGGACTCCTCAGGCCACCAATTTTGAGGTTTAAGAATTGATGTCTGCCGTGCGGGTCCCAGGCTTCACTAATTTCTCCTGTTGATCCAGTGTTGCCTTCCTCTTTGTTTGGTTCTGAGCCCTTAATAAAGGATTTTTGTTTTGAATTATACTCTCCTATGTGTTTTACTTCAAAAATGATGGTTTGTTTGTGAGGATTCAGGTACATTTCTAATATACAATGTGAAATGAACAAGGGACACCAACAACAAAAAATCTCATGGAGATTACATAATAAAAGATATCAATGGTGTTGGGGTAACTTGCCACACAAAACACACACAAAAATATTCTGGAGTAAAAATAAAAATAACATTGAACAAAGATCAGCCTTGGAAAAAATCCAAACATTAAAGAAAAAAAAAGGCTTAAAAACAAAAAAAAAACATAAAAAATATAAAACTGTCAGATGTGACAACTAATAACAATATATTGAGGGAATCCCACTAAAAAAACACAAATAAAACTTTGTGAGAAGTGTGTGTGAATATGAGCAGCAAAACTACTTAATTCTTGTCACATTATAAAGAAGAAGAGAGTGCGCTGTATTAAACCATTTTTTACATTGCAGCGTGACGAAAGTGCTGTATCCATTGCGAACGCTAAGTTTACCAGAACGAGCTGTCCCGTGTCGGAATTTCTTCTGAGCATGCGTGGCACTTTGTGCGTCGGAACAGGCCACACACGGTCGGAATTGACGCGATCAGATTTTGTTGTCGGAAAATTTTATCTCCTGCTGTCCAACTTTGTGTGTCGGAAAATCCGATGGAAAATGTCCGATGGCGCCCACACACGGTCGGAATTTCCGACAACACGCTCCGATCGGACAATGTCCATCGGAAAATCCGACCGTGTGTACGGGGCATTAGTGTAGTACCAGCTCTGCACAGTGTTCACCTAAAGCTACCTGTAGAAGGTTGGTGGTATTTTCCTGATCCTATCACTACCGCAGGCAGCTAAATAAGCTACAAGTTAGTTTTTTGTGAGCTCTGCACAGTGTTCAGGTAAAACTACAAGTTAGTGTAGTGCGAGCTCTGCACAGTGTTCACCTAAAGCTACCTGTAGAAGGTTGGTGGTGTTTTCCTGATCCGATCACTACCGCAGGCAGCTAAATAAGCTACAAGTTAGTTTTTTGCGAGCTCTGCACAGTGTTCACCTAATACTACAAGTTAGTTTTTTGCAAGCTCTGCACAGTGTTCACCTAAAGCTACCTGTAGAAGGTTGGTGGTGTTTTCCTGATCCTATCACTACCGCAGGCAGCTAAATAAGCTACAAGTTAGTTTTTTGCGAGCTCTGCACAGTGTTCACCTAAAGCTACCTGTAGAAGGTTGGTGGTGTTTTCCTGATCCTATCACTACCGCAGGCAGCTAAATAAGCTACAAGTTAGTTTTTTGTGAGCTCTGCACAGTGTTCAGGTAAAACTAAAAGTTATGCCCCGTACACACGGTCGGATTTTCCGATGGACATTGTCCGATCGGAGCGTGTTGTCGGAAATTCCGACCGTGTTTGGGCGCCATCGGACATTTTCCATCGGATTTTCCGACACACAAAGTTGGACAGCAGAAGATAAAATTTTCCGAGAACAAAATCCGATCGCGTCAATTCCGACCGTGTGTGGCCTGTTCCGACGCACAAAGTGCCACGCATGCTCTGAAGAAATTCCGACACGGGACAGCTCGTTCTGGTAAACGTAGCGTTCGGAATGGATACAGCACTTTCGTCACGCTGCAATGTTCAAAATGGTTTAATACAGCGCACTCTCTTCTTCTTTATAATGTGACAAGAATTAAGTAGTTTTGATGCTCATATTCACACACACTTCTCACAAACTTATTTCGTTACTATTTATCAGGATTCCCTCAATATATTTAGATTTCTCACATCTGACAACAACATTTTTTGTTATTTTTGGACTTTAATGTAGATTTTTTTTTGTGTTTCTCATTTTTTTTTTTTTTTTTTTGTGATTTTGATTTGTACTCCCGAAAATGTTTGTGTGTGTTTTTGGTGACAAGTTCCCACAACACCATTGATATGTTGTTCTATTTAATCTGTAGGAGATTATTTGGTGTTGTTGTCCCTTGTTAATTTCACATTGTACTTTAGAAATGTACCTGAATCCTCACCAACAAACTGTCCTTTTTGTATGAAAACACACACAGGAGAGTAGAATTTCCCTAAAAAAATTTTATTAAGGGCTCACAACTAAACAAAGAGGGAGGCAACGCTGGAGAAACTGCAGAAGTGGGCGAAGCCTTGGACCCCCAGGGCACACATCAATTATTTAAAAGCAAAATTGGTGGCCTGAGGAGTCCTTATCTAAGGGAGGGCAATCTGGTCCAGAAGTCCCAGAGATCCGGAAAGCAGCAGATGACATCTGTGTCCCCAGGCTGTGGTCATACAAGAGACTGAATCTTCTGTCAGACCAGACTGAACACAGGGTCATCACTCTTTGGTCTTCCCTCCACGCTTCCTTCCAGGCTTTGGCTGTGGTGGTCTATTTGTGGCAGCAGGAGGAGGAGGAGGAGGAGAATCGTCCCTCTCTATGACATCCGTCTTGTGTGTCAGTTCCCCACTCAACCCCTTACGTAGGACTTTATAAATCAGGTCCTCAGAGATCTTGCGTTGGCCCTCCTGCATGGCCTGCAATTTTGTGGCAGCCATGCAGGCAAAGGCCTCTTCAGGACTGGGGAAGGCTCGGAGGGACGCTGAAGCCTCCTGGATCAGCCTGTATGCTGAATCCTGCACGGGACTCGGAGTCGCCTTCCTGGCTCGTTTATATGGCAGGCGGAGGGGAGGGACCTGAGACTCAGTCAGGCTGCGACTTGTCCCAGGCTTCTCCTGGCTGCAACTTAGCCCCGCCTCCTCCTGGCTGCCACTAATCCCCGCCTCCTCCTGGCTGCCACATTCCACAACCTCCTCCTGGCTGAGGTCTTCCTGTGTATGAAAAAGGGACATAGTTTTAGTTTTTTATTCATCAATCACACACAATTTTCACCTCCTGACTGCTGCAAATTGAATGTTAACAAATATAACAAACTATCCTTCTGAGCCCAGCAGTTTTCATTCTTGTCCCAATTTTGGGTGCCCACTACTGTCTATTGATATGTAAAGAACTTTTTTAATCAACAATTAGTGATCAATAATAACATCTAATAAACATCATTTATTTATTGCCCAGAAATCTGTAGAAGAATGCTATACCTGACTCCAGCTGGGCTCCTCCACTTCTTCCTGGCTGGAAGGCTCAGGTTGGACATCAGAAGCCTCAGCTGGGGTGGAAGGAAGCGTGGAAGGAAGAGTGGAGAGGGATTCCCTGACTTCAGTGTGGTCTGACAGAAACCGCAGTCTCTCATAGTACCAGAGCCTGGGGACATAAATGTCATCTGCTGCAGCTCCTGATCTCTGGGAATCCGTGACCTTCTTGCGCTCCCTAAGATACGTGCTCCTCAGGCCACCAATTTTAGCTTTTAAATAAGGGATGGTTGCTGTGGGGACCACCGGCTTCACCAACTCCAGCAGTTTCTCCAGCGCTGCCTGCCTCTTCTGTTTATGGTTATAGTGGGGGTGTCTCACTTGCCACAGACAGGGCAGCTCCCTGTACTTGTCTATGAACAGGGGCAGGAAATTGTGGTCGTTGAACCCATCCATTTTCTCTGCAAGACACAACACAAGACAAACCCTAATGTCAGGCCAAACTCCCCTAATCTTGTTACAATATAGGCTTCCATTTCGAAGCAGTATAGGCCCAAGTTTAGATCCTACCTTCGTTAACACGATCGGCGTCTCCGATGCTCCTTCCTGCGCTCACAGATCGTACGTAAGACGCGCGCGTTACGATTTATACACACTGCGCATGCGTATAACTCCGCCCGCCCCTGATGTTCTTTCTAGTCTAGTCCCCGCCCCTTTTCGTTCGGCACAGTGGAGGAAGAGCACATGGCGGAGAGACAGCAGGATAGTGCTAAGTACAGCAACGAGGAGGAGGAGGAAAGGCCGGATCCTGAGACGTCCCGATCCAGAAGGAGATTAAAGGACTCAAATATGTCCTTTGGGGAGATGTTGGAGATGGTGGACATCCTGAAGAAGGCCGACTATGATGGAAAGTATGGGCCTTACCCCAACCCCAATGTCAGAAAGGCCAAGATCATGGCGAAAGTGGTCAGGAGTCTGCACCGGAAATTCGGGGTACGACGATCGAAAGATCAGCTCAGGAAGCGGTGGTCGGACCTGAAATTACGAGAACATGAGCAGTACAGAAAGATCCGGAGAGTGCTGCAAAAAAGTAAGTAGTTGTGCTGTGTTCCTATTCTTTATGTTTATTACGTTCGTGCTGCTCCATGTGCTTTTAGGAACTGTTGTACAGTTTAAAATGGTAACTTTCATGTTCATGGGCACATTATTCGTTCGGATCACACATTGTTATTTCGGACGATAAAATACCATTGAGATAAAATAGCGTTTCACCAGGCCTGCAGAAAACACTACTCAGCGCCAAACACCCAAAAGAACCCAAGGTGTAGATATATTTAAAAAGAATAATCCAAAGTGTATACCATAAACACACAACAGTATACACTTAAAAGCTAAAAATACGATTGAACTCCACTGTGTCTGTCTAGGCAGAGAGACAATCTAATAAGCAGCAGCTGTCTCAAACCAGAGGAAAAGCAAAATAAAAACAGTGTTATAAAGTAATCAACATTTAGACTAAATTATCCCACTAGACAGCGCTAATGTTGAGCAATTGAAACTTGTGGCCAACAACACATATAGTCTTATAACAGAAAGGAGTCCTTTAAAAGAAAATCCCTTGTAAAGGGAAGTGATGAAAAGTTCAGGGTGTAATTCAGATAATCTACAGGTGATCTTGAGAAAGAATCCTCCACATGCACCTTCCACCGATCACTTGATCGCTTGTGAAATCCACCCGGTGACAAGCACTCACCCCCCTAGGGGGTTAAACTCACCAGAAAAGGGGAGTAATAGAGCCTTCAGCAGTAGTACGTTGTCATCATCACTATAAACAGGGTCACAGGCTAGCAGGGCTCATAATGAATCAAAGAACAGAAAAAAGAAAGGTGCACATAGCGTAATCCCGTTTATTGATTCAAACCCCTTGCACAAAGACAGACAGAGAACCCCCCTTCAATAAAAATACGTACATCACATAAAATAAACAGCAAGCAATCAATCAAACAGGCAGGTAGTATGTACACTTCACCCAGAGCTGTCAGCGCCGCTACTCAGGAAAGACTCGATACTTCCTGGTTGTGCAGGTGACCCAGGTGGAGCGCACACGTCACTTCCGGTGTCGTATTGGCCACGCCCTGACGCGTTTCGTCATATCCTTTGACTTCAACAGAGGGCGTGGTCACACGACGTAATAGCCAGTTTATATACACCCCCACACGCCGCTCAGCCAATCACAGCAAAACTGTGAACTCCAGCTTCACTGACAGCTTAATGTAAACAGCGTGTAGGGACACAAACGGCACTGCACTAATCCAATATAATAAAACATGATTGTAAAGTAGGCACAAGCAACCTTGACCAAAATACATTGATCAGATAGCGTCCACATATGTATCTTAGCATTATGGATTACCATTCATAGGCATATGAATATTTTCTCAACAAAGCACCCCGGCCGTCTGCAATTAATGAGTCAGGTCCAGTGGACAGTGGGCTTAAGAATAGGTCCCTGTTCAACCCCTTAAATAGCACTAACCAGCATATTGAGGTCTTTAAGGGACTGGTTTTGCACGACCTAGAACAGCTGGTACCAAAAAAGAATGTTAATCCCCAGCATATTATGGATGGGATCTCCTTGCTTGAGAAAAGGAAGGAGATAGTCATCAGGCCAGCAGACAAGGGGGACAAGGGGGGGGTAGTTATTCTGAATAGGGACTTCTATGTGAATCAGCTCACTGAGATGTTAAGTGATGATCAAACATATGTGAGATTACCTAAAGACCCCACAGGACAGTATGAGAAGGATCTTAGGAACTTGGTTGAAATGGGTTTCTCTATGGGGGTTCTGTCTAACAAAGAAAGAAGGTACCTTATACCAAGTGATAGCAGAATCCCCACGATTTATACCTTGCCCAAAATCCACAAGGATCTGAATCAACCTCCAGGGAGACCCATAGTCAATGGTATTGGCTCCATCACATCTCGGATGGGCCAATACCTTGACCACTTCCTTCAGGAGAGTGTTATGCGCACTAAGGCGTACTTAAGAGACACCAAGAGTCTCTTGCAGATCCTACAACAGGTGGATTTAACGGGAAAACAAGAACTATACCTAGTAACAGCTGACGTGGCATCTCTCTATTCGGTCATACAGCATGGCGATGCTCTTTTAGCCCTTAATTGGGCTTTAAGTCAGCGTGACGACCTGCCACATAATCAGAAAGTGTTCATCAGAAATGCATTAGACTTTTGTCTTAGCCATAACTTTTTCTGGTTCGATGGGCAATTTTTCTCCCAGCGTAGAGGTGTTGCGATGGGGGCAAAATTTGCCCCGAGCATAGCAAATTTGTTTATGGGGGAATGGGAAGATAAAAAGATATTCTCCACCACCCGTACTCAACTGTTACTATACAAAAGGTATATAGACGATCTGTTTTTTATTTGGGAAGGGTCCAGCGATAGTTTGCATGAATTCCTCCAGGAGCTTAATTCCAATAACAACAACATCAGGCTAACCAGCGATTTTAGTCAAAATGACATACACTTCTTGGATTTAAACATCTTCAGGCAAGGTGATGGATTGGGTACTAGAGTTTATTTTAAACCTACAGATTCCAACAGTTATCTACCTATCAATAGTGGGCATCACCCTAAGTGGCTGAAAAACATACCCAAGGGTCAGCTCACTAGGGTGAAAAGAAACTGTTCCAATGATGCAGACTTTTTAAGGCAGGCCCAAGTTGTTAGAAAAAAGTTTGTGGAAAAAGGATATGTGGGGGAGACTCCGGACTCCACCATTCAGGAATTGGCCGTGCGGCCCAGAGATTCTTTTTTAACAGATCAACCTAAGGTCCAGAATAATGAAGACCATGAGTGGAGCTTTTTATCAGGGTTCCACTCCCAATTTAGGGAGGTGGAAGACATTTTTAATGCCCACTGGCATGTGTTATGTATGGATAAAACACTGGGTCCATCTCTACCATGTAGGCCGAAATTTATTTATAGAAGAGCTCACAGCTTTGCTGATAAGATAGTGCGGAAGGTACTTGACCCCCCTTCCAGACCTCTAACCTTCTGGGACAAAAAAGGGTTCTATAGTTGTAGGAGATGTCGGGCATGTAGGGAAGTTGGTAGACCAATGAGAGCTCTTGAAAGTTTCACATCCCCTTCTAATGGTAGAGAATTCAGTATTAATGAATTTATTACGTGCAATACGGCTTACGTGGTGTACGCTATGCAATGCCCCTGTGGCCTTATGTATATAGGGCGCACCAAAAGGCTTTTGAGGGTCAGGATTGCAGAACACATAGCGAACATAAAGATTGGCTTTAAAGACCATAATGTATCACTCCACTTCAAACTTAAACATAACCAAGATCCCTCAGGCCTCAAGTTTTGGGGTATAGATCATTTGAGGCCAAAGTGGAGAGGGTCCAATCTGGTCCGTGATCTATCAAGAAGAGAGACCCAGTGGATCTTCTTGACTGACACTTTGTCACCACGAGGACTCAATGTGGACCTGGATATCAACTGCTTTATAAGCGACTATTAATATTTGCGATTAACGGTTGATTTTTGTTATTAGCTCTATTAGCGGTTTGATTTTGCGCTGGTGAGGTTATAGTGGCCTATCTCTCTACGTTATATATCTGGTCTTTATATAGTCTGTACGATCACTTGATCCTTATTTAGAGATTGGGATTAATTCCATTCTATTTTATTATGCGATTTTTTCGACCTACCTATATATGGTACATCTCTGGCTTCTCCTTATGACATAAGTTTTGTCTCCGTTTAGTAGTGCAGAGTGTAAAATTATCTGATTCTCACATGGAGATTGGGGTTAATTCTGCTTCCATTTTTTATGCGATTTTCTAGTCACTCTATCTATGGCATATCCCTGCTTTCTTTGATAGGAATTCTTTGATATGATGTTTGTTCCTAAGTAATTAGATGTAGATTTATTTTATCTTTATAATTATTCAATTTTTTAATTTTTGTGCGATTTTTAGTCTTGTGCGACTTTGTTGCCTCTCTATTTCTAAGTTATGTTTTTTCTTTAATTATTTGCTGGTTTTGTTGTAATTATTAAGACTAGCATTAGCCTTGCAGGTTGGGGACTATATTTAACATATTATTGCTTTGATGGTCCCTCTTTACGCCTATTTAACAGAACTCTTAATATATGTGCATAAAAGTGTAGGATGATCTGGTATGTAACTGTAATAGAGTTTCCTCTCTACATATATATTCTGAATATGCATATTAATTAATGTGTTCAATTTTAGATTTCAGGTTAATGATTGTACTATTTATCAATGGCATTACTTTAATGCGGTTTTAGAATGAGCACTTGCTGCCTATGAATGGTAATCCATAATGCTAAGATACATATGTGGACGCTATCTGATCAATGTATTTTGGTCAAGGTTGCTTGTGTCTACTTTACAATCATGTTTTATTTTATTGGATTAGTGCAGTGCCGTTTGTGTCCCTACACGCTGTTTACATTAAGCTGTCAGTGAAGCTGGAGTTGGTGACGTGCATCTGCCGTCCCCACAGTTTTGCTGTGATTGGCTGAGCGGCGTGTGGGGGTGTATATAAACTGGCTATTACGTTGTGTGACCACGCCCTCTGTTGAAGTCAAAGGATATGACGAAACGCGTCAGGGCGTGGCCAATACGACGCCGGAAGTGACGTGTGCGCTCCACCTGGGTCACCTGCACAACCAGGAAGTATCGAGTCTTTCCTGAGTAGCGGCGCTGACAGCTCTGGGTGAAGTGTACATACTACCTGCCTGTTTGATTGATTGCTTGCTGTTTATTTTATGTGATTACGTATTTTTATTGAAGGGGGGTTCTCTGTCTGTCTTTGTACAAGGGGTTTGAATCAATAAACGGGATTACGCTATGTGCACCTTTCTTTTTTCTGTTCTTTGATTCATTATGAGCCCTGCTAGCCTGTGACCCTGTTTATAGTGATGATGACAATGTACTACTGCTGAAGGCTCTATTACTCCCCTTTTCTGGTGAGTTTAACCCCCTAGGGGGGTGAGTGCTTGTCACCGGGTGGATTTCACAAGCGATCAAGTGATCGGTGGAAGGTGCATGTGGAGGATTCTTTCTCAAGATCACCTGTAGATTATCTGAATTACACCCTGAACTTTTCATCACTTCCCTTTACAAGGGATTTTCTTTTAAAGGACTCCTTTCTGTTATAAGACTGTCCCTATATGTGTTGTTGGCCACAAGTTTCAATTGCTCAACATTAGCGCTGTCTAGTGGGATAATTTAGTCTAAATGTTGATTACTTTATAACACTGTTTTTATTTTGATAAAATACCATTGTTTAGGCCATATGCATTTGGCCACCATTTTGACGCCCTATACTTGTCTTCAAAGAATTTGGTTGTGTAGATGGCTTTGTTACTAGAATGAAATGCAAACTAAATTGTGTGTAAGGAGAGGATACTGAGCAGCTGTTTACACATCTGGACACTGGAGCACTAGTGTGGGACACAAGAACACCATTTTTATTAGGGGGGCCACACAGGTGCTCCAGTGTATACTATAGGGGGGTCTCCATCTGTGAAGCTTGTACAAAACAGGTAAAGTATTGCAGCTTGACAAAGGACACTAAAAAAGCTACATCTTGGAACTCGGCTAAAATAGATCATTGTACCCCACTTCCAAGCAATGTTTAATCTTTATAGTTCTGACCTCAAATATCTGTGTGCTAATTATACCATTTTTGTTTTACATAGGGGAGAAAAGACTCGGAGGACACCCCTCATCCGAGGAGACCAGAGCCCCCCCCCCTCTGGAAGAAGGGGAAATCCCCCCAACACAAGCTGAGCAGGAGGAAGAAGACGTGGTGGAAGTAGTTACCACAACAGGTGAGTGTCTGCGACCACAGGCTCAGATAAGAGATGGATGGCGGCATTTTTAGGGAAACCTAATTTATTTTACGTTTCCTCTCTTTTTAGGTGATCGTGAGGTTGTGGATGAAAATCCTTTCACATCCGAAAGTGCCCAGATCCTGATCGGGGAGATCATGGGGTGTAATTTACAATTGGAAAACATCAAGCAAAACATCAATGATGTTATTCCAAAATATAAAAACATCATTGATGTTTTGGGGCGAGTTTAAAGCCCCTCCAAATCACTTTCTTCTTTTGTGTGCTACAATGTGCGAAATGTTTTTGTGATTTTTCCCAAAGCCAAATTTGGAGGATGCACACAGTGTGTCAATATGTGCTATCTGCCATCACGGGAGATCAATGGACGCGTTTTGGGGGTGCAACCCCTTCCTCAATAATAAAGTAGCTGAGAGGAAGGGCTTTCTCCCCCAAAACACGTCCCTTGATCCCCCCTGATGGCAGATAGCACATGTTGACATTCGTAAATTGGTGTGCATCTTCCAAATTTGGCTTTTCCAGGGGTGATTTCCCCCCATCTGAACGCAATATCAAACACAGTTCCTAAATACTCATGTCTGATATTGCCTTCAAGTTCTACCAAATGTGAACTTTGTAAGACCAAGATTTGTGTCTTTCTTGTGGGTTTTACACAGGCCTGTTTTCTATAAAATGCACATTTTGATTTTGGATAATGACACCACAAAAATTGTTATACAACAAACATGTTGGTTTGTCAGAAAAACCTTTGGTAAATGCACATGTGATTGTGCAGGTATTAAAAAGATTGTTCATCAAGAATGTGTGGATTATTGTCTCAACGCTACAACACTTTTGGGGTGATGTAATTGTTGTTTTATGAGAAAATGGGGGTAATTTCCTAAGGGGAAATCCACTTTGCACTACAAGTGCAGTTTCAGTGCAGTTGCAAGTGCACTTGTAGTGAAATGTGTCTTTGCATTTAGTAAATAACAGCCAACAGTGCTTTGTATAAGGTTACCCAATCACGACATTTTCTGCACTCCACACATTTCTGTCAGGGTCAGCTCAAACAAACACAAGCAGTAAATGTCCACAAAGAAGAGCCTGGGGGGAGATGCTTGTCGAGAACTTGAGGTCCTGCAGGCTTCTCCCTGTGGCCAAATACCGCAAGGTAGCGACCAACCTCTGCTCCGGAGTAATGGCTTGCCTCATGCAGGTATCCTGCCTGCTGATATAGGGGATCAGCGAAGCCAACAGACGGTGAAATACGGGGTCCGCCATCCTGAGAAAGTTCCTGAAATCATCAGGATTATTCTCACGGATCTCACGGAGCAAAGGCATATGACAGAACTGGTCACGCTGAAGCAACGAATTCTTGGTCCATGAACTCCTCCCCACCCTGTTCATGGACTGGACTTGTGTCAAGTAGGGATGAGCCGAACACCCCCCGGTTCGGTTCGCACCAGAACCCGCGAACGGACCGAAAGTTCGCACGAACGTTAGAACCCCATTGACGTCTATGGGACTCGAACGTTCAAAATCAAAAGTGCTCATTTTAAAGGCTAATTTGCATGGTATTGTCCTAAAAAGGGTTTGGGGACCCGGGTCCTACCCCAGGGGACATGTATCAATGCAAAAAAAACTTTTAAAAACGGCCGTTTTTTCGGGAGCAGTGATTTTAATGATGCTTAAAGTAAAAAAAAAAAAAGTGAAATATTCCTTTAAATATCGTACCTGGGGGATGCCTGTAAAGTGAAGCGTGTTTCCCATGTTTAGAACAGTCCCTGCACCAAATGTCATTTTTAAAGGAAAAAATCTCATTTAAAACTGCTTGCGGGTTTAATGTCATGTCGGGTCATGGCAATATGGATGAAAATCAGTGAGACAAACGGCATGGGTACCCCCCAGTCCATTACCAGGCCCTTTGGGTCTTGTATGGATATTAAGGGGAACCCCGCACCCAAATTAAAATAAGGAAAGGTGTGGGGCCACCAGGCCCTATATACTCTGAACAGCAGTATACAGGCGGTGCAAACAAGACAGGGACTGTAGGTTTGTTGTTAAGTAGAATCTCTTTGTAATTTTGAACATTTTTTACGTCTTTAGCTCCAGCCAAAAAATCTTTTCTAAGCTTTTTGGAAAACATAGGGAAGGGTTATCACCCCTGTGACATTTGTTTTGCTGTCTTTCCTCCTCTTCAGAAGATTTCACCTCACTTTTTTGTCCCAATGAAAAATGTTTTTTGAAAATTTGGGTTTTTTTGTGGAACAAGGATTGGAAAGCATCAGTGGAAAGGAGAAATTGTTTGCCCATATTAACTCTTACAGGAGAGAATTTCCCTTCCTAGGGGTAGATTTCATCTCACTTCCTGTTGTCTCCTTCCGTTTGCAAGTAGGAGTCGTTTGTAAGTAAGATGTTTGAAAGTAGGGTCCTGCCCTATATACTCAGCAGAAATTTGGGCCTTAGGTGTTGCTGTGGCCACAACACTGTAAGCCCTCACAGGGCCCTGCTGTGAAATATTAGATCAAGAATTGTAATTACATGCCCCTGTTGAACAGGAGCTGAAAAATTAGGCCTTAGGCACTGGTGCTGGTGCCACAACACTGCAACCCCTCACAGACACTCTAGTTGGAACGCAGGAACGAGCCCTGCTGCAAAGTATTGCATCAAAAATTGTAATTACACGCCCCTGTTAGACAGGGGCAGAAAAATTGGGCCTTAGGCACTGGTGCTGGTGCCACAACACTGCAACCCCTCACAGACACTCTAGTTGGAACGCAGGAACGAGCCCTGCTGCAAAGTATTACATCAAAAATTGTAATTACACGCCCCTGTTAAACAGGGGCTGAAAAATTGTGCCTTAGGCACTGGTGGTGGCGCCCAGAACCAAAAATGTTCTTACAAGCTATCAGCGTGATGATTGAGGAGGAAGAGGATAATTACTCAGGGATAGTCACTCAGCATCAGCATAGGCAGTCTTTGAAGGGATCTGAGATTTCAAAAAAAATTATTCGGTTACATCAGCATCAGGTGCTTGGTAGCTGGTGGTGATCCAAGACTGATTCATTTTTATGAAGGTCAGCCGATCGACCGAGTCGGTGGACAGACGCACCCTGTGATCGGTTACCACGCCTCCAGCAGCACTGAATGTGCGTTCCGAAAGAACACTGGATGCAGGACAGGCCAGTAGCTCAATTGCATACTGTGCAAGCTCTGGCCAGTGATCCATCCTCAAGACCCAGTAACCCAGAGGATTTTCGGTGGGAAAGGTGTCCAAGTCTGATCTTGCCCCTAGGTATTCCTGCACCATGTAAAACAGGCGCTGGCGATGGTTGCTGGAACCGATCATACCTTGGGGCTGCGGACCAAAAAATTGTCTGAACGCATCGGTCAGACGGCCACCTTCTCCACCGCTCCTTCTTTGACTGACCGAAGCCTCAGCAACACGTTGTCCAGAAACAGGAGTTTGTAACCTCCCAGTCTCTGGGAACGCGTTGCACAGACCTTTCTGCAAGGCCTCCCGAAGATGTTTCATCCTCTGCTCCCTCTGCGATGGCAAGATAAGGTCCGCAACCTTACCCTTGTAACGTGGATCAAGGAGGGTTGCCAGCCAGTATTGGTCCTTCTCCTTGATACCATGAATACGAGGATCCTTACGCAGGCTTTGCAGGATCAGGGAGGCCATGCAGCGTAGGTTTGCTGAGGCATTCGGTCCGGAGTCCTCTGGGTCACTAAGGACAGCAACGTCCGCAGCCACCTCCTCCCAGCCACGTACAAGTCCATGTGTTCCTTGGGACTGATCCCTCAAAGACTGCTGCTGATGCTGAGTGCCAGGCTCCACCTCCATACTGACACAATCTTCCTCCTCCTCCTCCTCCTCCTCGTCCTCTTCCTGTGTGATCGGCGGGCACGCAGGAACACTGTCTGGATAAAGGGGGCCTTGAAAGCTAAGGAAGTCCTCCTCTTCCTGCCTCTGTTCTGCCTCAAGTGCCCTGTCCATTATTCCACGCAGCGTGTGCTCCAACAGGTGGACAAGGGGGACAGTGTCACTGATGCATGCACTGTCAGTGCTCACCATCCTCGTGGCCTCCTCGAATGGTGACAGGACAGTGCATGCATCCCTGATCATGGCCCACTGGCATGGGGAAAAAAAACCAAGCTCCCCTGACCCTGTCCTGGTGCCATAGTCGCACAGGTACTCATTGATGGCCCTCTGCTGCGTGTGCAGCCGCTGCAGCATGGCCAACGTTGAGTTCCACCTGGTGGGCATGTCACAGATTAGGCGGTTCTTGGGCAGGTTAAACTCCTTTTGGAGGTCCGTCAGCCGAGCACTGGCATTATATGACCGGCGGAAATGCACACAGACTTTCCTGACCTGCCTCAGGACATCCTGTAAGCCCGGGTACCTGCCCAAGAACCGCTGCACCACCAAGTTAAGGACGTGAGCCAAACAGGGCACATGGGTCATTTGTCCCTGTCGGAGGGCAGAGAGGAGGTTGGTGCCATTGTCGCAAACCACCATTCCTGCCTTAAGTTGGCGTGGCGTCAACCACCTCTGAACCTGCCCCTGCAGAGCTGACAGAACCTCTGCCCCAGTGTGGCTCCTGTCCCCCAAGCACACCAGCTCAAGCACCGCATGGCATCTTTTGGCCTGCGTACTTGCGTAGCCCCTTGAACGCCTACGGAGCACGAGGAAGAGGCCATGGAGGAAGAAGAAGAGGAGGGGGTGGAGGAGAGAGGTGTGTCACAATCAGCATTTTGGAGGCGTGGTGGCGGAACAACCTCCAACACTACTGCACCTTGTCCTGCATCCTTCCCAGCTGCCAGCAGAGTCACCCAATGCGCGGTGAAACTTAGGTAACGTCCCTGTCCATGCCTGCTGGACCATGAGTCAGCGGTAATATGCACCTTACCGCTGACCGCCCTGTCCAGCGAGGCATGGACATTGCCTTCCACATGCCGGTAGAGAGCCGGAATCACCTTCTGTGAGAAAAAGTGGCGTTTGGGTACCTGCCACTGAGGAACCTCACATTCCACAAACTCACGGAAGGGGGCAGAGTCTACCAACTGAAAAGGCAGCAGTTGAAGTGCTAGCAATTTTGCAAAGCTAGCATTCAACCGCTGGGCATGTGGATGGCTGGGAGCAAACTTCTTTCGGCGGTGCAGCAGCTGGGGCAGGGAAATTTGCCTGGTACAATCTGACGTCGGTGTACCAAAAGCAGATTGCCCACAAGTACTTGGCTGTGACACACCTAATTCTACACCTTCATTCCTCTCACTGCAGGTCTCAGAGAGGACTGAAGGTCTAGTGGGGTTGGAAATCTCAGCTGATGAGGAGCAAGGAGAGATCCTCTTTGTTCTTTGGTGTGGGTCTTTTAGATACGCTTGCCAACGAACTGCATGGCAGGTCAACATATGTCTGGTCAAGCATGTGGTACCCAAGCGGGAGATGTTTTGGCCACGCGAGATACGCTTGAGACATATGTTGCAAATAGCAGCGGTGCGATCTGATGCACTCGTCTCAAAAAAGGCCCACCCCAAAGAACTTTTTGAATAACGCGCAGAGACTGCAGCGCCCTGCACATGTGGAGCTTTGGGGTGTGATGCAGTCAATGTGCTGCCCTTAGGCTGGCCCCTGGAGGGCATCCTGCCTCGTTGGTGATGTGCCGCCTCCTCCTCCTCCTCCTCCTCCTCTCTCCTATCAGGCACCCACGTTGAGTCAGTGACCTCATCATCCCCTCCCTCCTCATCACTGGAGCAAACCTGGCAGTATGCTGCAGCAGGGGGAGCATGACTGCCAGATTGCTGTCCTTCTTGGGCACCCCCTCTGTCCGTGCTCATGTTACTGCCTTCATCGAGCTCAGTATCATCATCAGAGCCTTCCAAACGCTGGGCATCCTCCTGGAGCATGTACCCAACACTGTGGTCAAACAGTTCGAGGGAATCCTCAGGAGGACATGGTGGAGCTAGGGAAGGAGTCACTGATGACATTGAGCTGAGGGAAGAGACCGCTGCTTTGCCAGACAAAGCACCCTGGGCATGGGTGAGAGAGGATGAGGAGGATGAGGATGGCTTGGTCATCCACTCGACCAAGTCTTCCGCATGTTGCGGCTCAACACGGCCAGCTGCCGAAAAAAAGGCCAAGCGTGTCCCATGGCCACGTGCTGATGAGGATGCACCGTCTCCACGACCAACACTAGACACAGAGCCTGCTTGCCCTCTCTTATTGGCTTGTGACTGTCTGCCTCTCCTTCTTGGCCTTCCAGACATACTAATGGCCTGTAGCTGCACTAAGCTGGGATAGAACACCTGTAATTTTCTTCAGGTAGCTTTATATACTGTAACCAGACAAGCCTGCCTGTCAGTAGGAAGATAACAGGAACGGATCTAGCTGAACACTGTGAGCAGGACGCACTGTACTAAATGTAAATAGTCTAGAAGATAACAGGAACGGATCTAGCTGAACACTGTGAGCAGGACGCACTGCACTAAATGTAAATAGCAGGAACGGATCTAGCTGAACACTGTGAGCAGGACGCACTGCACTAAATGTAAATAGCAGGAACGGATCTAGCTGAACACTGTGAGCAGGACACACTGCACTAAATGTAAATAGCAGGAACGGATCTAGCTGAACACTGTGAGCAGGACGCACTGCACTAAATGTAAATAACAGGAACGGATCTAGCTGAACACTGTGAGCAGGACGCACTGCACTAAATGTAAATAGTCTAGAAGATAACAGGAACGGATCTAGCTGAACACTGTGAGCAGGACGCACTGCACTAAATGTAAATAGCAGGAACGGATCTAGCTGAACACTGTGATCAGGACGCACTGCACTAAATGTAAATAGCAGGAACGGATCTAGCTGAACACTGTGAGCAGGACGCACTGCACTAAATGTAAATAGCAGGAACGGATCTAGCTGAACACTGTGAGCAGGACGCACAGCACTAAATGTAAATAACAGGAAGGGATCTAGCTGAACACTGTGAGCAGGACGCACTGCACTAAATGTAAATAGTCTAGAAGATAACAGGAACGGATCTAGCTGAACACTGTGAGCAGGACGCACTGCACTAAATGTAAATAGCAGGAACGGATCTAGCTGAACACTGTGAGCAGGACGCACTGCACTAAATGTAAATAGCAGGAACGGATCTAGCTGAACACTGTGAGCAGGACGCACTGCACTAAATGTAAATAGCAGGAACTGATCTAGCTGAACACTGTGAGCAGGACGCACTGCACTAAATGTAAATAACAGGAACGGATCTAGCTGAACACTGTGAGCAGGACGCACTGCACTAAATGTAAATAGTCTAGAAGATAACAGGAACGGATCTAGCTGAACACTGTGAGCAGGACGCACTGCACTAAATGTAAATAGCAGGAACGGATCTAGCTGAACACTGTGAGCAGGACGCACTGCACTAAATGTAAATAGCAGGAACGGATCTAGCTGAACACTGTGAGCAGGACGCACTGCACTAAATGTAAATAGCAGGAACGGATCTAGCTGAACACTGTGAGCAGGACGCACTGCACTAAATGTAAATGGCAGGAACGGATCTAGCTGAACACTGTGAGCAGGACGCACTGCACTAAATGTAAATAGCAGGAACGGATCTAGCTGAACACTGTGAGCAGGACGCACTGCACTAAATGTAAATAGTCTAGAAGATAACAGGAACGGATCTAGCTGAACACTGTGAGCAGGACGCACTGCACTAAATGTAAATAGCAGGAACGGATCTAGCTGAACACTGTGAGCAGGACGCACTGCACTAAATGTAAATAGCAGGAACGGATCTAGCTGAACACTGTGAGCAGGACGCACTGCACTAAATGTAAATAGCAGGAACGGATCTAGCTGAACACTGTGAGCAGGACGCACTGCACTAAATGTAAATAGCAGGAACGGATCTAGCTGAACACTGTGAGCAGGACGCACTGCACTAAATGTAAATAGCAGGAACGGATCTAGCTGAACACTGTGAGCAGGACGCACTGCACTAAATGTAAATAGCAGGAACGGATCTAGCTGAACACTGTGAGCAAGACGCACTGCACTAAATGTAAATAGCAGGAACGGATCTAGCTGAACACTGTGAGCAGGACGCACTGCACTAAATGTAAATAACAGGAACAGATCTAGCTGAACACTGTGAGCAGGACGCACTGCACTAAATGTAAATAGTCTAGATAGAAGATAACAGGAACGGATCTAGCTAAACTGAATACAGTGTATATATATATATGCAACACCTGGGATGCATATATATACACAATACACTGTAAGTGCAGCTAACTGACTGACTGTTCTGCCTAATCTATCTAACTCAAATCAAATGACACTGTCTCTCTCTCTCTCTATCTCTCAGCACACCAGAACACACACTACACAGGGCCGCCGTGCAGGCGGCCTTATATAGTGTGGGGCGTGTACTAAATCCCCTGAGCCATAATTGGCCAAAGCCACCCTGGCTTTGGCCAATTACAGCTCTCTCTACTGACGGCGCTGTGATTGGCCAAGCATGCGGGTCATAGTGCATGCTCGGCCAATCATCAGCCAGCAATGCACTGCGATGCCGCAGTGAATTATGGGCCGTGACGCGCCACACGAATTTGGCGCGAACGGCCCATATCGTTCGCAATTCGACGGACGGTCGAACAGCCGATGTTCGAGTCGAACATGGGTTCGACTCAAACACGAAGCTCATCCCTAGTGTCAAGGTCAGGACCCCAACACCAAGCCCCCGCACAGCACGAACTCTACGAGGAGTACGCATACGCAACATGGCTAGAAAACGGTCGGCTGCTCAGAACGAAGTAACAGAACGCACTGAAGAACAGCAAGGCCTGTGAAGAGCGACCTGAAAAACAGCAACGAGCAGGCAAGATCACACAGAAAACTCCGATACGAACTGACTGCACGCACTGAAGAGCAGATACAAACCCACAATCACAAACTGAACGTCAGAAAACGATCTGAAAGCCTGAAAAATCGCGAATCGTCTCTCACCAAACTTTTACTAACACGAGATTAACAAAAGGAGCCAAAAGGGTGCCGCGCTTGGTTCTGAACCGGCCTTTTCTAGTCTCGTCATACGTGGTGTACGTCACCGCGTTGTTGGCGATCGGAAATTCCGACAACTTTGTGCGACCGTGTGTAGGCAAAACAAGTTTGAGCCAACATCCGTCGGAAAAAATCCTAGGATTTTGTTGTCGGAATGTCCGAACAAAGTCCGACCGTGTGTACGGGGCATTAGTGTAGTGCGAGCTCTGCACAGTGTTCACCTAAAGCTACCTGTAGAAGGTTGGTGGTGTTTTCCTGATCCGATCACTACCGCAGGCAGCTAAATAAGCTACAAGTTAGTTTTTTGCGAGCTCTGCACAGTGTTCACCTAAAGCTACCTGTAGAAGGTTGGTGGTGTTTTCCTGATCCTATCACTACCGCAGGCAGCTAAATAAGCTACAAGTTAGTTTTTAGCAAGCTCTGCACAGTTTTCAGGTAAAACTACAAGTTAGTGTAGTACGAGCTCTGCACAGTGTTCACCTAAAGCTACCTGTAGAAGATTGGTGGTATTTTCCTGATCCTATCACTACCACAGGCAGCTAAATAAGCTACAAGTTAGTTTTTTGTGAGCTCTGCACAGTGTTCAGGTAAAACTATAAGTTAGTGTAGTGCGAGCTCTGCACAGTGTTCACCTAAAGCTACCTGTAGAAGGTTGGTGGTGTTTTCCTGATCTAATCACTACCGCAGGCAGCTAAATAAGCTACAAGTTAGTTTTTTGCGAGCTCTGCACAGTGTTCAGCTAATACTACAAGTTAGTGTAGTGGGAGCTCTGCACAGTGTTCAGCTAAAGCTACCTGTAGAAGGTTGGTGGTGTTTTCCTGATCCTATCACTACCGCAGGCAGCTAAATAAGCTACAAGTTAGTTTTTTGCAAGCTCTGCACAGTGTTTACCTAAAGCTACCTGTAGAAGGTTGGTGGTGTTTTCCTGATCCTATCACTACCGCAGGCAGCTAAATAAGCTACAAGTTAGTTTTTTGCAAGCTCTGCACAGTGTTCAGGTAAAACTACAAGTTAGTGTAGTACGAGCTCTGCACAGTGTTCACCTAAAGCTACCTGTAGAAGGTTGGTGGTATTTTCCTGATCCTATCACTACCGCAGGCAGCTAAATAAGCTACAAGTTAGTTTTTTGTGAGCTCTGCACAGTGTTCAGGTAAAACTATAAGTTAGTGTAGTGCGAGCTCTGCACAGTGTTCACCTAAAGCTACCTGTAGAAGGTTGGTGGTGTTTTCCTGATCCGATCACTACCGCAGGCAGCTAAATAAGCTACAAGTTAGTTTTTTGCGAGCTCTGCACAGTGTTCAGCTAATACTACAAGTTAGTGTAGTGCGAGCTCTGCACAGTGTTCAGCTAAAGCTACCTGTAGAAGGTTGGTGGTGTTTTCCTGATCCTATCACTACCGCAGGCAGCTAAATAAGCTACAAGTTAGTTTTTTGCGAGCTCTGCACAGTGTTCACCTAAAGCTACCTGTAGAAGGTTGGTGGTATTTTCCTGATCCTATCACTACCGCAGGCAGCTAAATAGGCTACAAGTTAGTTTTTTGTGAGCTCTGCACAGTGTTCAGGTAAAACTATAAGTTAGTGTAGTGCGAGCTCTGCACAGTGTTCACCTAAAGCTACCTGTAGAAGGTTGGTGGTGTTTTCCTGATCCGATCACTACCGCAGGCAGCTAAATAAGCTACAAGTTAGTTTTTTGCGAGCTCTGCACAGTGTTCAGCTAATACTACAAGTTAGTGTAGTGCGAGCTCTGCACAGTGTTCAGCTAAAGCTACCTGTAGAAGGTTGGTGGTGTTTTCCTGATCCTATCACTACCGCAGGCAGCTAAATAAGCTACAAGTTAGTTTTTTGCGAGCTCTGCACAGTGTTCACCTAAAGCTACCTGTAGAAGGTTGGTGGTGTTTTCCTGATCCTATCACTACCGCAGGCAGCTAAATAAGCTACAAGTTAGTTTTTTGCGAGCTCTGCACAGTGTTCAGGTAAAACTACAAGTTAGTGTAGTACGAGCTCTGCACAGTGTTCACCTAAAGCTACCTGTAGAAGGTTGGTGGTATTTTCCTGATCCTATCACTACCGCAGGCAGCTAAAAAATCTACAAGTTAGTTTTTTGTGAGCTCTGCACAGTGTTCAGGTAAAACTATAAGTTAGTGTAGTGCGAGCTCTGCACAGTGTTCACCTAAAGCTACCTGTAGAAGGTTGGTGGTGTTTTCCTGATCTGATCACTACCGCAGGCAGCTAAATAAGCTACAAGTTAGTTTTTTGCGAGCTCTGCACAGTGTTCAGCTAATACTACAAGTTAGTGTAGTACGAGCTCTGCACAGTGTTCACCTAAAGCTACCTGTAGAAGGTTGGTGGTATTTTCCTGATCCTATCACTACCGCAGGCAGCTAAATAAGCTACAAGTTAGTTTTTTGTGAGCTCTGCACAGTGTTCAGGTAAAACTACAAGTTAGTGTAGTGCGAGCTCTGCACAGTGTTCACCTAAAGCTACCTGTAGAAGGTTGGTGGTGTTTTCCTGATCCGATCACTACCGCAGGCAGCTAAATAAGCTACAAGTTAGTTTTTTGCGAGCTCTGCACAGTGTTCACCTAAAGCTACCTGTAGAAGGTTGGTGGTGTTTTCCTGATCCTATCACTACCGCAGGCAGCTAAATAAGCTACAAGTTAGTTTTTTGCAAGCTCTGCACAGTGTTCAGGTAAAACTACAAGTTAGTGTAGTACGAGCTCTGCACAGTGTTCACCTAAAGCTACCTGTAGAAGGTTGGTGGTATTTTCCTGATCCTATCACTACCGCAGGCAGCTAAATAAGCTACAAGTTAGTTTTTTGTGAGCTCTGCACAGTGTTCAGGTAAAACTATAAGTTAGTGTAGTGCAAGCTCTGCACAGTGTTTACCTAAAGCTACCTGTAGAAGGTTGGTGGTGTTTTCCTGATCCGATCACTACCGCAGGCAGCTAAATAAGCTACAAGTTAGTTTTTTGCGAGCTCTGCACAGTGTTCAGCTAATACTACAAGTTAGTGTAGTGCGAGCTCTGCACAGTGTTCAGCTAAAGCTACCTGTAGAAGGTTGGTGGTGTTTTCCTGATCCTATCACTACCGCAGGCAGCTAAATAAGCTACAAGTTAGTTTTTTGCGAGCTCTGCACAGTGTTCACCTAAAGCTACCTGTAGAAGGTTGGTGGTGTTTTCCTGATCCTATCACTACCGCAGGCAGCTAAATAAGCTACAAGTTAGTTTTTTGCGAGCTCTGCACAGTGTTCAGGTAAAACTACAAGTTAGTGTAGTACGAGCTCTGCACAGTGTTCACCTAAAGCTACCTGTAGAAGGTTGGTGGTATTTTCCTGATCCTATCACTACCGCAGGCAGCTAAAAAAGCTACAAGTTAGTTTTTTGTGAGCTCTGCACAGTGTTCAGGTAAAACTACAAGTTAGTGTAGTGCGAGCTCTGCACAGTGTTCACCTAAAGCTACCTGTAGAAGGTTGGTGGTGTTTTCCTGATCCGATCACTACCGCAGGCAGCTAAATAAGCTACAAGTTAGTTTTTTGCGAGCTCTGCACAGTGTTCACCTAAAGCTACCTGTAGAAGGTTGGTGGTGTTTTCCTGATCCTATCACTACCACACGCAGCTAAATAAGCTACAAGTCAGTTTTTTGCGAGCTCTGCACAGTGTTCAGCTAATACTACAAGTTAGTGTAGTGCGAGCTCTGCACAGTGTTCAGCTAAAGCTACCTGTAGAAGGTTGGTGGTGTTTTCCTGATCCTATCACTACCGCAGGCAGCTAAATAAGCTACAAGTTAGTTTTTTGCGAGCTCTGCACAGTGTTCAGCTAATACTACAAGTTAGTGTAGTGTGAGCTCTGCACAGTGTTCAGCTAAAGCTATCTGTAGAAGGTTGGTGGTGATTTCCCGATCCTATCACTACCGTAGGCAGCTAAATAAGCTACAAGTTAGTTTTTTGCAAGCTCTGCACAGTGTTCACCCCAAGCTACCTGTAGAAGGTTGGTGGTGTTTTCTTGATCCTATCACTACTGCAGGCGGCTAAATAAGCTACAAGTTAGTTTTTTGCGAGCTCTGCACAGTGTTCACCTAAAGCTACCTGTGGAAGGTTGGTGGTGTTTTCCTGATCCTATCACTACCGCAGGCAGCTAAATAAGCTACAAGTTAGTTTTTTGCGAGCTCCGCACAGTTTTCAGGTCACACTACACGTTATTTTTTTGCGAGCTCTGCACAGTGTTCACCTAAAGCTACCTGTAGAAGGTTGGTGGTGTTCTCATACTACAGGCAGGCAGTTGATTTTCTAGCTGCAGTATCAGTATATATATATATATATATATCCCAGCTTAGTGCAGTTACAGGCCATTAGTATGTCTGGAAGGCTAACAAGGAGAGGCAGACAGTCACAAGCCAATAAAAGAGGGCAAGCATGCTCTGTGTCTAGAGGCAACAGTGCTGGTCATGGAGACGGAGCATCCTCATCAGCACGTGGCCGTGGGACACGCTTGTCCTTTTTTCCGGCAGCTGGCCGTGTTGAGTCGCAACACGCGGAAGACTTGGTCGAGTTGATGACCACGCCGTCCTTATTCTCCTCATCCTCTCTCACCCATGCTCAGGGTACTTTGTCTGGCAAAGCAGCTGCCAACATGGCCTCTTCCCTCGGCTCAATGGCATCAGTGACTCCTTCCCTAGCCGCACCATGTCTCCTGAAGAGTCCCTTGAACTGTTTGACCACAGTGTGGGGTACATGCTCCAGGAGGATGCCCAGCGTTTAGAAGACTCTGATGATGATACTGAGCTAGATGAAGGCAGTAACGTGAGCACGGACAGAGGGGGTGCCCAAGAAGGACAGCAATCTGGCAGTCATGCTCCCCCTGCTGCAGCATACTGCCAGGTTTGCTCCAGTGATGAGGAGGGAGGGGATGATGAGGTCACTGACTCAACGTGGGTGCCTGATAGGAGAGAGGAGGAGGAGGAGGCACTTTACCAAGGAGGCAGGATGCCCTCCAGGGGCCAACCTAAGGGCAGCACACTGACTGCATCACACCCCAAAGCTCCGCATGTGCAGGGCGCTGCTGTCTCTGCGCGTTATTCCAAAAGTTCTTTGGTGTGGGCTTTTTTTGAGACGAGTGCATCAAATCGCATCGCTGCTATTTGCAACATATGTCTCAAGCATATCTCGCGTGGCCAAAACATCTCCCGCTTGGGCACCACATGCTTGACCAGACATATGTTGCCATGCAGTTTGTTGGCAATCGTATCTAAAAGACCCACACCAAAGAACAAAGAGGACCCCTTCTTGCTCCTCATCAGCTGAGATCTCCAACCCCACTATACCTTCAGTCCTCTCTGAGACCTGCACTGAGAGGAATGAAGGTGTAGAATTAGGTGTGTCACAGCCAAGTACTTGTGGGCAATCTGCTTTCGGTACACCGACGTCAGATTGTACCAGGCAAATTTACCTGCCCCAGCTGCTGCACCGCCGAAAGAAGTACACTCCCAGCCATCCACATGCCCAGCGGTTGAATGCTAGCTTGGCAAAATTGCTAGCACTTCAACTGCTGCCTTTTCAGTTGGTAGACTCTGCCCCCTTCCGAGAGTTTGTGGAATGTGCGGTTCCTCAGTGGCAGGTAACCAAACGCTACTTTTTCTCACGGAAGGCAATTCCGGCTCTCTACCGGCATGTGGAAGGCAATGTCTTGGCCTCGCTGGACAGTCAGTGGTAAGGTGCATATTACCGCTGACTCATGGTCCAGCAGGCATGGACAGGGACGTTACCTAAGTTTCACCGCGCATTGGGTGACTCTGCTGGCAGCTGGGAAGGATGCAGGACAAGGTGCAGTAGTGTTGGAGGTTGTTCCGCCACCACGCCTCCAAAATGCCACTACTAATTATTGTGACACACCTCTCTCCTCCACCCCCTCCTCTTCTTCTTCCTCCATGGCCTCTTCCTGTGCTTTGTCCTCGGAACCAGCGGTGCTCTGTAGCCATTTAAGGGGCTACGCAAGTATGCAGGCCAAAAGATGCCATGCGGTGCTTGAGCTGGTGTGCTTGGGGCACAGGAGCCACACTGGGGCAGAGGTTCTGTCAGCTCTGCAGGGGCATGAATGGTGGTTTGCGACAATGGCACCAACCTCCTCTCTGCCCTCCGACAGGGACAAATGACCCATGTGCCCTGTTTGGCTCATGTCCTTAACTTGGTGGTGCAGCGGTTCTTGGGCAGGTACCCGGGCTTACAGGATGTCCTGAGGCAGGTCAGGAAAGTCTGTGTGCATTTCCACTGGTCATATAATGCCAGTGCTCAGCTGGCAGAACTCCAAAAGGAGTTTAACCTGCCCAAGAACCACCTAATCTGTGACATGCCCACCAGGTGGAACTCAATGTTGGCCATGCTGCAGCGGCTGCACACACAGCAGAGGGCCATCAATGAGTATCTGTGCGACTATGGCACCAGGACAGGGTCAGGGGAGCTTGTTTTTTTTTCCCCACGCCAGTGGGCCATGATCAAGGATGCATGCACTGTCCTGTCACCATTTGAGGAGGCTACGAGGATGGTGAGCAGTGACAGTGCATGCATCAGTGACACTGTCCCCCTTGTCCACCTGTTGGAGCACACGCTGCGTGGAATAATGGACAGGGCACTTGAGGCAGAACAGAGGCAGGAAGAGGAGGACTTCCTTAGCTCTCAAGGCCCCCTTTATCCAGACAGTGTTCCTGCGTGCCTGCCGATCACACAGGAAGAGGAGGAGGAGGAGGAGGAGGAAGAGGAAGAGGAGGAGGAGGAGGAGGAGGATTGTGTCAGTATGGAGGTGGAGCCTGGCACTCAGCATCAGCAGCAGTCTTTAAGGGATCAGTCCCAAGAAACACATGGACTTGTACGTGGCTGGGAGGAGGTGGCTGCGGACCATGTCGTCCTTAGTGACCCAGAGGACTCCGGACCAAATGCCTCAGCAAACCTACGCTGCATGTCCTCCCTGATCCTGCAAAGCCTGCGTAAGGATCCTCGTATTCGTGGTATCAAGGAGAAGGACCAATACTGGCTGGCAACCCTCCTTGATCCACGTTACAAGGGTAAGGTTGCAGACCTTATCTTGCCGTTGCAGAGGGAGCAGAGGATGAAACATCTTTGGGAGGCCTTGCAGAAAGGTCTGTGGAACACGTTCCCAGAGACTGGGAGGTTACAAACTCCTGTGTCTGGACAACGTGTTGCTGAGGCTTCGGTCAGTCAAAGAAGGAGCGGTGGAGAAGGTGGCCGTCTGACTGATGCTTTCAGACAATTTTTTAGTCCGCAGCCCCAAGGTATGATCAGTTCCAGCAACCATCGCCAGCGTCTGTTTTACATGGTGCAGGAATACCTAGGGGCAAGATCAGACTTGGACACCTTTCCCACCGAAAATCCTCTGGGTTACTGGGTCTTGAGGATGGATCACTTTCCAGAGCTTGCACAGTATGCAATTGAGCTACTGGCCTGTCCTGCATCCAGCGTTCTTTCGGAGTGCACATTGCCTAAGGCACAATTTTTCAGCCCCTGTTTAACAGGGGCATGTAATTACAATTTTTGATGCAATACTTTGCAGCAGGGCTCGTTCCTGCGTTCCAACTAGAGTATCTGTGAGGGGTTGCAGTGTTGTGCACCAGTGCCTAAGGCCCAATTTTTCAGCCCCTGTTCAACAGGGGCATGTAATTACAATTCTTGATATTATATTTCACAGCAGGGCCCATTTCTGCGCCCACCAAGAGCGAGTGAGGACTTACAGTGTTGTGGCACCAGCACCACCACCAGTCCCAAAGGCTCAATTTTTCTGCCCCTGTTCAACAGGGGCATGTAATTACAATTCTTGATCTAATATTTCACAGCAGGGCCCTGTGAGGGCTTACAGTGTTGTGGCCACAACAACACATAAGGCCCAAATTTCTGCTGAGTATATAGGGCAGGCCTCTACTTTCAAACATCCAACTTACAAACGACTCCTACTTGCAAATGGAAGGAGACAACAGGAAGTGAGATTAAATCTACCCCTAGGAAGAGAAATTCTCTCCTGTAAGAGTTAATATGGGAAAAACATTTTTCCTTTCCACTGATGCTTTATCACCAATCCTTGTTTCACAAAAAAAAAGAATTTTCAAAAAAACATTTGTCATTGGGACAAAAAGTGAGGTGAAATCTTCTGAAGAGGAGCACAGACAGCAAAACAAATGTCACAGGGGTGATAACCTATCCCTATATTTTCCAAAAAGCTTAAAACAGATTTTTTGGCTGGAGCTAAACACGTTAAAAATGTACCAGTTCAAAATTACAAACAGATTCTACTTAACAACAAACCTACAGTCCCTGTCTTGTTTGCACCGCCTGTATACTGCTGTTCAGAGTACAGAGCCTGTATACTGCTGTTTCCTTTTTTAATTTGGGTGCGGGGTTCCCTCTAATATCCATACAAGACCCAAAGGGCCTGGTAATGGACTGGGGGGTACCCATGCCGTTTGTCTCACTGATTTTCATCCATATTGCCAGGACCCGACATTACATTAAAGCCGCAAGCAGTTTTGAATGACTTTTTTCCTTTAAAAATTACATTTTGTGCAGGGACTGTTCTAAGCACGGGAAACACGCGCCACTTTACAGGCATACTATAGACACCCCCCAGGTACGATATTTAAAGGAATATTTCACTTTTTGTTTTTTTTTACTTTAAGCATCATTAAAAACACTGCTCCCGAAAAAAGGGCCGTTTTTAAAAGTTTTTTTTGCATTGATACATGTCCCCTGGGGCAGGACCCGGGTCCCCAAACCCTTTTTAGGACAATACCAAGCAAATTAGCCTTTAAAATGAGCACTTTTGATTTCGAACGTTCGAGTCCCATAGACGTCAATGGGGTTCTAACGTTCGTGCGAGGTTTCGGTCCGTTCCCAGGTTCTGGTGCGAACCAAACCGGGGGGTGTTCGGCTCATCTCTACTCCTCACCCTCTGTCACCCAGGCTAAGACAAGTTTGGCTGCCAATGCAGCTGCCAAAGCAACCTATTCCATCGGCTTAATGGCATCAGTCACTCCTTCCCTAGCCCCACCATCATGTCCTAAGGAATCCCCCGAACTGTTTGACCACAGTGTCGGGTACATGCTGCAGGATGCGCAGCGCTTTGAAGGCTCTGATGATGGTACCCAGGTTGAGGATGAAGGCAGTAACGTGAGGTAATGTGGGGGTGCCCAAGAAGGACAAGAAACTGGCAGTCATGTTCCCCCAGATGCAGCATACTGCCACGTTTGCTCCAGTGGCGAGGAGGAAGGGGATGATGAGGTCACTGACTCTACGTGGGTGCCTGATAGAAGAGAGGAGGAGGAGAAGGAGGAGAAAGAGGCACATCTCCAACTATGCAGGATGCCCTCCAGGGGCCAGCTTAAGGACAGCCAACCGACTGCATCACACCACAGTTCTCCGCATGCGCAGGGCGCTGCTGACTCCACACGTTTTTTCAAAAGTTCTTTGGTGTGGGCCTTATTTGAGACGTGTGCAGCAGATCGCACCATTGCTGTTTGCAACATATGTCTGAAGCGTATCAAGCATGGCCAAAACAGTAGCAACTTGGGCACCACATGCTTTACCAGACATATGTCGAGCTCCCATGCAGTCCTTTGGCAACAGTACTTAAAAGACCCACACCAAAGAACAAGGCGGACCTCTCCTTGCTCCTCATCAGCTGGGATCTCCAACCCCACTATGCCTTCAGTCCTCTCAAGAAATGAATGAGTGACTTGTATAGCGCTACCTATGCGAACTGAATCACCTCAGGGCGCTTTTTGCCGCCGGTGTCCATCTGCGGTATAGCACGGGCCTTTGCCCCATGGGGTCCCAACGCGCTTACAAACACATAACATACAAATTGTTAGGTGCCCGTCTTCTCCTTGTGGCCTAGGCTCTTGGAGGTGGCTCAGTGGAGGTCCTCGCCGGCGGTTAATCAATAACACATACACACACTAGGTATGCTGAAATGATTACAAGTCTTTATTTTTGGATTCGCTTTTTTATGCTGTCTTTACAAGACTCTGCCCACAATTTGGGGCCAATCAAAATGATAATACATATTAGCATATTCGGTAATTTCTTAATCATATCTCAATCTTGTGATTTTCCAAACATTAATAATGCCTACATCTTGTGATATCAAAATGGTGACCCCTGTAGTTCAAGTTAATAGGTCAAAACATTCCTTATCCTCTGTCACTGTCTGCTGGACAACCACAGCTTCCCTAAAAAAACTAATGTTAGCTGTTATGCCTAACAACAATGTACAGAGATAAAACCACAAGCAGGTGTTTCCTCAGATGGAGACATTAAAAGAGGAATAAACAGACGGGGTGATATATTTTAGTAAATCACAAGACAGTCTGACCTTCACTAAAATATACTCATATTTTTCTGATTATTAAAGCAAAATAAGCAAAACCCTGAACATATCATGAACAGAGTGAAATCAACAATTAATCAATAATGAAATGTAATATAGAATCTCCTTACAATCCTCCCTTTGACCATTCGATATCATCGAGATGGTCATTCTACCTTTTCGTCACGCCTCAAGGAGTCGTATTCCTCGGCTACCTGTTCATCATGCCTTAAGGATTCATATCCCTCGGCCTCATTTTCCTGGTTCTCGTACCATACAGTGGGATCTCTGGTAATGGAAGTCAGCTTCATGGTTTCGGAAGATGCTTTGCTACCCTTTTTGTAGAGGCATTTGAGTAACATGAAGCATGCATACAAGAACAATATGAAAAGCAGTATGGTAAAAATTGTCATTGCAGTGTTCTTAAACCATGAAGTGAGACCTCCCAAACTGAACCCGGTAGAGAAAGGGTCCCATGTTTTCCCAATATCCCTTGCATCCTGTTGTAGCTTGTTTACCTCTTTTCTGTGTTGTGTAATGATGTCATAGTAATCAGGGATCTCGATACTCGTGTTGTGTATCCAAGTGCAGCATTCATAGTCCTCAGTAATTTCACAGAGGCCAGTGAGGGCTGCGCTCATGCTTTCTATAGCAAGGTCATGAAGCTCCAATTGTTTTCTAATAGCTCTGGTTTCTAGGTTTAATTTTGAGATGTCATCAGAGTCCTTCTCCAAGATCTCATCAATGATTGAGGTGTAGTTATTTAGTCTCTTCATCAAATCTATTCCCCAACCTGTCCAGGAAGGGAACCAAGCCCAGGTCATATCTTTCTCTAGGAACATTTCTCTCTTTCCAAGATGTTTTAGAGGGTATCTTGGGTGGGTGCTAGCTTTAAGTAGGTGTCCTTGCCCATTGTCCCCAACTACTTCCATTACAGGAACTATTTTAGCAAGGTAGCACCATCCCTGAGGTTCTTCAGGAATCCATGGGTAACAGAGCAGCTTGCCACAACAGATGTAAGTTGTGTTACCTAATGCCAAGGGTCGTTGACTAACAACGGTCCTTGCACCCTTTGAATGACCAGATGCCATCAGCAGAGCTAACAACTGTGCGACCATGGAGTGGGAACTAGAATTAAAAAGGTCATAGATGGTAGCATTTATCACAGGGTCTGAGGTGCGAAAAAGTGAGTTGTCGGTAAGGGAAGCCATGGAGACATTAAGTTTTGACCGTTTGCACACCTCAGCTCCCCTGGAAATGTTTCCCAGTATGAAACACCAATCTGGAGCGTGGCTCCTGCCCACAATTTGAAAACTGAGGGGCTTATTGGGACTTTTTCTTATGACATTGGCAAGAATTATGGGGGGTGTTCCATTCAAAAAAGGAGTGATGTTTAAGGGAATGGCCATCAATGGGATTCTGGCTGTACTGGGGTAGAGTTTGCTGCATATCCAACATTTCTCAAAACCAGACTTTTGTGCATAACTGTACTTAAACCTCAACAACGACATCTTGTCAGTGAAACCTGAAGGGGGTTCAGTGGGGGACATACTTCTTTTATATTTTATGCTAGGTGCTTTGGCTGTCTGGGCCTTTCCACATATCCCTTTCAGTAGCCCTAAACCTTCTGAATGATACACACAATTCGCTATTAACCAAGTAGGTAGGAATACTATCAGAATCAGACATGTCCAGAGGCATAATGTTTTTCCTGACATAAAGGTGGAAATCATTTTGTCAGGTACTGTGTGCAAAGTTCTGTTACACGTTTCTTCTTGTTGGTGGGGGATTCGTCTCGTCGTCCAGAGAGATTTGTTTTATGCCTTCTTGAATGTCCTTCAAATCTGGTCGTTGTTCCTGAAGAGAGAAGTCTTGGATGCTGGTGGAGGGTCAGGGGTCTGGGGTTGCTGTGGACACTTCTTTAACCGGCTGGCGTGGATCCAGGTGTTTCCTAGATCGGTCAGTACAGCAGTTCTGGAGACCTTCTCTACCTTCCAAGGTCCAGAGAAAATGGGTCCAACCTTCTTTTTGTGTGCCAGTTGTTTCACCAGTACTTTGTCTCCTGGGATGAAGGGATGAGTAGGTTCTGTTGAAAGAGGAGAAAAGGTGACAGAGACTTGTTCGTTCATATCTTGTAGCATACTTACCAGATTTTTCACGTACATTTCCTGTTGAGAATAGATGTTAATGTCAGTGTTTTGATCTAAAAGGGGCAGCTCTATGTTTGCAGGAACTCCCATCAAAATCTCAAAGGGCGAGAGTTTTGTTCTAGCATGTGGTGTTGTCCTGATCTGGAATAGGACAGAAGGAAGGTAATCCAACCATCCTTTCATGGTGCCCCCCGTGGCCTTTTTTAACTTGTCCTTAATGTTCCTATTCATTCTTTCCACTACTCCTGCACTTTGTGGGTGGTAAGGGATGTGCAGTTTCCACTGTAAGCCTAGTAGCTTAGCTAAAGTCTGTGTAACAGAGGAGCTGAAGGCAGGCCCTCTGTCTGACCATATGGCCGTTGGTATTCCGAACCTACAAACCCAATGGTTCAGTAGGCATTTGGCAGCAATTTTAGCAGTCTCACCTGTACAAGGAATTCCTTCAACCCAACCTGACCATTTGCATACGATCACGCAAAGGCATTTCAAATTACCTCTTTGTTTGGGCATGTGTGTGAAGTCTATTTGCAAATCTGTTAGGGGACCCAGGGGTGAGGGCAGGTGGCCATGTAATCCATGATTTTTCCCTTGGACATTGTTTTGTGCACAGGTCAGACAACTGCTGGTGAGGAGTTTTGCCTGTTTACTTAAGTTGTTTGTGCAGAAAGACTTTGTGTATATGTTTGTTAGGGCGGTGGTACCTATATGTCCTGGACCATGGAGATAGGAAAGTATGAGAACACTGCTTGATTCTGGTATTCCCAATATCTTCCCCTCTTTTGACCAAAGACCTTCTTGGTCCTTGGTCAAGCCATCCTTGACCCAAAAAGAAACATCCTCCTCTGTAGCTAATCCCTGTATTTGTGCCACAACGGTTTTAAAGTTGGGTGATGTAAAATGTTCTTTGAAGAACATTGTTGTGGGGGCTGGCTGACCAATGTACAGGGCAGCGGCTTTTTTTGCTTCTCTGTCTGCCAGAGCGTTTCCTTTGGAAACTCTGCTGATATCCGATGAATGTGCTTTTACCTTGACGACCGCTATCCTCTTTGGGAGAAGAATCGCTTGCAGGAGTGCTTTAATTTGCGTAGAGTTGGCGATTGGCTTGTTGTCAGCGGTTTTAAATCCTCTATTCGCCCAGATTACGCCATAGTCGTGCGTTACGCCAAAAGCGTACCTACTATCTGTGTAGATGTTTACCTCCTCATCAGAGAAAAGTATGCAAGCTCTTGTGAGTGCCTCCAATTCTGCTACCTGTGCCGAGGAGGGTGGTAAGGCTTTTGCTTCCAACACCACATCAGGTAGTTGGACAATGGAATACCCTGTCAGGAATGTTGCATCAGAGGGGCGAGCACAACTGCCGTCTATGAAGACGTCCTGTACTCCTGGTAAGGGAATGTCAGTGAGGTCTGGGCGAGGGCTGGTTATTGCTGCAACCTGTTCAACACAATTGTGCTTCTGATCAGGGTCTCGTGGCAGCTTGAGCAAAGAATGTAAAAGACGGACAGTGGGATTACTTGGTGGTGCGTGTTTGAGGGTGAGGTTATCAGTATTCAGAAGTGTGATCTCATACCCACTAAGCCTTTGTGCTGTCATATGCTGTGTGTTCATGTTTTGCAGAAGGTGAGTTACTGAATGAGTAGTGTAGAGAGTCAGTTCATGGCCTAATACTGATTTGTTAGCCTCCTGAACTGCCATAGCACAAGCAGCAAGGTTTTGTAGACAGGATGGCATCCCCTGTACTTGGGTAGGCAACTTTTTTGAGAGATAGGAGACTGGTCGGTACCCGGTTCCATGTTGCTGTGTCAAAACCGCAGCAAAAGAATTTCCCGATACCACACAGTATAATTGAAAGGGTTTGCCATATTCTATCAATCCCAGGGCGGGGGCCTGAGTCAGACTTTTTAACAAGGCCTGAAAAGCACAGAGCCTTTCTGTTGTCCAATCTACTGTCTTTGGGGCGGTGGACAAGGTAGCCTCCCTCAGAATGCCATCATAATATGAACAATCTGGGATCCATTGGCGGCAATATACAATTGCGCCCAAGAATGAGAGCAAAGTTGCTTTGTCTCTTGGAGGACTGAGAGCCTGCAGGGCTGCGGCACGTTTGGGGGATACCAGCCTGGTTCCCTCCTTCAGAATGCATCCCAGGTATTCTACCTGACTTTGACACCATTGTATCTTCTTCCGCGATGCTAGGTGGCCAGACCTGGCCAGGTGATGTAACAGAGATGTGGAATCGACCGCACAATCTTCAGCAGATCGACTGCACAGGAGCAAGTCGTCCACATACTGTATTAGCACCGACCCGCGCTCAGCAGTCCATGACTTAATTGTCTCATTAAGGACCATGGAGAAGGCTGCGGGACTGTCCACATACCCCTGAGGTAATCTTGACCAGGTCAACTGCTTTTTCCCCCCCCATGAGAATGAGAACATGGGCGATACCCCATCATCGATCGGGATGCTAAAGTACGCGTTCGCCAGGTCTACTACTGTGTAGCAAAGGGAATCAGCAGGTATTTTCAAAAAGATGAAAGAAATATCTGCCACCAAAGGTGGCAGAGGTATAACCTGCGTGTTCACGGCCCTTAGGTCCTGTACAAGCCTCCATTCCCCATTTGCCTTTTTCACAGGGTAGATTGGTGTATTCCAGGGGCTTATGATGTGTTTCAGAATCCCTTTTGCTATGTAATCATTGATTAATGGTGTGACGCCTTCAATTTTTTCAAGTGGCAGGGGGTATTGCTTGTGATATTGTACTACAGCGTCTGGACGCATTTGTGGTGTGTAGGGTGTACAGTTGATAAAACCCACACTCCCTTTGTTGTCTGCCCATATAGCATGTGTTTCTAGAGTGGGTGGCAATGATGCAAAGAGTCCCCTGAAAGTGTGTCTCTTTGGAGCATGTAAATCACAGAACGGTGAGCTGGCAGTGAGGGAGCCCCCTCTGTCAAATTTAATGGTGATATTCAGTTTTGAGAGTAGGTCCCTCCCCATTAAAGATACTGGGCAATCCACAAGGACAGCAAAACTCTGAGTGCACAGTTCCTGCCCTTCTGGAGTAGCCACGGGCAATGGTGGAGTGATGGGGTGGGTAACTGATGTCCCATTTATACCAATAGAGTTTCCCTCAGTGCAGTGCGGTGTGTCATATATGGCATCATTCAAACTACTGAATGTAGCCCCTGAATCCAAAAGTAGACATATCAGGTGATTGTCTACCCGCAATAGTACCTGTGGAAGACTTTTCCACGATGGATTGTAACACACAAGGCTGAGGGACGGGACATACTCTTGGCATCCCTATTGTGGTGTCCGCCGAGCGGATGGCCACTGCATCGGAATGCGTGGGGGTGGTCTGTTAGGTTGAGGCTGGTATTGGGATTGTGGTGGGGGTGGTTGGGGTTGTGGTGGGTGAGGATACCTGATATCCTGAAGGCGACGGGGGCCGGTGTTAAGATTCCTACCTCTTCCTCTCTGGGCGTTTGTTCTAATTCTGTAGGGACATTGGGACTTCCAGTGCCCCAGTTCCCCACAGTTAAAGCACCCCTGGTCTGGTGGGTAGGCCTGGTCTGGGGGATAAGATTGCATTGGTGGATAAGGTTGCATTGTCATTATGTGGGTGGGCGGGGTCCCACCAGTTGGCAGAGTCTGGGTTGGTGTTAGGGAGGGAAAAATGCCACCCTTCTGTTCAAATACCCCTGATGTTTCTCGTGACCTAGCATCTTTCATAAACTCATCTGGGGGTTGTTCTGCCCATTTTGGATTAGTGAATTTAAGCAACTGTGTCACCTTCGTATCGCCACCAGCCATAATGGTGGTGGTGAACAATTGGGGGTTGGCGTTATCTACTGCTTTCCACAGACTATATACCCGGGTACAAAATTCATAGAACTTTTCCTTCGGTCCCTGTTTTGCTAGGACAAGTTCCTGAAGTGCAGATGAACCCTTGTATATAGCAGACCAATGATTCCCCATACCTTTCCAAAAAGACACCCAATCTTTATTTTCTTCTATGTGGGCTGTCCATAAGGCCTCTACGGGATGCCCCTCTGGGCTGTCAGGGTCAACTATACTAAGAATCCCTGCTATATCTTCCTTATCCAGGCTTGTCCCTGCACTGTATTTTGCAAGGAAAGCACCAGCCTCCCTAGGGCTTTTCTTTGGGCTGGGGCATAACTCCTTTATTTTTGACAGTGTGCCTAGGGGTAGGGGAATATGGACTACCGTCTCCCCTATATGCATGAGTGGTGCTTTAAAGGTGGCACCTAGAGTTTCCTGTTCCACCTCCATTTCTCTTTCCTCAGTAGAGGATTCACCCTGCTCCCTTTCCTCCTGTGGGGGTTTCTGGCTTCTGAGTGTGGTGGATGGCTGTAAAATTATCTTTTCTTCAGCTTCCTTAATCCTTCTTGCCTTTTTCTCTAGTTTCTTCTCGTACGCCTCTAAATCTTCCCTTTTCCTCTGTATCCTTTCTTCCTCCTCCTGCTGTCTCTTATTAAATTCTTTCTGTTTCTCCTCCCATTCCTTTTCCCTGGGGCTTAACTTCCTGACTCCTTCCTCTTCTCCCTTTTCCAGGGACATTCCATCCCTTTCTTCCTTTGTTATCACAGAATACTCTCTCATCTCACCATCCCTCTTATCTAGCTCTCTTTTGTAACGTTCTAGCTCTTCCTCCCTTTTCTTGAGCTCTCTTAACTTCTCTTCTAATTCCCTTTCCTTCGGATCCAACCTCCTAATCCTCTCTTCTTCTCTCCTACGTATACCTTCTGCCCGGACTTCCTCTTCCCTGTTTCTACTTTCGTTTTCCCATCGTGTAACCTGCGCCTGATCAGCTGCACCATATACCATGGTAGCCAATACTGCTGGATCCAAAGATGGATACAGCTGAAGACATGGACCCAATGTTCCATCCTCCTGTTTAACCATCACATAAGGGGGGGGTGCTTCGGGTTGTTGTGAAAGGGCGGGTGAATTTACAGGTTTTGGTGTGGGGGCTTTAGTTACATACTCTGTTTTATATTTGGCTAAGCATTTATTCCATATTTTGTAACAATTTTTCATATACTGGATGTCTTCCCATTTCCCAGGTGGGTAGGAGTGCTTGTGTACCTGACACACCTTGCTCACTTCCTTCCACTCGTCCTCAGAACAGGGTCCCACTGGCCCTGGGTCATGTATCCCCAGCTGTTGGCACCTATCTCTGACCTGTGTCCAAAACGGTTCTACCTGTGATCCCGGTAGTGTGTTTTTAACATACTCATAGGGAGATGGATTGGCCATGGTCTGGGTTGCTGCAGAATTCCCCATCTAATAACCTTGGAAGTGTATGACTAGTACAGGGACAGAGATGAAAGCAACCTGTTTGTGCTATAATCTGTTCCCTGACTTGGGAGTAAGTCCCTTGGTCTCTTATGGCAGTGGGGCTGAAATAGCTATGAAGGTTAACTCTTAGTACCCGGTGTAAAGTGCCCCTTCTTGTGGCAGGATATACCCCCCTTGCACCAAGCCGGTATGAAAATCCGGTTGGTCTAGTAGTGAGCAGGATCCACGTCCTGTCAATACTAAGGAACAGTAGACCAAAGGTGCAATGTGGGCAGGCGGGCGCTATCTCACTACAGTCAGGCTCCTGTCTTAGGTTGTTCATTTAGTACATATATGTGTAATACAATATCAACAAAATCCTTCTAAATCAATACAGTACTTTACATTCAGTTGTCATACACATATATTATCATACACTTATCTCTAATTCTCTGATACTCTATACACTCTAAATACTTACGGTGTTACCTAAAATCAAAGCAAGCAAGAAAACAAGCAAAATCTTATATATACAGTGGCATGATAAAGTTACATTATATGAACATGTTATAATAAGTATAATAAGTGCACTTTTCAATATTTTCCCCAAAAATTGGGCGTCCACTAAGCCACTCCTTATACTACGGGCGTATTCTATACTTCCAGAGTTTTAAACACACATATATATATACTCAACACAGTCAGACCAACCTAGTCAGACTACTAAAAACCAAAATACCTGCGAGCCCTTAACCCTCCAAGGGGCCAGCCTAGCCCGTTGCGAAGGCACAGTTATGTAAGTGGGTGGACATACAAGGTTATTTGAACAAGGCAAGCATCAACACCAGTTACCAAAAAATAGGTAAAAAGGAGTTAAAAATGTCTTACCTGTTCAAAACACCCCACCACTTCCTGGTACCACAAATCTTTGGCCAATTTTTTTTGACAAGATCTAATTAACCTACCAGCATGTCTTTGGAGTGTGGGAGGTAACCCACGCAGGCACAGGGAGAACATGCAAACTCCAGGCAGATGGTGTCGTGGTTGGGATTTGAACCAGCAACCCTATTGCTGCTAGGTGAAAGTGCTAACCACTACACCACTGTGCTGCCCTAAGACCTGCACTGAGAGAAACGAAGGTGTAGAATTAGGTGTTCCAAGCACTTGCGGGCAATCTGCTAGCGGTACACCTCTGATTGTAGCAGGCAAATTTCCCTACCCCAGTTGCTAAACCATCAAAAGAAATTCAGTCCCACCCATCCACATGCTCTGCGGCTGAATGCTAGTTAGGCTAAATTGCTAGCACTGCTGCCTTTTCAGCTGGTAGACACCCCTTTTGAGAATTTGTGGAATGTGCGGTACCTCAGTGGCGGGTTCCCGAACGCCAATTTTTTTCTCGGAAGGCCATTCCAGCAATGTCTTGGCCTCGTTGGACAGGGCGGTCAGTGGTAAGGTACATATTACCGCTGACTCATGGTCCAGCAGGCATGGACAGGGATGTTACCTTTCTTTTGCGGTGCACTGGGTAACTCTGCTGGCATCTAGGACAGGGTGCAGTAATGTTAAAGCTTGTTCTGCCACCACACCTCAAAAATGCTGGTAGTGGTGATTCTGCCACACCTCTCTCCTCCACCACCTCCTCTTCTTTTTCCTCTATGGCCTCTTCCTGTGCAGATTTGTCCTTGGAAACAGCGGTGCTCCGTAGGCATTTTAGGGGCTACACAAGCACTCAGGCCAAAAGATGCCATGTGGTGCTTGAGTTGGTTTGCTTAGGGGACAAGAGCCACACTGGGGCAGAGATTCTGGCAGCTCTGCAGGGGCAGGCTCAGAGGTGGTTGACGCCATGCCAGCTTCAGCCAGGAATGGTGGTTTGCCACAATGGCACCAACTCCCTCTCTGCCCTCCGACAAGGGACACTTGACCCATGTTCCCTGTTTGGCTCATGTCCTTAATTTTATGGTGCAGCAGTTCTTGTGCAGGTACCCGGGCTTACAGGATCTCCTGAGGCAGGCCAGGAAAGTCTGTGGGCATTTCTGCCGGTCACATAATAGCAGTGCTCGGCTGGCTGACCTTCAAAAGAAATGCAACCTGTCCAAGAACCGCCTCATCTGTGACATGCCCACTTGGTGGAACGCAATATTGCAGCGGCTGCACACACAGTAGAGGGCCATCAATGAGTACCTGTATGAGTATTGCACCAGGACAGGGTCAGGGGAGCTTGGCTTTTTTTTTCGCCACGCCAGAGGCTAATGATCAAGGATGCATGCACTGTCCTGTCACCATTTGAGGAGGCCACGAGGATGGTGAGCAGTGACAGTGCATGCATCAGTGATACTGTCCCTCTTGTCTTCCTGTTGGAGCACACGCTGCGTGGAATAATGGACAGGGCACTTGAGGCAGAACAGAGGGAGGGAGAGGAGGACTTCCTTACCTCTCAAGGCCCCCTTTATCCAGACAGTATTCCTGCAGGCCCGCCTATCACACAGGAAGAGGTGGAGGAGGAGGAGGATGAGGATTGTGTCAGCATGGAGGTGTTGCCTAGCACTCAGCATCAGCAGCAGTCTTCAAGGGATCATTTTCAGTCCCCAGAAACCCATGGACTTGTACGTGGCTGGGAGGAGGTGGCTGCGGATCATGTCATCCTTAGTGACACAGAGGACTCCGGACCGAATGCCTCAGCAAACCTACGCTGCATGGCCTCCCTGATCCTGCAAAGCCTGCGAAAGGACCCTCGGATTTGTGGTATCAAGGAGAGGGATCAGTACTGGCTAGCAACCCTTCTTGATCAACATTACAAGGGTAAGGTTTCGGAACTTATCCAACCTCCGCAGAGAGAGCAGAGGATGATACATCTTCGGGAGGCCTTGCAGAAAGGTTTGTGCAATGCGTTTCCAGAGCCTGGGAGGTTACAATTTCCTGGTCCTCCTGGACAACGTGTTGCTGAGGCTTCGGTCAGTCACAGAAGGAGCGCTGGAGAAGGTGGTCGTCTGACTGATGCGTTCAGATAATTTTTTAGTCCGCAGCCGCAAGGTCTGATCGGTTCCAGCAACCATCGCCAGTGTCTGATTTCATGGTGCAGGAATACCTAGGGGCAAGATCAGACTTGGACACCTTTCTCACCGAAAATCCTCTGGGTTACTGGGTCTTGAGGATGGATCACTTTCCAGAGCTTGCACAGTATGCAATTGAGCTACTGGCCTGTCCTGCATACAGCGTTCTATCTGAACGCACGTTCAGTTCTGCTGGAGGCTTTTTAACCAATCACAGAGTGCGCCTGTCCACAGACTCGGTTGACCGGCTCACCTTAATAAAAATGAATCAGTCTTGGATCACCAGCTGCCAAGCACCAGATGCTGATGTAACCGATTAATTTTTTTATGAATGTGAGATCCCTTGAACACTGCCTATGCTGATGCTGAGTGACTATCCTGTTATGCTGAGTGATTATCCTATTCCTCCTCAATGTTTATGTTGATAGCTTCTAAGAACATTTTTGGTTCTGGGCACCAGCACCAGTGCCTAAAGCCCAATTTTTCTGCCCCTGTTTAACAGGGGCATATAATTACATATTTTGCTGTAATATTTTGCAGCAGGGCTCATTCCTGCGCTCAACTAGAGTATCTGTGAGGGGTTGTAGTGTTGTGGCACCAGCACCAGTGCCTAAGGCCCAATTATTCTGCTCCTGTTTAACAGGGGCATGTAATTACAATTTTTGCTGTAATATTTCACAGCAGGGTCCATTCCTGCACTCAACAAGAGTATCTGTGAGGCTTTACAGTGTTGTGTCACCACTACCACCACCGCCGCCTAAGGCCCAATTATTCTGCCCCTGTTTAACAGGGGAGCGTAATTACAATTTTTGATCTAATATTTCATAGCAGGGCTCGTTCCTGCACTCAACAACAGAATCTGTGAGGGCTTACAGTGTTGTGGCAACACCACCACACCACCACCAAAGGCCCAATTTTTCTGACCCTGTTCAACAGGGGCATGTAATTGCAATTATTGATATAATATTTCACAGCAGGGCCTATTCCAGCGCCCACCAAGAGTAACTGTGAGGGCTTAGTGTTCTGGTACCACCAACACCTAAGGCCCACATTTCTGCAGAGTATATAGGGCAGGCCGTATAGTATATACAGGCGATCCCCTACTTTGAAACATCTGATTTACAAACGACTCCTTCTTACAAACGGAGGGAGACAACAGGAAGTGAGAGGAAATCTACCCTTAGGAAGGGAAATTATCTGCTGTAAGAGTTAATATGGGAAAAAGGTGCCTCCACTGATGCTTTATCACCAATCCTTGTTTCCCTAAAAACCTCAAATTTTCAAAATCCAGTTGTCATTGGGACAGAAAGTGAGGTGAAATCTTCTGACTGGGGCACAGACAGTAAAACAAATGTTAGAGGGGTGATGATAACCCTTCCCTAAGTTATCCAAAAAGCTTAAAAACAGATTTTTTGGCTGGAGCTACACTTAAAAAATGTACCTGTTCCAAATTACAAACAGATTCAACTTAAGAACAAACCTACAGTCCCTATCTTGTTTGTAACCCAGGGACCGCCTGTATACTGCTGTTCAGAGTATATAGGGCCTGGGGGCTCAACGCTTTTTCTTTTTTTCTTTTTTTAATTTGGGTGCGGGGTTTAAGAAAAAACCTACAGTCCCTGTCTTGTATGGGCCCCTTGTATACTGCTGTTCAGAGTATATAGGGCCTGGGGGCCCTACACCTTTTCTTTTTTTGACCACGTGACCACTAGGCACTTAAACCCCCTTCCTAACCAGCCCAATTTTCAGCTTTCGGTGCTCTCACACTTTGAATGACAATTTTTGTCCTTTTTTTCACACAAATAGAGCTTTCTTTTGGTGCTATTCAATCACCACCGGGTTTTTTTTATTTTGTGCGCTATAAATCAAAAAAGACTGAAAATTCAGTAGAAAAAAAAAAAAAATCTTTGTTTCTGTTAAAATTTATTGCAGAGTATTGGTGAGTATTGGCAGAGTATTGGCGAGAATTGGCAGAGTATTGCATAGTATTGTAGAGTATTACATAGTATTGCAGAGTATTACATATTATTGCATAGTATTTCAGAGTATTGCAGAGTATTGCAAAGTATGGCAGAGTACTGGCAGAGTATGGGCACTGAGCAGTGCTGTGGGCTGGATCTGTAGTGCCCACAGAGCTGCAAACGATCTCTCCCTCTCTCCTCTCACCCTGTACCGATCAGTATAGACAGGGGAGGGAGGAACCGGCATCATGACATGACGCCGGTTTGTTTACAAGTGATGCTCCGTCATTTGATGGTGCGATCACGTGGTAAACAGCCGCTATCAGCGGCCATTTACCGTGATCTGTGATGCGCCAGGTCCCCCGGACCCGGCGGTCATGGATGTTCCTGGGTGCTCACCCCAGGGGGCGCGTGGGAGCGCGATTCTGTGAGGATGTCCCATGGACGCCCACCCAGAATAAGCCGACCGCGATGTAGCCATCTTTCAGCTATGGCCCGGTCGGCATGTGGTTAATTTGGGTGTGGGGTTTCCCTTAATATCCATACAAGACCCAAAGGGCCTGGCAATGGGCTGGGGGGTTACCCATGCCGTTTTTCTCAATAATTTTCATTCATATTGCTGGGACCCGACATTACATTACAGCCGCAAGCAGTTTTAGATGACTTTTATTCCTTTAGAAATGTCATTTTGTGCAGGGACTGTTCTAAATACGGGAAACACGCGCCACTTTACAGGCATACTATAGAAATCCCCCAGGTACGATATTTAAAGGAATATTTCACTTTTATTTTTTCACTTTAAGCATCATTAAAATCACTGCTCACGAAAAAACGTCAGTTTTTAAAACTTTCTTTTGCATTGATACATGTCCCCTGTATTATCCTTTAAAATTCGCACTTTTGATTTCTCACGTTCGAGTCCCATAGACTTCAACGGTGTTCGAATGTTCGCACAAACTTTCTGTCCGTTCGCATGTTCTGGATGCAAACCGAACCGTGGGGTGTTTGGCTCATCCCTATTTATGACACTGCTAATTAGTGTTGGGCGAACAGTTCGGCCTGAGCATGAGTTTGGGCCGATCATTGGCTGTGGCTGCGGCATCCTTAACAACTGATGAGTCATCAGCAGTCAATGGGCTTCCCCGCTGACAGCTGTGTAAAAAAAAAATTGCTGGTAAAAAAATAGTTATTACAAGTATAATTTTTTTTTTAAAATGGCGTTGGGTCCCCCCAAGAATCCATACCAGACCATTATCTGAGCATGCAGCCTGGCAGGTCAGGAAAGGGTGGGGATAAGCGAATGCCCCCCTCCTAAACCATACCAGACCACAACTTTTGATTTTTCAAGTTCCGCTCCCATAGACTTCAATAGGGTTCGTCGTTCGGGTCAGAACTTTTTCTCTGTTCGGGAGTTGTGCTGCGAACCGAACACGTTGGCATTCAGCCCCTCTCTACTGCTAATTTCTAATGTCAAAATCCTTGAAATGCAGCACAAAACAATAACACATCTGGTAGATAATATAGAAGTAACAGAAGTTGGGAGGATTTTAGGTGCCCCTTTAAACCACAGGGTGAAATACTGGGCAATTAGATTTTATCGCTCTTTTGTTCAACATGCAAATAAAAGCGGGAAAGTATCAGCTCATTAGTTAGAGAGAGAACAAACTATTATATTCCAATGCATGTCCAGATTTAAACCTAGGTGACATAGGTGGTGGCCTAGGACGCAACAGCTGCAAGACTGTGAAATCTGTTTACTCTGCCTGCTACAAAGTGTTTATGGGCCTATAGAGCATTATTCAATGCATTATTAGTTGGAAGCTGTCTCTAATAATGCCAGTTTCCCCAGCAAACCCCTGTCACCCCCAGCTTGTAATGACTGGCAGTTCCTCTGTCTCCCTGGCATGGGGCAGGTTGTGTATACTCTGCAGATACTGAACAGTTGAGTGTCTGTATAAGCCGGTTGACTGTCTTTTGCTGCGCCAAAGGAACTGCTGGATCTGATATCTTCTGATTAAGGTCTTCTTCTGATATCGTCTAAGTTCTGTATTCAAAGTAATCATTATTAATATTATTTAGTATGTAAATTCTATATATATATATATTTTGCTACAATATAAAAGTAGTGAGTGTACAACTTGATAAATGGAACACTCCAATAATAAATTAAATCAGTGTGACATGTATAATAGGAGGCGGGACTTTGTTACAGTGGGTGCCTGGGATATTCAAATCTGTGACGTGAAAGAGCTCTGTGTGGTAAGGCTGCATTTCATTGGCACAGGTCAGGTTGCATTTTATTGGCACAGGTCAGGCTGCATTTCATTGGCACAGGTCAGACAGCATTTCATTGGCACAGGTCAGACTGCATTTCATGGGCACTGGTAAGGCTCCATTTCACGGCACTGGTAAGGCTGCATTACATGGGCACCAGCAAGGCTGCATTTTATGGGCACTGGTAAGGCTGCATTTTATGGGCACTGGTAAGGCTACATTTCATGGGCACTGATCAGGCTGCATTTAATTGACACTGGAAAGGCTGAATTTAACTGGCACTGGTAAGGCTGCATTTAATTGCCACTGGTCAGGCTGCATTTCATGGGCACTGGTAAATATTTTAGTACACCATTTGGTTCAGAATATTTTTTTTCTTGTTTTCCTCCTCTAAAACCTAGGTGCGTCTTATGGTCAGGTGTGTCTTATGGAGTAAAAAATACAGTAAATATTGCTCACACATGCCATGGGTATATGTGAAATGACACCCCAAACTACATTCTGCTGCTTCTCCTGAGTATGGGAATACCACACGTGTGAGACCTTTTGGGAGCCTAGCCACGTACGGGTGCTGAAAACCAATCACTGCCTTCAGGATTTCAAAAGGTGTAAATTGTTTATTTCACTTCCTCACTTCCTATCACAATTGCGGAGGACCTAAAAATGCCAAGATATCCCCCCTCCCCAAATGACCCCTATTCAAGATCTCAAAAGATGCAAATTGTTTATTTCACTTCCTCACTACCTACTGTATCACAATTTTGGAGGCCCAAAAAAATGCCAAGATAGCACAACCCCGCCCCCTCAAATGACCCCTTTTCGGAATGTAGACATCCCAAGCTATTTGCCGAGAGGCATGTTGAGTCCATGGAAAATCTTATTTTTTGCCACAAGTTTCTGAAAAATGTATTTTTTACTTTTTACACAAAGTTGTGGCATGGCCAGTGACAAGCTACATCTAGTGGCAGGCAACATGGCAAGTGACAATCTGCATCTGGTGGCAGGCGACACGGCAAGTGACAAGCTGCATCTAGTGGCAGGCGACGTGGCAAGTGACAAGCTGCATCTGAAGGCAGGTGACGTAACAAGCTGCATCTGGTAGCAGATGACATGGCAAGTGACAATCCGCATCTGGTGGCAGGTGACATGGCAAGTGACAATTTGCATCTGGTGGCAGGTGACGTGGCAGGTGACGTGGCAAGTGACAACTCGCATTTGGTGGCAGGGAACGTGGCAAGCTGAATCTTGTAGTAGTTGATGGTGGCAAGTGAGACGCTCAGGGCTCCCACTGATTTTGCATATTGGTGAGTTGAACTATTTCATTTTATATTACAATGTAATAATAGAAAAAAATGCTCTATGGTGCCGTGATGACTGAAGCGCCAATACCAGCCAAATACCTTGACATATTGCTTGCAAAAAACTGCATCATCTCATCACTGCCCACCCCGAATCACCGCAGTTCCGCCCTCACAGCTGCGAAGGCTGTTCTGTTATGTGCAGCCGTGGATGATCAGAGAGATATTATCATCTGTCACTGCCTGCCCTTGCTCTAGATCCCAGCCACTGTGCATATGCCAGTTCACCCTCAGATGCTGTAAAGCTGGGGAGAAACTGCCAGAAGCATCTTTCACTGCTGTCGCTGTAGCCTGCCACCAAATTGCCTTTACATTTAAAAGTGACATGCTGCATCTGATATTTTTTGGTGGCAGGCAACAGTGGGAAGCTTCAGCTGGTGGAAGAATAGTTACATCTGGTGGCAGATGACGTGGCAAATGACAATCGGTATCTGGTGGCAGGCGATGTGGCAAGTGACAATTTGAATCTTGTGGCAGGTGACGTGGCAAGTGACATGCTGCATTGGGGGGCAGGCGACGTGGTAAGTGACAAGCTGCATCTGGTGACAGGTGATGTGACAAGCTGCATTTGAAGGCAGGTGAAGTGACAAGCTGCATCTGGTGGCAGTTGACATGGCAAGTGACAATCCACATCTGGTGGCAAGCAACATGGCAAGTGACAATCCACATCTGGTGTCAGGCGACGTGGCAAGTGACAATCAGCATCTGGTTACAGGCCACATGGCAAGTGAAAAGCTGCATCTGGTGGCAGGCAATGATGGCAAGTGCATCTGGTGGCAAGTGACAAGCTGCATCCGGTGGCAGGCAAAAGTGGCAAGACTTTTGGGTAAGGGCACCAGGAATGGCATCCGGAAAATGCCTCTCATGCAGCCACTGCATTTGGATTGGGAGTTTGGGCCACAGCACCTTCTGGATACTAAATGGCTGTGATGATCTCTTTCTGAAATTTTAGGAAGGATCCACTTCTTCCTGATGCTTTGTAAAGTACAAAAGATATGTACAGAGCCAATTGAAAGAAATATACAGACACTTTTTTGTACCAGCATCTGGCTTTACGGGAAACTAAGTACGGCTTCATCATCTGATCACTGAAGTTCACCACTTCCATGTTAAGATTGTAGTTGTGGACACGGAGGGGCTTCTCAACAACACCAGACACCGTTGTGATTTAGACTGTCGTGTCTGCATGAATAGAAGACAGGACAAAAACATCCCATTTGTCCTTCCACTTCACTGCGAGCAATTCATAATTTCTCAAGCAGGCTTTCTCCCCCTTTCTAAGTCACGTACTCACAAGCCGTTGAGAGAAGCCTCAGCAATTAGGTCGCACGGTGACGCATGAACCAATTTCTAATTTTAAAAAATGTCTAAAAAGTGGCATGCTTGTAAAAGAGTTGTCCACGTACAAGTAGTACCCTTTACAGAACTAGGGAGACACCAACTCCCAAACAATCTTGCCACTGCTCCCTATGTAGTCTGGGCAGTCGGGGGGCTCGAGAACATGGAGGGAGCGAGGATCAAATATACTGTATTTATTAGCGTATAACACACACTTTTTCCCTCTTATAATAGGGGGGAAATCGTGTGTGCATGTTAATAAAGGCTGCCATGGAGGTGAAGGAGGGGACGAGCGCCGCCGAAATAGACAGAGCCGGATCTCCTGTGTACTCGGCTCGGCTCGCAGTCACGCCCAGTCCCGCCCCCTGGACAGCTCCTAGAATTGACGTCCCAGCATTGGACCGGCGTTATGTCCATCATAGGATCTGGGCCAAGGGGCAGGACTGGGCGGGACTGGACGTGACGCCGAGCTGAGTACACAAGAGATCCGGCTTAGTCTATTTCGGCAATGGCAAGACTGCAGATGGACACTGATCAGGACACTGGGAGAAGAGGCCGGAGAGCGCGGAAGAGACCCCCGAAGTCGGAAGAAGACACCCGGAGCTGCCTAATAAATTACTTTAAAAACCTGTCTAGTGTGTTTTGTTTCCTGACACTTTTTTCCCCCAGGTGAATGGGTAGGGGTACCCCATACTCATTCACATAGGGTGGGGTGGGCCGGGATCTGGGGGCCCCCTTCATTAAAGGGGGCTCCTGGATTCTGATAAGCCCCCCACCCACAGACCCCCACAACCACCGGGCAAGAGTTGTGGGGATGAGGCAGCGTGCCCCCCTTTCCCAAAGCACCCATCCCCCATGTTGAGGGCATGCGGCCTGGTACGGTTCAGGAGGGGGGGGACCCCCAGGCCGTTTTTTTTGAGTAGGGGGGTTCCCCTTAAAATCCATAACAGACCAAAGGGCCTGGCATGCCCTTGGAGGGGAACCCATGCTGGTTTTTTATTTAAAATTTGGCATGGAGTTCTCCCTCAAGATTCATACCAGACAGTGCCTGGTATTGGCAAGGATCCAAGTCGGATCCCCGTGCTTGCGCTGCTATCCGCAGCTGACACAGTGCACTGCGATTACCTGCGGTTATGTGCGGATAGCTGTGCTAAATCGCTCCTGGATGCAGTCAATTCTATTTTTTCTATCCGCACCAAACCACATGTAATCAAAATGCAGCTAAACGCAGTGTGTGAATGGGGACATAGGAAAGCACTGGGGCATTTTTCAGGTGATATAGCACTAAAAATAGCGTCTGAAAAACGCCCTAAAGAAGTGGCTCCATTCACTCCAGTGTGAAAGCCCGAGGGCTTTCACACTGGAGCGGTGTGCTAGCAGGACGGTAAGGCCCCTTTCACACTGGGGCGGTGGGGGCATCTGCAGTAAAGTGGCGCTATTTTTAGCGCCGCTTTACCATCATTTTAGCAGCATTATTTGGCCGCTAGTGGGGCGGTTTTAACCCCCCGCTAGCGGCCAAAAAGGGGTTAAATCCGCCCACAAAACGCCGCCGGTATCACAGCGCTGCCCCATTGATTTCAATGGGGAGCAGCGGTGGAGGAGCGGTGAGTTCACCGCTCCTTCACCGCTCAAAAGAAGCTGCTGGCAAGACTTTTTGTGACACCCTGCCAGCGCAACGCTCCAGTGTTAAATAGAGCCGCTTCTTTAGGGCATTTTTCAGACGCTATTTTTAAAACACCCCAGTGTGAAAGGGGCCTAAAAAAAGTCCTGCCAGCAGCATCTTTGGAGCGGTGTATAAACTGCTCCTGTCCATTGAAATCATTATTTTTTGCGCTATAAATGGAAAAAAACCGAAAATTTTGAAAAAAAATGATATTTTCTACTTTTTGTTATAAAAAAAATCCAATAAACTCAATTTTAGTCATACATTTAGGCCAAAATGTATTCAGCCACATGTCTTTGGTAAAAAAAATGTCAATAAGCGTATATTTATTGGTTTGCGCAAAAGTTATAGCGTCTACAAACTAGGGTACATTTTCTGGAATTTACACAGCTTTTAGTTTATGACTGCCTATGTCATTTCTTGAGGTGCTAAAATGGCAGGGCAGTACAAAACCCCCCCAAATGACCCCATTTTGGAAAGTAGACACCCTAAGGAAATTGCTGAGAGGCATGTTGAACCCATTGAATATTTATTTTTTTTGTCCCAAGTGATTGAATAATGACAAAAAAAAAAAATATTTACAAAAAGTTGTCACTAAATGATATATTTCTCACACAGGCCATGGGCATATTTGGAATTGCACCCCACAATACATTTAGCTGCTTCACCTGAGTATGGGGATACCATATGTGTGGGACTTTTTGGGAGCCTAGCCGCATACGGGGCCCCGAAAGCCAAGCACCGCCTTCAGGATTTCTAAGGGCGTAATGTTGTGATTTCACTCCTCACTACCTATCACAGTTTTGAAGGCCATAAAATGCCAAGATTGCACAAAAACCCCCCAAATGACCCCATTTTGGAAAGTAGACACCCCAAACTATTTGCTGAGAGGCATGTTGAGTCCATGGAATATTTTATATTTTGACACAAGTTGCGGGAAAGTAACACTTTTTTTTTTTGTTTTTTTGCACAAAGTTGTCACTAAATGATATATTGCTCAAACATGCCATGGGCATATGTGGAATTACACCCCAAAATACATTCTGCTGCTTCTCCTGAGTATGGGGATACCACATGTTTAGGACTTTTTGGGAGCCTAGCCGCGTACGGGGCCCCGAAATCCAAGCACCGCCTTCAGGATTTCTAAGGGCATAAATTTTTGATTTCGCTCCTCACTTCCTATCACAGTTTTGAAGGCCATAAAATGCCAAGATGGCACAAACCCCCCCCCCAAATGACCCCATTTTGGAAAGTAGACACCCCAAGCTATTTGCTAAGAGGCATGTTGAGTTCATGGAATATTTTATTTTTTGACACAAGTTGCGGGAAAGTGACAATTTTTTTTTTTTTTTTTGCACAAAGTTGTCACTAAATGATATATTTCTCACACAGGCCATGGGCATATGTGGAATTGCACCCCAAAATACATTTAGCTGCTTCTCTTGAGTATGGGGATACCACATGTGTGGGACTTTTTGGGAGCCTAGCCGCATACGGGGCCCCGAAAACCAAGCACCGCCTTCAGGATTTCTAAGGGCGTAAAGTTGTGATTTCACTCCTCACTGCCTATCACAGTTTTGAAGGCCATAAAAAGCCCAGATGGTGCAAAACCCCCCCAAATGACCCCATTTTGGAAAGTAGACACCCCAAGCTATTTGCTGAGAGGCATGTTGAGTCCATGGAATATTTTATATTTTGACACAAGTTGCGGGAAAGTGACAATTTTTTTTTTTTTTTTGCACAAAGTTGTCACTAAATGATATATTGCTCAAACATGCCATGGGCATATGTGGAATTACACCCCAAAATATATTCTGCTGCTTCTCCTGAGTACGGGGATACCACATGTGTGGGACTTTTTGGGAGCCTAGCCGCATACGGGGCCCCGAAAACCAAGCACCGCCTTCAGGATTTCTAAGGGCGTTAAGTTGTGATTCCACTCCTCACTACCTATCACAGTTTTGAAGGCCATAAAATGGCAAGATGGCACAAACCCCCCCAAATGACCCCATTTTGGAAAGTAGACACCCCAAGCTATTTGCTGAGAGGCATGGTGAGTATTTTGCAGCTCTCATTTGTTTTTGAAAATGAAGAAAGACAAGAAAAACATATTTTTTTTTCTTTTTTCAATTTTCGAAAGTTTGTGACAAAAAGTGACGTCTGCAAAATACTCACTATACCTCTCAGCAAATAGCTTGGGGTGTCTATTTTCCAAAATGGGGTCATTTGGGGGGGTTGTGCCATCTGGGCATTCCATGGCCTCTGAAACTGTGCTAGGCAGTGAAGAGTGAAATCAAAAATTTACGCCCTTAGAAAGCCTGAAGGCGGTGCTTGGTTTTCGGGGTCCCGTGCGCAGCTAGGCTCCCAAAAAGTCCCACACATGTGGTATCCCCATACTTAGGAGAAGCAACAGAATGTATTTTGGGGTGTAATTTCACATATTCCCATGGCATGTTTGAGCAATATATCATTTAGTGACAACTTTGTGCAAAAAAAAAAAAGATTTGTCTCTTTCCCGCAACTTGTGTCACAATATAAAATATTCCATGGACTCGACATGCCTCTCAGCAAATAGCTTGGGGTGTCTACTTTCCAAAATCGGGTCATTTGGGGGGGGTTTGAACTGTCCTGGCATTTTATGCACAACATTTAGAAGCTTATGTCACACATCACCCACATCTAACCACTTGAAGACAAAGCCCTTTCTGACACTTTTTGATTACATGAAAAAAATAAATTTTTTTTGCAAGAAAATTACTTTGAACCCCCAAACATTATATATTTTTTAAAGCAAATGCCCTACAGATTAAAATGGTGGGTGTTTCATATTTTTTTTCCACACAGTATTTGCGCAGCGATTTTTCAAACGCATTTTTTGGGGAAAAAACACACTTTTTTAAATTCTAATGCACTAAAACACACTATATTGCCCAAATGTTTGATGAAATAAAAAAGATGATCTTAGGCCGAGTACATGGATACCAAACATGACATGCTTTAAAATTGCGCACAAACGCGCAGCGGTGACAAAATAAATACATTTTTAAAAGCCTTTAAAAGCCTTTACAGGTTACCACTTTAGATTTACAGAGGAGGTCTACTGCTAAAATTACTGCCCTCGTTCTGTCCTTCGCGGTGATACCTCACATGCATGGAGCAATTGCTGTTTACATTTGATGCCAGACCGACGCTTGCGTTCGCCTTTGCGCGAGAGCAGGGGGGGACAGGGGTGCTTTTTTTTTTTTCTTTATTATTTTTTTGCTTTTTTATCTTATTTTTAAACTGTTCCTTTCATTTTTATTTTTTTAAAATTAATTTTATTGTTATCTCAGGGAATGTAAATATCCCCTATGATAGCAATAGGTAGTGACAGGTACTCTTTTTTTTAAAAATTGGGCTCTATTAGACCCTAGATCTCTCCTCTGCCCTCAAAGCATCTGACCACACCAAGATCGGTGTGATAAAATGCTTTCCCAATTTCCCAATGGCGCTGTTTACATTCGGCGAAATCTAAGTCATGAAATGCTTGTAGCTTCCGGTTTCTTAGGCCATAGAGATGTTTGGAGCCATTCTGGTCTCTGATCAGCTCTATGGTCAGCTGGTTGAATCACCGGCTGCATTTTCAGGTTCCCTGTTGGGACAGGAAAGCCAGAGAAAAACATGGAAGACGGTGGGGGGGGATTCCCTCCCACTGCTTGCAAAAGCAGTCTAGAGGCTAATTAGCTGCTAAGATTGCTTTTACATGAAAGCCGACCGCTGGCTGAAAAGAATGATACCAAGATGATACCTAAACCTGCTGGCATCATTCTGGTATAACCACTCAAAGTCCACCAACATACCAGTACATTGCTGGTCCTTGTTAGGCATATATTGTAAACTTTTTTTTCATGCAGCCTGTGGGCTGAACGAAAAAAAGATATTGTGGGTATGCCCACCATTAGAATACCTCCCTTCATTCACCCACTTCTAATGATGGGCATACATGCACCATTTATATATGCCGAAGCATGGGGGCATCCTCCCGCAAAAGGCAGGAGCAAATTGCTCCTCCACCCACTGCTGCCCCCACGCTTCAGCATATATGCTGAAGTATGTAACTGTGGTGGTGAAATCACCTCCGACAGCGCTGGAGTCACGGCTTTATATATCGTGGGAGCAAATGCTGTTGCTGTCAAGATAAATAAATCCGCGCTGCAACTGAATGGCGTACCTGCTAAGCAAATGATGGTTAACAATAAAACAAAGTAACATTACAGTATAACAGTAAGACTTACCATACCTGCAAAGCAAATACAAAAAAAAAACATAGTAAAAAATAAAACATTTAACGCAACCTGTGCCTAAAATATATATATGCCGAAGCATGGGGGCATCCTCCCGCAAAAGGCAGGAGCAAATTGCTCCTCCACCCACTGCTGCCCCCACGCTTCGGCATATATGCTGAAGTATGTAACTGTGGTGGTGAAATCACCTCCGAAAGCGCTGGAGTCACGGCTTTATATATCGTGGGAGCAAACGCTGTTGCTGTCAAGATAAATAAATCCGCGCTGCAACTGAATGGCGTACCTGCTAAGCAAATGATGGTTAACAATAAAACAAAGTAACATTACAGTATAACAGTAAGACTTACCATACCTGCAAAGCAAATACAAAAAAAAAACATAGTAAAAAATAAAACATTTAACGCAACCTGTGCCTAAAATATATATATGCCGAAGCATGGGGGCATCCTCCCGCAAAAGGCAGGAGCAAATTGCTCCTCCACCCACTGCTGCCCCCACCCTTCGGCATATACGCTGAAGTATGTAACTGTGGTGGTGAAATCACCTCCGACAGCGCTGGAGTCACGGCTTTATATATCGTGGGAGCAAACGCTGTTGCTGTCAAGATAAATAAATCCGCGCTGCAACTGAATGGCGTACCTGAAAACAATAAAATGGTTACCAACAAAACACAGTAAACGGTAAAGTATAAAAAATCTGAAAAGCAAACATGGTAAAACATAATAACAATAAAATATTGCAGAATAGAATAGAGTAAAAAAGAGAAGAACAATAGGGAGAGAATAGAGAGAGAGAGAACAATTATACAACAACTATTTTTGTTTTTTTTATTTTATATTTTTTTTTGTGTTTTTATTTTTTTTTATTTTTTTTTATTTATTTTTTTTACACTTTTTTTTAGTAACTTTTAACTTTTGTAACTCGTTCCAGGTTTGGGTCTCTCAAAATGCAATGGCATCTTGGGAGACCCTGTGTTAGTGTGCCTAGTCTGTGCAGTGCTGAACCCTACGCTAATACTCAACTAATGTATGGTAGCGTTCAAAGCATTCACCCATGCAAAGACCAGGATTGCCAGGACAGGAGGGACAATAAGACCGGGTGTCACGCCTAAATCCGCGCTTGCTGCAGACACGACATCTTTTTTGGGGGGCTCGTTGGGTAGGGGTACTCGGGATGGCATAAAGAAAATGCTGCTCATGCAGCCGGCTTACTGCATTTGGTTGGGGAAGGTGAGGTAGAGCACCGTCTGGAAACAGAAGGGCTCTGACGATCTCTTCCTGGAATTTAAGGAAGGATCCAGTCTGTCCTGAAGCTCTGTATAGCACATGAGCATTCAGCAAAGCCAATTGAAATAAGTATACAGACACTTTTTTGTACCAGCGTCTGGCCTTACGGGCAACTAGGTACGGCGTCAACAACTGGTCGTTGAGGTCCACCCCTCCCATATTAAGGTTGTATTCGTGGACACAGAGGGGTTTCTCCACAACACCAGTCGCCGTAGTAATTTGGGTCGTCGTGTCTGCATGAAGGGAGGTGAGAACGAAAACATTCTTCTTATCCCTCCACTTCATAGCGAGCAAATTATTATACTTCAAGCAGGCTCTCTCCCCCAGCCTAAGACGGGAATCTACAAGCCGCTGGGGAAAGCCCCGGCGATTAGGTCGCACGGTGCCACATGCTCCAATCTGCTGATCAAACAAGTGACTAAAAAGTGGCACGCTCGTATAATAATTGTCCACGTACAAGTGGTACCCCTTTCTGAATAAGGGTGACACCAAGTCCCACACTATCTTGCCAGCGCTTCCTATGTAGTCAGGGCAGTTTGTCGGCTCTACGTGACTATCTTTGCCCTCGTAAACCATAAAACTATATGTATAGCCTGTGGCCCTGTCACAGAGCTTATACATCTTGACCCCGTATCTGGCACGCTTGCTGGGAAGGTACTGTTTGAATGACAAGCGGCCAGAAAACTTAATCAGGGACTCATCAACGCAGACAACTTGATGGGGGGTAAACAAGTCTGCAAAACGTTGGTTGAAGTGGTTTACAAGGGGCCGAATTTTGTAGAGCCGATCGTATGCAGGGTCTCCACGAGGACGACAGAGTTCATTGTCGTTGAAGTGCATGAACCGCAAAATCTGCTCGTATCGTGCCCTGGCCATGGAAGCAGAGAACAAGGGTGAATGGTAAATTGGGTCAGTGGACCAATATGACCGCAACTTACTCTTTTTATTCAACCCCATGAGGAGGGAAAGGCCCAGAAAGGTCTTAAATTCGGAGACCGTAATTGGTCTCCAATCTCTGGCAAGGGAGGACTGGGGATTAGCGGCGATGTGTTGACCAGCGTATAAATTGCTTTGGTCCACAATAGATTTATAGAGATCTTCGGTGAAAAACAGTGAATAAAAATCCAGTGGCGTAAAGTCAACTGTTTCCACCTGAATTCCGGGTTGGCCAGTGAAAGGGGGAAGTACGGGTGCTGCAGAAGTGGTGGGTTCCCAATTCGGATTGGCCAATGCAGCAGGAAGGGCACTATGGGCACGACGGGCCTGTCTTTGTCTTCTTGGTGGCAGCGGACACTACTAGTGCTTGCCACCTCGCCAGCTTGAACTGCACTTATGGGACTCGCCACGTCACCACGTGATACTGCAGAGCTGGATGTACGACCAGGATGTACTAGGCCACTGGTGCTTGCCAGTTCACCAGAAGGAGTAGCGGCGCTAGTACTTCTCTGCTCCATACGAGAGCCCTGCGGTTCTTGCACTTCAAGGACAGAAGAAGATTGAGGTCTGGTACGCCTGACCTTAGCAGGGACCACAACTCTGTCGTCAGAGCTATCTGTCATGGAGCCGTTGTCCTCTACAGGTTCGTATTCTGAGCCTGAACTTGACAGATGAGTGACTTCCTCTTCACTATCTGTCATACTCAGAAACGTGTAGGCCTCTTCACTAGTGTACCTTCTATTTGCCATTTTGGGCTCTAAATTTAGGGGTACACTAGTGAGACTCACAGGCAAAAAAGCTCCTGACTGTCAGCGACTGTATCAAAACGCTACCAAAAAACTGTTAGCGATCGCAGGGATCAGGCCTGACTCTGCGAACGCTGCAGTTATGTGTGCTTAGTGTTTTGTAAGTGAATGTTATCGATCGATACTGCACTTGGGTGGGCTGGGCAGGGCTGGGCCGAGGAGCAAAACGCAGGTGCTAGCAGGTATCTGGGCTGATCCTGCTAACACTGCGTTTCAGGGAACCCTAAACTGCTGGGGAGTATAGATCTGATCGGATCAGATATCAATCCGCTCATAAACTATAGCAATAAGGGAGGTGTATGCTGCGTGTGTGGGTTTTAGCGGTACTGGCGCTAACCTGACGCTGCCTGGGGCGACGCAGACCTTATCTGATCCTAAAAACTTAACTTCTATCACCGTGCCCTAAAACTATAATAAACTGTAATAAACTGTAATAAACTACAAAAAACAAACTAGCTAACCAGCGTCACCCGTAACACTTATACGGTGATCGCTGGTGAAAGGGTTAACTAGGGGGCAATCAGGGGGTTAAAACCTTTAGCAGGTAGTATATGGGGGTTCCTGTCGCTATAAAACACTGACAGCGAACCTATATACTTACCTCCCTAACTAGCGTCACCTGTGTCACTAATACAGCGATCAAAAAAACGATCGCTTAGCGACACTGGTTTACGGGGGGTAATAAAGGGGTTAACTTTTATTAGGGGGGGTTAGGGGGGTACCCTGGACCTAAGGGGGGGTACCCTAGACCTAAAGGGGGCTAACCTAACTGCCCTAACACTTGTAACTGACACAAACTGACACCAATGCAAAAAAAAAAAAAATGCTATTGGTGTCAGAGTGACAGGGGGTACAGGGGGGTGATCGGGGGGTGATGGGGGGTGACAAGTGTGCCTGGCGTGTTCTACTGTTAGTGTAGTGTTATGCAGACTTACTTGATGTCTTCTCTCCTCGGCGCGGCGACGAAAAGACCGGCTCGAGGAGGGATGACATCACTTCCTTTCCCTCTGTTTACATTACAGAGGGAAAGGAAGCATTCTCATTCGCCGGGAGCGATCGGGAGGGGGTGGCCAACAATGGATGGCCACCCCCTCACCTCTCATCGCCCGGGAAGAAATGGCGACCGCCTCGGGCACCGGGGGGGGACCGATCGGACCCCCCACCCGCGGAAGGCAAATCACATACATGTACGTGATTTTGCCTGTCCGTGCCACCTTGCCGACGTACATCGGCGTGAGGCGGTCGTCAAGTGGTTAAAGGTCACCATACACTGGACAATCAGTTAGATCTTCCATAAATTAGATTCAGTGCAAGAGCCTGTTTGATTTTCTACAATTGGAAGTAATTCTTACAGTGCATCTTCCTATTACCGCTTTAGCCTAATGCTGTTTCCACTATTTCAACCCCAAAGTTGTGTGATTTACAATGTGCTTTTTCGGCTTGTTTTCCACTATTGCGATTTGTCATGCCACTTGGGACTGAAAAGTTGCATAACAAGTTCTACCCCATGATTTACAATGAGTACAGTTCATATGTGTGCGACTTCAAGTCGCAGCAACTTCAAAGTAGTCCCTGCACTACTTTGGTCCCACTTTGATGCGACTTGAGGTCCATAGACCTTAAAAATACACAGGCATTACTTCAAGTTTTGACAAAAAGTTGCGGGAAACTCACGGCAAAAAACACGCGACTTTGGGTATGCAATAGTGGAAACCGAGCCTTAATGCCATGTCATGCGACTAGTTCAAAACATCGGAGAAAAAGTCACACTGAAGTTGTAACAAAGGAGTGCAAGAACTATTTTTGGAGTTGCACCAATTAGAACGAGGGAACATTGAAATATATGTGTTTTGACTTGTCCTTTACATGTGTCAAGTCGCACAACAATTCGCAGTAGTGGAAAGAGAGCCTAAGGCCACTTGGGACTGAAAAGTTGCATCACAAGTTGTACCCCATGATTTACAATGAGTATTGTTCATATGTGTATGACTTGCTTACGCCCATGCCGTATACACAGCGGGCACACATCTTTATTAAAGAAATCCATATTTTGCATGGAAATTAACAGCTAGCTTACTGGGCACTTAAACCCCCCTGCTGTCCAGACCAATTTTCAGCGCTGATGCACTTTGAATGACAATTGCGCAGTCATACTTAGCCAAATGTTTTTTTTTTTAATTTTCCCACAAATAGAGCATTCTTTTGGTGGTATTTGATCACCTCTGTGGTTTTTTTCTTTTGTTCAAAAAAAAAAGAAAAGACAGATTTTTATAAATAATTTTGTCTATTTTTGGATATTTTGATATTAAATTTTGCAAACAGGTAATTTTTCTCCTTTATTGATGTACGCTGATGAGGTGGCACTGATAGGCACTGATTGGTTACACTAATAGGCAGCACTGCTTGGGACCACTGGTGGGCATTGATAGGTGGCACTGGCAGGTGGTACTGGTGGGCACAGATGAGGCAGAATTGCCTCTTCGTGACCAATGTCCCTTGTCAGCTTTTATTTTTATCCTCATGCTGTCAACGTGAGGAGAAAAAATAAACAATTACCGAGCTTTAGTTTACATCATGTGATCAGCTGTCATTAGCTGACAGCTAATCCGTGGTAAAGGGGCCGGGATCTGCCCTTACTTTGATCTGTGATCACCCGAGTCTCAGTGACTCAGTGCGCACTGCGCGCCCTGCAGGGAGCACACGGGGAGCCCGTCCTATGACAGCCTCCCAGAAATTCAGGCCCACGCTGTGGCCATCATTTGGCTACAGCACAGACACCAAGTAGTTAATAGAAAAACAGACGCAGATTTCTAGGACTGGACAAAAATAATGTTTAGAGTCAAAGGCAACTGATGACTTTCTTCTAAATGTCTAAATGGGCCATTAACATGCATCACAATTTAACTTAGAAATGTGTCTTTGCGAGGCGCATGCGCGAGGGACTCCAAGATGGCCGCGTAAGCCGGGAGCTCCTCACTACCCCAGCCAGCCAGCCGCCCTAGCGCCATTTCAAAGCCAGCCGCGACCCCGTGCACAGCGGGATCTGTTTGAGGAACACAGCAGCTCCCCACCCATGCCAGGCACAGCAGCAAAACAGGGCTTGGGACCCCGTTTTGAGGCAGAAGATCTGCAGGCCGAATCCAAGATGGCAGCCGCACCTCAGACACGAGATGCAGCGTCAGGGGGATTACAAGACAACAGGCAAGTGATCGCTCCTGCTACTCTCCCATATCCTCCTCCAGCGATCTCCTCATCCCCCCTCACCACATCCCCCTCAAGCTACAATTCAGTCAATCTGGATGAGCACTCCCTGGCAACCCCCTTGCTATCTCCTATGGGACATAATCCTAACCTCCAGCACACTAACAGCACTATGGGAGGCCCAGACACAGACATGCCCCAGAATGCAGGGGATCTCTTTCTCAAGTTATCTGACCTGTTGGAAAAGGGCTTAGCTAACACAGCCCACAAAATAACAAATGACATTCGCTCTGATTTCCAGAACCTGGGCACCAGAATAGAAGCGATCGAACAAAAGCTTGACTATACAGTAGCAAGAACCAATCAAAACTCTGATCACATTCAGATTGTTCAGGAACAGTTGGATGCAGCCTTAAGTAGGATCGATGATTTGGAAAACCGATCGAGAAGGGAGAACTTCAGGGTCAGAGGCATCCCATAATCATGCATGGATGTCCCTACAGCAGTGCAAGATTTGATCAAATCCCTTATTCCTGATATATCTATACACAAGCTGGAGTTAGACAGAGCCCACAGATCACTGGGACCCCCCAGGAAGGATGGGTCTCCCAGGGATATAGTGGTGAAGCCGCACCACTACGGAGTGAAAGAGAACATCATGAAGCTCTCCCGCCAGCAACCACACATCTCCTTCCAAGGCCACGATGTTCAAATATTTGCGGACATTTCGCCTATGACGATACAAAAAACGCAGAACCCTCAAACCACTATTACTAATCCTGACACAAAAGGAAATTAGATACTGGTGGGCTTTCCCCTTTGCTTTGAAATTCACCTACAAAGGCAAGACCCACTCATTTACCAATCTGTCTGAAGGAGAATGGATCCTCCTTTCACTGAAGCTTATATCTCAGGACTCAGAGATGGACACATCAAATACACAATCCGGATCCTACAAGAGACCTACTCCGGCCAGCCCTGTTTCACCTTTATGGAAAACTACCAAAAGCAGACGCTTGAGGGAACCGATGCCCACCTGATTCAGACGTGTACCTCCAGGTTTTACCTAGACATACTCTTCAGGGTCTAACCCAAGTCGCTAATAACCCTAAATGACCCTCTTAATGAGATGGGGACCCCTCAGACCCCCCCATAGGTTTAAGATGTACGAACTCTGAACCCTTCATGGTTACCGGACTTTCACCTCCTTATGTACATCTCATGACGTCGACACTTCAGACCTGATGGGTCCCACCGAACCATAAGATTGCATCTATTTGCCATGCAAACTCTTCTGCTGGATCTTCGGGCCCTACTTAAGCGGGTCGAAAAATCATTGCTCCCCCCTTTCTTCAAAGGGTTTGTCCGGACCTCTCACGATCAACTTGACAACAAGCAACTAAGATCGAGCTCTTGGGCCTTCCCCCCTCTGGGACTTCTTCAACACCGGCTGGTAGATTGGAAGACCAGGAACTGGACACGTTAGAACCCTGCGACGATGATTTTCCCAAAGTTTATGGGGGGAAATGCAGAGGACTCTTTAGAGGTTTTCTACCTCGTACCCCGATCATCCGAAAGATAGGAATATCTCTCACCTAGTAGATTGAGATACATCTCTTCTAATAATCCTCCCCCTCTTCCCTCCCGCTCTTACCCCATTCCCCTTCTTTCACCTCCCCTCCCCACCTCAACCTCCACCCCTCTCTCTCCCATACCTTCCCAAGGTTTGATAGGCCTACTGTAAGAATAATTTTGCCGGCTGGCTTTGATTCACACAGTTCAAAATGTTATAGTGTTTAATTGGTTTCCTTCATGAGGTTATGTAAAGTTTTTTATACAGGTTAACCAATTGGAGGGCTACTATTGTCTATTGTTGTGCGTCATTGGGAGGATCTTTTCACCCTCCCGATGCCGCAGGTCCTTTTTGGGACACTTTACACAACAATACTCGCATTTTCTTTTTCTCTGTTTCTCTTTTCTTTTGGTCTTCTTCTCTAACCCTGTCTTCTTTTGTGCCAGTCCACAGGATATACAGATATGCTTCTCTCCCCCAGGCTCCAGGTCCTGCTTCACGATTCGAATAACAACTCTCCACCATACTTCAAAGGAGGTAAGAAATACTGACTCTCACAAGCTCTCCCCACGCAACCAATATGTCAAGTAACACTGTGCCCCTAACGTCCTTTAAATTAGCATCTCACAATGCCCAAGGGTTAAATTCAGCAGTAAAGAGGCGTAAATTATTTCAGTCTTATCATGCGCAAAAAATGGCGGTAGTCTTGAATCAGGAAACACAATTCTCTTCAAGATATAACCCAACATTTTTACATGCTCAATTTCCCACATTCTTCCTAGCCAACGCAGACGATAAGACCAGAGGTGTGGCAATACTATTTGCGAAAAATTGTAAATTCAAGCCCAATCTGGTGCACAGAGACCCAGAGGGTAGATTTATTTTGGTAAAAGGTAAAATAGATGAAAGCCTATATTCGTTCATTTCTTATTACTCACCCAACAAGGGTCAGACAAAATTCTTCCAAGCAATGCTTCAAACTTTAAGCCCACTATTAGAAGGAACGGTAATATTCAGAGGTGACTCTAATGTCGCCTTCGACCCAGGTCTAGATAAATCCAAACCTCTAAAAGCACATTCAATCCGCCCCACAAAAACAAGTTCCAAGATCGCAAAACTTATTTATCAACAAGGCCTAGCCGATATATGGAGAGAACATAATCCCACAAAGAGGGATTATACACATTATTCAAACCCTCACAAAACGTACTCCAGGATCGACCACATACTCCTGTCAGTGATACATATCCCCTATGTAGTTAAGGCCTATATTAAGGACACAGCCCTATCAGATCATGCCATGGTGGTTGTCACCCTACGGGGCGGTTCCCACCATCCACCCACTACCCAGTGGAGACTCAACGACACTATCCTTAATGACCCTATTTCAGTAATAGAGATTGAGAGGGAATTAAAAGATTACTTTTTGAGGAACGATGTGGAGGGAATATCAGCAGAGACTCTTTGGGCTGCTCATAAAGCTACCATACGGGGAAAGCTCATTCAAATGTCGTCTCAAAGAAAGAAAGAACAGATAGCGGAGATAGAGAAACTAGAGAGGGACTTCAAGGCCCTATGTAAACAACACAAAAGGGATCCTTCTAAGGTCCAAATAGCTCAACTAGACGCAGCCAGAATAGCTTTAAACCCAGCTCACACAGTAAGGGCAGAAAGACACTTGAAATGGAATAGTGCGAAATTCTACAAGATGAGTACTCTATTAGCAAGAAAGCTCTCTCCCAAATTCACTAACTTCACAATCCCAAACCTTAAACTACAGGACGGCTCCTCAACCCTTAATCCCCCAAAAATTCTGCAAGCATTTCAGTCTTTTTACTCTAAACTATATCAGAAAAATGACTCCATGCCAGACTCTTCCTTGAAATCATTCCTAGATGATCTAGACATACCCACTCTACGTAAAGATCATGTGGACCTCATGGAAGCACCCTTTTCTATAGAAGAAACAATAGAGGTAATTAAAAATTTAAAAGGGGGTTCAGCTCCCGGCCCCGATGGATTCTCTAATCAATACTACAAAACTTTTACGAAAAACCTTAGCACCCCATATTACAAAATTCTTCAACTCCAAAAGGGCAGGGGCACCCCTAGAGTCACAACTAAGTATGGTGTTTATCTCTGTCATACCCAAATCCGACAAGGATCCATCTTTAGTCGAGAACTACAGACCAATTTCGCTGATTAACAACGACTTGAAAATACTTACTAAAATCCTAGCTAACAGAATTAACTCCTTCATCAACCAATATATAAACAAAGACCAAGTGGGCTTTATACCGGGAAGACAGGGCCCGGATCAAGTTAGAAGGGCGGTTGATATTGTCTCATTATTACAAACGGGTTGGGATGGAGGCCCAAAGCAGGAAGGTTTATTGCTGTCGTTGGACCTTCAAAAGGTCTTTGATTCCTTGTCTTGGTCATTCCTATTTACAGTACTGGGATGTTGGGGATTCAGGGAAAAGTTCATAAGTACCCTGAAAGCTTTATACTCCACTCCTAGTGCCAAGGTCAAACTACACGGATTCTATTCAGATCCCATTCAAATAACCAGGGGTACCAGACAGGGGTGCCCCATATCTCCTGTGATTTTTGCATTAGCTATAGAGGTTCTGACAATTGCGATCAGATCTAACCAAAATATTAAGGGTGTAAAATGCGGAACGCACACCCATAAATGTGCCCTTTTTGCGGACGACATCCTTCTATTTGTCACATCCCCAACTACCTCACTTCCCAATATTTGCAATCTCTTAAAAATATTTGGATCCTTGTCTGGTTTAAGGGTCAACATGGACAAATCCCAGGCATTAAATATTTCCCTACAAGAGGCAGAAGTAGATAGGCTCAAGCCTTCATTCAAATTTAAATGGAGCGACTCTTCGATCCGATATCTAGGAATAAACCTTACCCCCAAGTTTGAGCGACTTTTTCAAGCTAATTTCCCTCCCATGTTCCGCACATTAGAATCTGACATGCTAGCCTGGTCCAAGTACAATATATTCTGGCTAGGTAGAATACATTCTATCAAAATGACGTTACTGCCCAAGCTCCTCTATTTGTTTAGGTCACTTCCGATAGACATTAGAAAACATCATCTCAAATCCCTCCAAGGGAAAATCATAAAATACATTTGGGGTGAAAAAGGATATAGGCTAGCTCGCAATATTCTTTTTAGTCCCAAAACCAGGGGGGGTCTAGGTCTCCCAGATCTTTATAGCTACTACCAAGCTGCAAGACTGGCCCAACTCTCAATGGTATACTTCAGAGTCGAGAAACCCAATTGGATAAATATAGAGAGACAAGCTGTCCCGACACACACCATAGACTACCTCCTCGGGTGACCCATGAAATCTAGGCCTTCCATACTAGCTCCGGCATTGTCCCAATCCTTTAAATTATGGGATACCATGAAATGCTTACCAGCACTGACCTCACCCACCCACCCTCTTGACCACATTTTTCATAACCCCCGATTTGCACCGGGCATGGATATCAAGTCCTTCAAATGGTGGCTCGACAAGAGAATTTACCGTATTGGCCACTTTCTTTTTCCCTCGGGTCCGATTACGCTGAAGCACTGTATAGATAAACTTGAACTTCCAGGTTCAGAGAGATTTAGATTTGTCCAGGTCTCCCACTTTTTCTCCTCACTAACGAAGGGACAAGCATTCCCTTTGGAATTTACACATTATGAGCGGTGGTGCGGCCAAGCTTTAGACATAAAGGGGGGCATATCTCTCATTTACGCGTCTCTTGTGGAACCCACCACAAAATTTGCGTACATGGAAGCGTGGGAGAGGGATCTACAGGAGACCTGGAGCCTGGAGGAATGGCATCAGAGAGGAACCATAGCCTATAAAGGTATCTTAAATATTTCATTAATAGAAGCTAATCTAAAAGTGTTGTTGAGATGGTATCTAGTACCCACCAGACTAGCGACTATGTTTTCCTCCGCTTCCCCGTTATGCTTCAGAGGCTGTCAAGCTCAGGGCTCCATGATTCATATCTGGTGGGATTGTCCGAGATTAAGAGGTTTCTGGAACAAAATATTCGCTATGATTCGAAAAGTCTCGGGTCTCCCTATTACTAAATCTTCCCAAGTGGCATTAATTTAATTAATGCACCAATTCCTAAGACAACGAAACACTCTCAAAAGTTGATTTCCTTCATGTTGTTAGGAGCTAAAAGCACCATAGCTAAGGCCTGGAAGCAACCCACAGTGTCTTTCCAGGCAGCCAAACGAAAGATTTTGTGGATTATGTCCCAAGAAAAAACGGTCAGCTCTATGACAGACACCACTAAATCATTGGAGGCAACATGGGAGCCCTGGGCTAGGCATTTAGGCATTTCTCTTATCCCTGGTATTCAAACGAAATAGTCAAGCTGAATTCAAACTCAAAAAAAAAAAAAAAGGAAAACACCCTGGACCGGGCACAACTATATTCAACCATCCTAGCGTTCTATTTCTCTCTTCTTTTCTTCTTCTCTGTCCTTTCTTTCTGTTATTATAATGATTTGATATCACATTCGCAGTGTTTCAGTAATATTTAACTCACTAGTTTGCAATATAGTAGAATTTCTTAAGTTGCCATCAGACTTTGAATAGTGAGTTTGAGTCAGGGACTCTAAACGGACTATTGCCAGATAGATGGGAGCTGCTGGAGGGGTCTGATGGCTTTTCTAGTGGTCCCTATCTTTACCTCAGGGAATGTGGCAGGTCCCTGGGAGCGGGGCCAGTAGGGGTCCCGGGATATCCTTAACACTTTCCCTGGGGATGGGGGGGCTCCTGACACAGTGTGATCCCGTTAGGGGTGTTGGGAATGTCAACCCACACAGGGAACATAAGACTCAGCCTTCCCTACTGTTACAATAGCAAATATAAGTTGTTTTGAATGTCTGTTTAATATCTTTGTACTTTTCTAATATTTGCACGGGATTTGTCTGTATACCTTTGGATTTAATTTCAATGTACTGCACTGCTCTTTAATAAAGCTTTATTTAAAAAAAAAAAAAAGAAATGTGTCTTTGCAAAGTTAAACTAATTAAAATCCTTTCTTATTTTTGCTTGGGGACAGACTGCAGAAGGATTTGAAGTTTTGTCAGATGTCTACACCCCCAATAGGGTGAAGACAACTCCCCAAATTTGCTAATTTCTCAGTCAAAATGATTCACTTCCTGTCACATAGCCAAACAGGAAGTCAGGGTAAAACCCTACCAATGTATGTCCTTGGGGACACACAGGTCAATCTAAATAGTTTCCCCATTCGGGAAATTGCACTCTAGCATTTTGCCATGTACATCCCAAATTATTATGTATCTTGAGGTTTATTTACTAAAAGGTAAATCCACTTAGCACTACAAGTGCAGTTGCTGGAGATCCGAGGGGACATACAAGGAAAAAAAAAACAGCATCTTTGCCTCTACATGATTGGATGATAAAATCACCAGTGCTTCTGTTAGGTACCTGGTAGTTGAGCCCGACTGGTAGAAGAAGACCTCTCTTATAGCGCTGGTTCAGGAGCCACTGGAGTGGGAACAGTGGTCTCTTGAGCACAGTGGGTAGGAGTGCCTGGTGCAGGTTCTTGCGGAGGCCGGCACAGGAGCTGGGGAGAAGTCCTTCCGGGATGGCTGAGCTGCAGATGCTGGCGTGCTGAAGAGGATCAGTAGGCAGGCAGGTAGGTAGTGTAGTAGCAGCAGAACCTGGAGCTGGATGAGCAGGCTGGGAAGCAGCGTCACAGGACACAGGCAAAAGCAGAGTCAGGCGGTCCGTTTGGCAGGAGATCAGGCAGGTATAGGCAGAAGGATAATCACAGAGTAGTCAGGCAGGCAGGCAGGTGTTCGGCAATGGGTCACAAGAGGTTAGACAGAGTCAGGCAAGCCGGGTCGGATTGGAGATAGCAGAATGGTCAAATGTAGCCGGGTCAATAAGATAACAACAGCAGGCAGGATACAGGAACACAGGTGCAGAGCTGAAGACGAACAGCACCTCATGGGTGCAGCTGACACTCTTTTAAAGAGCCCTTGGCGCCAAACAGCGCTAGCGCGGACGGGCGCGCGCCTGCGTGCACGCGCGTGCGCCAGCGCCCCTCAGTGGGGAATTCAACTGAAAAGCCCTGGACAAGCCCTGCGTGCACATGTGCGCATGCACGTTCGCCCGATGGGCACCGGGAAGTCCCTGACAGCTTCCCCTCAGATTTTCATCAACTACATTACCACAAAGCAAAGGAGAAGGCCTTCAAAAAATACAAGGTTGAGGGATCATCCTCAGCATTCAGACTTTATAAAGAATGCAACAAGAAATGTAAGGGTGCAATTAGGAAGGCTAATATAGAACATGAAAGTCACATAGCGGAGGAGAGCAAAAAAAATCCCAAGAAATTCTTTAAGTATGTAAACAGTAAAAAAGGGAGGACAGACCATATTGGCCCCATAAAGAATGAGGAAGGACATCTGGTTACAAAGGATGGGGAGATGGCGAAGGTATTGAATTTATTCTTCTCCTCAGTCTTCACGAGTGAATGGGGGGGCTTCAGTAACCAAAACTGCAGTGTTTATCCTCATGACACAACACAGGAAGCACCTCCATGGTTAACAGAGGACAGAATTAAAATTAGACTTGAGAAACTTAACATTAATAAATCACCGGGACCAGATGGCTTGCATCCGAGGGTACTTAGGGAACTCAAGTCAAGTGATTGTCAGACCGTTGTTCCTAATTTTTACAGACAGTCTATTGACTGGAATGGTACCAGCTGATTGGAGAAAAGCCAATGTAGCACCAATATTTAAAAAGGGCCCAAAATACATCCCTGGGAATTACAGACCAGTTAGCCTAACATCAATAGTATGTAAACTCTTGGAGGGGATGATAAGGGACTATATACAAGATTTTAGTAATAAGAACAATATCATTAGCAGTAATCAGCATGGATTCATGAAGAATCGTTCTTGCCAAACCAATCTATTAAGCTTCTATGAGGAGGTGAGTTGCCATCTAGATAAAGGAAGGCCCGTAGACGTGGTGTATCGGGATTTTGCAAAAGCATTTGACACAGTTTCCCATAAACGTTTACTGTACAAAATAAGGTCAGTTGGCATGGACCATAGGGTGAGTACATGAATTGGAAACTGGCTACAAGGGCGAGTTCAGAGGGTGGTGATAAATGGGGAGTACTCAGAATGGTAAGGGGTGGGTAGTGGGGTTCCCCAGGTTTCTGTGCTGGGACCAATCCTATTTAATTTGTTTATAAACAACCTGGAGGATGGGATAAACAGTTCAATCTCTGTATTTGCAGACAATACTAAGCTAAGCAGGGCAATAACTTCTCCGCAGGATGTGGAAACCTTGCAAAAAGACCTGAACAAATTAATGGGGTGGGCGACTACATGGCAAATGAGGTTCAATGTAGAAAAATGTAAAATAATGCATTTGGGTGGCAAAAAATATTAATGCAATCTATACACTGGGGGGAGAACCTCTGGGGGAATCTAGGATGGAAAAGGACCTGGGGGTCCTAGTAGATGATAGGCTCAGCAATGGCATGCAATGCCAAGCTGCTGCTAATAAAGCAAACAGAATATTGGCATGCATTAAAAGGGGGATCAACGCAAGAGATAAAACGATAATTCTCCCACTCTACAAGGCTCTGGTCCGGCAGCACCTGGAGTATGCTGTCCAGTTCTGGGCACCAGTCCTCAGGAAGGATGTACTGGAAATGGAGCGAGTACAAAGAAGGGCAACAAAGCTAATAAAGGGTCTAGAGGATCTTAGTTATGAGGAAAGGTTGCAAGCACTGAACTTATTCTCTCTGGAGAAGAGACGCTTGAGAGGGGATATGATTTCAATTTACAAATACTGTACTGGTGACCCCACAATAGGGATAAAACTTTTTCGCAGAAGAGAGTTTAATAAGACTCGTGGCCACTCATTACAATTAGAAGAAAAGAGGTTTAACCTTAAAGCGGAGCGCCGATGAAATTTTTTTTTAAAAGTCAGCAGCTACAAATACTGCAGCTGCTGACTTTTAAAACATGGACACTTACCTGTCCAGGGCGCCCGCGATGTCGGCACCCGAGGCCGAACCGTCTCTCCGTCCTCGGGTGCTGCCGCCTCCATCTTCGGTAAGGGAATCAGGAAGTGAAGCCGTGCGGCTTCACTTCCCAGCTCCCTACTGCGCATGCGCGAGTCACGCAGCGCAATACGGATGGTCCCTGCTGCCTCTGGGACCCGTGTGTTTCCCAGCAGGCAGCGGGGAGGGAGCAGGAAGTGGCGTAAATAACCGCAGATTCTGCGGCTATCTATGCCGGAAGTGGGTACAGATACCTGTAATATACAGGTATCTGTACCCCCCTCCCCCCTGAAAGGTGCCAACTGTGTCACCGGAGGGGGGGGAAATCTGATGAGTGGAAGTTCCACTTTTGGGTGGAACTCCACTTTAAACTACGTAGAGGGTTCTTTACTGTAAGAGCGGCAAGGATGTGGAATTCCCTTCCACAGGCGGTAGTCTCAGTGGGGAGCATTGATAGCTTCAAGAAACTATTAGATAATCACCTGAATGACCGCAACATACAGGGATATACAATGTAATACTGACACATAATCACACACATAGGTTGGACTTGATGGTCTTGTGTCTTTTTTCAACCTCACCTACTATGTAACTATGTACTATGTAACTATGTACACTTGTATTGCAGAAGGGATTTGCCTTTAATAAACCCCAAAACACCTAATAATATTGGGTGTACACAACAAAGTGCTAGAGTGCAATTTGCATAATGGGGACACTAGTTAGATTGACCTGTGTGTCCCCAAGGAAAAATATTGTTAGGGTTTTTACTCTCACTTCCTGTTTGGCTATGTGACAGGAAGCAAAGCCAATTTTAAGAAAAGGGACACAAAGCCCAACCGAAAAAAAAAAAAAGGGGTCTTGATTTCCCTCGAATGTCCACAATTAGAATAGGATTGTCTTGAGATTGATTTTAGTTCAGTGCTCTAAATCAGTGCTTCTCAACCCTGTCCTTAACCACTTGCTGACCGCCTCACGCCTATATACGTGAGCAGAATGGCACGGGCAGGCAAAATCACGTACCTGGTATGTAATTGCCTTCCCGCGGGCAGGGGGTCCGATCGGACCCCCCCCAGTGCCAGCGGCGGTCGGCATTTGTCTGGCAGCGATTAGAGATGAGGGGGAGGCCATCCGATCGTGGCCCTCCCCCTCGCTATCACTTCCAGCCAATGAGAAACATCCCCTGCCTCTGTATAGTACACAGAGGCAGAGGATGTGATGTCATCTCTCCTCGGCTCGGCAGTTTTCGTTCCGGCGCCGAGGAGATAAGACATCTGAGTAAGTGTAAAACACACACACACACACAGTAGAACATGCCAGGCACACTAAACACCCCCGTTCCCCCCCCGATCGCCCCCCGATCCCCCCCCAATCACCCCCCCTGTCACAAACTGACACCAAGCAGGTTTTTTTTTTTCCTGATTACTGCATGGTGTCAGTTTGTGACAGTTAGAAGTGGTAGGACAGTTAGGGTTAGCCCCCTGTAGGTCTAGGGTACCCCCCTAACCCCCCCTAATAAAGTTTTAACCCCTTGATCACCCCCCGTCACCAGTGTCGCTAAGCGATCATTTTTCTGATCGCTGTATTAGTGTCGCTGGTGACGCTAGTTAGGGATGTAAATATTTAGGTTCGCCGTCAGCGTTTTATAGCGACAGGGACCCCCATATACTATCTAATAAATGTTTTAACCCCTTGATTGCCCCCTAGTTAACCCTTTCACCACTGATCACTGTATAACCGTTACGGGTGACGCTGGTTAGTTCGTTTATTTTTTATAGTGTCAGGGCACCTGCCGTTTATTACCGAATAAAGGTTTAGCCCCCTGATCGCCCGGCGGTGATATGCGTCGCCTCAGGCAGCGTCAGATTAGCGCCAGTAGCGCTAACACCCACGCACGCAGCATACACCTCCCTTAGTGGTATAGTATCTGATCCGATCAGATCTATACTAGCATCCCCAGCAGTTCAGGGTTCCCACAAACGCAGTGTTAGTGGGATCAGCCCAGATACCTGCTAGCACCTGCGTTTTGCCCCTTGGCCCGGCCCAGCCCACCCAAGTGCAGTATCGATCGATCACTGACACTTACAAAACACTAAACGCATAACTGCAGCGTTCGCAGAGTCAGGCCTGATCCCTGCGATCGCTAACAGTTTTTTTTTTTGTAGCGTTTTGGTGAACTGGCAAGCGCCAGCGGCCTAGTACACCCCGGTCGTAGTCACACCAGCACTGCAGTAACACTTGGTGACGTGGCGAGTCCCATAAGTGCAATTCAAGCTGGTGAAGTGGCAAGCACAAGTAGTGTCCCGCTGCCACCAAAAAGACAAACACAGGCCCGTCGTGCCCATAGTGCCCTTCCTGCTGCATTCGCCGATCCTAATTGGGAACCCACCGCTTCTGCAGCACCCATCCTTCCCCCATTCACATCCTCAACCAAATGCAGTGGGCTGCATGAGAGGCATTTTTATGTCCTCCCGAGTACCCCTACCCAACGAACCCCCCCCAAAAAAGGTGTCTGCAGCAAGCGCGGATATAGGCGTGACACCCGCTATTATTGTCCCTCCTGTCCTGACAATCCTGGTCTTTGCATTGGTGAATGTTTTGAACGTTACCATTCACTACTTGAGTATTAGCGTAGGGTACAGCATTGCACAGACTAGGCACACTTTCACAGGGTCTCCCAAGATGCCATCGCATTTTGAGAGACCGGAACCTGGAACCGGTTACAGTTATAAAAGTTACAGTTACAAAAAAAAGTGTTAAAAAAAAAAAAACACAAACAAAAACAAAAATAAAAAAAAGTAGTTGTCGTTTTATTGTTCTCCCTCTCTCTATTCTCTCTCTATTGTTCTGTTCTTTTTTACAAGCAGTAGGAGGGAATGCCCCCCCCACCGTCTTCCGTATTTTTCTCTGGCTCTCCTGTCTCAACAGGGAACCTGAGAATGCAGCCGGTGATTCAGCCAGCTGACCATAGAGCTGATCAGAGACCAGAGTGGCTCCAAACATCTCTATGGCCTAAGAAACCGGAAGCTACGAGCATTTTATGACTTAGCCGGATGTAAACAGCGCCATTGGGAAATTGGGGAAGCATTTTATCACACCGATCTTGGTGTGGTCAGATGCTTTGAGGGCAGAGGAGAGATCTAGGGTCTAATAGACCCCAATTTTTTTAAAAAAAGAGTACCTGTCACTACCTATTGCTATCATAGGGGATATTTACATTCCCTGAGATAACAATAAAAATGATTAAAAAAAAATGGAAGGAACAGTTTAAAAATAAGATAAAAAAGCAAAAAAATAATAAAGAAAAAAAAAAAAAAAAAAAAAAGCACCCCTGTCCCCCCTGCTCTTGCACTAAGGCAAAAGCGCAAGCGTCGGTCTGGCGTCAAATGTAAACAGCAATTGCACCATGCATGTGAGGTATCACCGCGAAGGTCAGATCGAGGGCAGTAATTTTAGCAGTAGACCTCCTCTGTAAATCTAAAGTGGTAACCTGTAAAGGCTTTTAAAATCTTTTAAAAATGTATTAATTTTGTTGCCACTGCACGTTTGTGCGTAATTTTAAAGCATGTCATGTTTGGTATCCATGTACTCGGCCTAAGATCATCTTTTTTATGTCATCAAACATTTGGGCAATATAGTGTGTTTTAGTGCATTAAAATTTAAAAAAGTGTGTTTTTTCCACAAAAAATGCGTTTGAAAAATCGCTGCGCAAATACTGTGTGAAAAAAAAAAATGAAACACCCACCATTTTAATCTGTAGGGCATTTGCTTTAAAAAAATATATAATGTTTGGGGGTTCAAAGTAATTTTCTTGCAAAAAAAATTATTTTTTCATGTAATCAAAAAGTGTCAGAAAGGGCTTTGTCTTCAAGTGTTCAGAAGAGTGGGTGATGTGTGACATAAGCTTCTAAATGTTGTGCATAAAATGCCAGGACAGTTCAAACCCCCCCCAAATGACCCCATTTTGGAAAGTAGACACCCCAAGCTATTTGCTGAGAGGCATGTCGAGTCCATGGAATATTTTATATTGTGACACAAGTTGCAGGAAAGAGACAAATTTTTTTTTTTTTTTTGTGCACAAAGTTGTCACTAAATGATATATTGCTCAAACATGCCATGGGGATATGTGAAATTACACCCCAAAATAAATTCTGTTGCTTCTCCTGAGTATGGGGATACCACATGTGTGGGACTTTTTGGGAGCCTAGCCGCGCACGGGACCCTGAAAACCAAGCACCGCCTTCAGGCTTTCTAAGGGCGTAAATTTTTGATTTCACTCTTCACTGCCTATCACAGTTTTGGAGGCCATGGAATGCCCAGGTGGCACAAAATTCCCCCAAATGACCCCATTTTGGAAAGTAGACACCCCAAGCTATTTGCTGAGAGGTATAGTGAGTATTTTGCAGACCTCTCTTTTTGTCACAAAGTTTTAAAAATTGAAAAAAGAAAAAAAAAAATTTTCTGGTCTTTCTTCATTTTTAAAAACAAATGAGAGCTGCAAAATACTCACCATGCCTCTCAGAAAATAGCTTGGTGTGTCTACTTTCCAAAATGGGGTAATTTGGGGGGGGTTTGTGCCATCTTGGCATTTTATGGCCTTCAAAACTGTGATAGGCAGTGAGGAGTGAAATCAAAAATTTATGCCCTTAGAAATCCTGAAGCCGGTGCTTGGTTTTCGGGGCCCCGTACGCGTCCAGGCTCCCAAAAAGTCCCACACATGTGGCATCCCCATACTCAGGAGAAGCAGCTGAATGTATTTTGGTGTGCAATTCCACATATGCCCATGGCCTGTGTGAGCAATATATCATTTAGTGCCAACTTTTTGTAAATTTTTTTTTTTTGTCATTATTCAATCACTTGGGACAAAAAAAATAAATATTCAATGGGCTCAACATGCCTCTCAGCAATTTCCTTGGGGTGTCTACTTTCCAAAATGGGGTCATTTGGGGGGGTTTGTACTGCCCTGCCATTTTAGCACCTCAAGAAATGACATAGGCAGTCATAAACTAAAAGCTGTGTAAATTCCAGAAAATGTACCCTAGTTTGTAGACACTATAACTTTTGCGCAAACCAATAAATATACGCTTATTGACATTTTTTTTACCAAAGACATGTGGCCGAATACATTTTGGCCTAAATGTATGACTAAAATTGAGTTTATTGGATTTTTTTTAGAACAAAAAGTAGAAAATATCATTTTTTTTCAAAATCTTCGGTCTTTTTCCGTTTATAGCGCAAAAAATAAAAACGGCAGAGGTGATCAAATACCATCAAAAGAAAGCTCTATTTGTGGGAAGAAAAGGACGCAAATTTTGTTTGGGTACAGCATTGCATGACCGCGCAATTAGCAGTTAAAGCGATGCAGTGCCGAATTGTAAAAAGTGCTCTGGTCAGGAAGGGGGTAAAACCTTCCGGGGCTGAAGTGGTTAAGTATCCCCCTAACAGGCCATGTTTGCAGGTTTTCCTTCATCTTGCACATGTGCTTTAAATGAAAGTCAATGGCTTTGTATTTTGGACAGCTATTTTAGATAAGATACATTTCCTAAACATGTCCTGTCGGGGGGGTACTTGAGGACTGAGGCTGAAAACCACTGCTCAAAAAGAAAATTGAATATTTACCACTCTGAAATGTTACTTTCCTGGTCACTATCCATGGCAGCATACGCACAATCCATGCATGTGCTACCATGAAGGCACCAGGAAAGTAACTTAAAACTAAAAAAATAAAAAAGGGATCTGTCTGAGGCTAGGTTCGCACTATACTACACAACAGTAGTACGACTTTCATCCTACTTTGCTCTGCGACATCATTCCTATATTGGTCCTACATTGATCCTGAAGTAGGATCAAAGTCGGACCAAAGTAGTACAGGGAGCATTTCTAAAGTCGGAACGACTTGTGTCGGACCCGTTAGGACGGCTCCCATAGGGAAACATTGAATTTCACACGTCATGCGACATGAGCTCCCAATGTTGGAGCGTTTGTCAGACCAGTGAGAACCCAGCCTGAGGCCGGGTTCACACTGGTGCGACACGACAGCCGTTCTACTTTGGATCCGACTTTGCCCCGCGACATGAGGCTGGGTTCACACTGGTCCGACAAACGCTCCGACATTGGGAGCTCATGTCGCATGACGTGTGAAATTCAATGTTTCTCTATGGGAGCCATCCCGACACAAGTCGTTCCGACTTTAGAAATGCTCCCTGTACTACTCTGACCCTACTTCAGCCCATTCACTATCATTGAAGTAGGATCAAAGTCAGATCCTTGTCCTAACCAACCAACTTTGGCATCCGACATTGTGTTTTTTCCTGCCCCTCCCATTGTGTGTTAGTTTTGATTGGTCAAAGGACAAGTGTACTATCTGAAAAGTCGGATCAAAGTAGTATCCTGTTCATGAAAGTCGGATGGATGTAGGACCAATGTAGGATCAATGTAGGACCAATGCAGCACTGATGTCGCAGAGCAAAGTAGGATGAAAGTCGTACTACTGTCATGTAGTATAGTGTGAACCCAGCCTGAAGCCAGCATGCGTCCGACTTTAAGGCTGGGTTCACACTGGTGCAACACGACAGCCGTCCTACTTTGGATTCAACTTTGCCCTGCGACATGAAGCCGGCATGTTCCAACTTTCAATGAACGGGGATCCGACTTGGATCCCCGCCAATGCCCAGCACTGTGTTTGGTATGAATCTTTAGGGGGAACTCCGCGCCAAATTTAAAAAAAAAAAAACGGCATGGGTTCCCCCTCCAAGAGCATACCAGGCCCTTGGGTCTAGTATGGACCTTAAGGGGAACCCCCCTACGCCGAAAAAATGGTGTGGGGGTTCCCCCTCCAAGAGCATAACCTTATCCGAGCACGCAGCCCGGCTGGTCAGGAATTGGGGTGGGAATGAGCGAGCGCCCCCCCCCTGAACCATACCAGGCCGCATGCCTTCAACATGGTGGGTGGGTGCTTTGGGGCAGGGGGGCACCCTGCGGGCCCCCCACCCCAAAGCACCTTGTCCCCATGTTGATGAGGACAAGGGCCTCTTCCCGACAACCCTGGGCGTTGGTTGTCGGGGTCTGCGGGCGGGGGGCTTATCGGAATCCGGGAGGGGCGTAGTCACCGGGTGATGACCACGCCCCCTTATGACGGCACAGTCCCAGCATGCCCCGGGACAGTAACCTCATAAGGGGGCGGGGTCACCGCCTATATAAGTCCATTGCGGAGCACTCAGAGAGCATTCCAGCCGGAGAGAGCGTCGTGTCAACATTGGAAGAAAAGAAGAAGGCAGAAGGCAGAGATCCGGGTCACCGCTATCAATAGAGCTGCAGAAGATAGCGGAGGAGCCGGCAGAAGATCAGGACACCGGGAGGAGACGCCGGAGAGACCCCCGAAGTCAGAAGAATACCCCCGAAGTCGGAAGAAGACCCCCAAAGTCGGAAGAAGACCCCGGAGCTGTCTAATAAATTACTTTAAAAACCTGTGTAGTGTGTTTTTTTTATTGACACTTTTTTCCCTAGGTGAATGGGTAGGGGTATGATGTACCCCATACTCATTCACAAAGAGTGGGGGGGCCAGGATCTGGGGGCCCCCTTATTAAAGGGGGCTCTCGGATTCCGATAAGCCCCCGCCCGCAGACCCCGACAACCAATGGCCAGGGTTGTCGGTAAGAGGCCCTTGTCCTCATCAACATGGGGACAAGGTGCCCCAAAGCACCCACCCCCCATGTTGAAGGCATGCGGCCTGGTATGGTTCTGGAGGGGGGGCGCTCGCTCGTCCCCACCCCCATTCCTGACCGGCCAAACTGCGTGCTCGGATAAGGGTCTGGTATGGATTTGGGGGGACCCCCACGCTGTTTTTTCGGTGTAGGGATTCCCCTTAAGGTCCATACCAGACCCAAGGGCCTGGTATGCTCTTGGAGGGGGAACCCATGCCGGTTTTTTATTTTAAATTTGGCCCCCCTGGTTCCCCCTTAAGATCCTCTGAGCACAAGTTGCATGCCGAAGTCGGATCATGCGAGACGGCGATCCGACTTTGATCCGACTTTGATCCGACTTCAATGTTAGTCAATGGGCTGAAGTAGGATCAAAGTCGGACCAAAGTAGTACAGGGAGCATTTCTAAAGTCAGAATTACTTGTGTCAGACCAGTTAGGATGGCTCCCATAGGGAAATATTGAATTTCACACGTCATGTGGCATGAGCTCCCAATGTCGGAGCGTTTGTCGGATCAGTGTGAACCCGGCCTGAGACATGCCAATCAGCCTAGTTAAGCTGCAGCTAGGAAATCCATTGCATGAAAAAAACACACATAAAACATAAAAAATTTGAAACAATTTTATTGGTCCAAAAAAAAACAAGACTTGGAAAAGAAGAAAAGAAAACAAAATACACACATGTATCTTAATTTGAGACACTAATAGAATATGTTTGAGGTTTGACCCTTTTACAGTGTAAATTAACAGGAGTTAAAAGCAGTGCACCCGCAAATCTACTAAGGATTAAAACAACATTAGGCACAACATCTTGAGAAAGAATTTTAAAAATAATGCAGCATAGACAGTCAAATCAAAGCGAACAACGTAAAAACAACAAACATTGCCAACATAAAAAAGATTTCATGGTAAAATAACCACCACCCAAAAAAATACAACAAACCAAAGTAACAAATAAATTGCATAAAAACACATTTGTTTTGCAACAACATAACAAACAAAATACAAAGAGAAAATACATGTGTTAGAAACTCGATAAGGACACCCAAATGTACTCTCTTGCTGCCTCCCACACACACAATTTTGGCTCTTTTCAGGGCAAAGTAAAGAATTCCAGCTTTTATATAACATAGGTTTCTGTGCTAATGAGGCAATTGCAAACACATGCACAGTCCATGAAACATACAAAATGCAAGTTCACCTAATGTAGAGAGAACTTCAAAGTGGGTACACCTGTTAAGGATATCCTTAAATTACTATTCCAAAAAACACACTCTGAGCATGCCCAGAAACATCCAAGTGCTGGTCACACACAAAAAGCACCAAAAAAAAAAAAACAAAGTCCCTGAGCATGCCCAGACCAACCCAAATACATTTAACACACCAAAAGGCACAGGAAAAAAACAAAGTCCCTGAGCATGCCCAGAACAATCCAAATGCAGCTAGCACAAAATAAGCCACCCCCTGTCCAAAATTAAGCACATCATCCAGCATGCACCAAAATTACAGATGGGACAAAACACCCCCCAGTCCAGGGGGGCAACTAAAGAGCCTAACATGTGTAAAATACTATTGCAGTCTAAGGGAACTGACTTGATAATTTTACTAGTCCCCACTTGGCTGGCTTATCTTCTTGTTATTGGCCTTAAAATGGGTATAGGGGCCCAGGTCCCACCCTAATGGACATTTATCAATGTCACCAATTGGACAACCCCAAAAACGAAACAAGGAGAAATGCCTTTAAATATGCAAATTGCTTAAGGGCCAGTTCACAACAATGCAGTCCAGTGCATATTTTATGCATGGAAAGTTGGATATATGGTATTCAATGGCATAGTTCACACTAGTGCTTGAAGTTCCAGTGCGTTCCACTTCCAGAAAAAAAGTAGAACATGCTGCATTTTTTCTGCTCTGGACTGTATTGGAAAGCTGTAAAACGCATCAAAAAGACACTGGAATGCACCTAAATGCACCAAAAATGCACTGCAACACACTTGTCCTTATTTAAGGTTAAGAAAAAAGAGGGGGGAAAAAAACACTGGACTGCATCAAAAACGCATAAAAAACTCACCAAAAGTGCCTCAAAAACGCACTGGAATGCATTAAAAACGCACCTATATGCACCAAAAAAGCACTGCAACACACTTGTCCTTATTTAAGGTTAAGAAAAAAGAGGTGGAAAAAAACAATGGACTGCAACAAAAACGCACCAAAAACGAACTGTAACGCATCAAAAATGTGCATGCAGAAAAGCACCTGGAACGCATCCGACTGCGTTTCTATGCTGTGAACTGGCCCTAAGGGCTCTTAGGGCCAGTTCACAGCATAGAAACGCAGTCCAGATGCGTTCCAGGTGCTTTTGTGCATGCATGTTTTTGATGCAATCCAGTGCATTTTTGGTGCGTTTTTGATGCAGTCCAGTGCTTTCCCCCCTCTTTTTTCTTAATCTTAAATAAGGACAAGTGTGTTGCAGTGCGTTTTTGGTGCATTTTTGGTGCATTCCAGTGCGTTTTTGATGCATTTTACAGCGTTCCAGTACAGTCCAGTGCATAAAAAATGCAGCATGTTCTACTTTTTTTCATGAACTGAAAACACACTGGAACTGCAAGCACTGGTGTGAACAATGCCATGGAAAACCATATAACCTACTTTCCATGCGTTTTTGATGCAGAAAAAAAAACGCACTGGACTGCATGTGGTGTGAACTGGCCCTTAAGGAATAAAAGTTATTTAAAACTTCTCTATAATGAAATGTCGGTCCGGCAATACACATAAAAGTTCATTGATAAAAACAGCATTAAAAAAAAAAAACAAAATTAAGAAAAAAAATGCGTGGGGTTCCCCCGAAATTCTATACCAGGTCCTTCAGGTCTGGTATGGATATTAAGGGGAACCCGGCGCCAAAATAAAAAAAATAGCGTGGGGATCGCCCTCAAAATCCATACCAGGCTCTTCAGGTCTGGTATGGATTTTAAGGGGAACCCCGAGCCAAAATGTAAAAAAAATGGCGTGGGCCCCCCCCAAAATTCATACCAGACCCTTATCTGAGCACGCAACCTGGCAGGCCGCAGGAAATGAGGGGGCCGAGAGAGTGCCCACCCCCTCCTGAACCGTTCCAGGCCACATGCCCTCAACATTGGGAGGTGCTTTGGGGTCCCCCCAAAGCACCTTGTCCCCATGTTGATGGGGACAAGGGCCTCATCCCCACAACCCTTGCCCGGTGGTTGTGGGGGTCTGCGGGCAGGGAGCTTATCAGAATCTGGAAGCCCCCTTTAACAAGGGGACCCCCAGATCCTAGCCCCCCTGTGTGAAATGGTAATGGGGTAGTGTCAAAAGTGTCAAAAATGTTAAAAATGACAAGAGACCTTTATTTAAAGTCTGCTTCTTTCCATCTTCTTCGGGTCTTTGACACATTTTTTGTGAAATGGTAGGGTGGGGGTCCCCTTGTTAAAGGGGGCTTCCAGATTCCGATAAGCCCCCCGCCCGCAGACCCCCACAACCACCGGCAAGGGTTGTGGGGATGAGGCCCTTGTCCCCATCAACATGGGGACAAGGTGCTTTGGGGGGACCCCAAAGCACCCTCCCAATGTTGAGGGCATGTGACCTGGTATGGTTCAGGAGGGGGCACTCTCTCGTCCCCCCTCTTTTCCTGCCGCCTGCCAGATTGCGTGCTTGGATAAGGGTCTGGTATGGATTTTGAGGGGGACCCCCACGCCATTTTTTTTTGGCATTGGGTTCCCCTTAATATCCATACCAGACCTGAATGGCATGGTATGGAATTTCGGGGGAACCCCACGCATTTTTTTTCCTTCATTTTGTTTTTTTTCTTAATGCTGTTTTTATCAATGAACTGTTATGTGTAATGCCGGACCGACATTTCATTATAGCCGTGAAGTGAACCAGCGTTAAAAAAAAAAAAAAGTTTAGAGGTGTGCCCGTTCAATCTATGCAAATGCATTTACGTTGCTTGACATTTACTGAGATTTTGCCGGCACAGTGAACCAAAGCATTTGAACAAGCGCAAATGCCATTTGTGCATGCGCGGTGCATAAATTGACCTTCCGCAGTTCTAAATGTACTTGCCGGCACAGCAGGCTTGTTCAGATAAAGTTATTTTCTCATTCTATTTTGGACATATTTATTACTTGGGCAGTTATTACTATACTTCCTCACATCACCCACATCACCCCCATAATATTGGCACTTCCAGCTTGTTTAAATTTTAAGTTAAAGATGCCGTGCGCCATGTCTATAGTGGCGTACCGATCACCTCCTCCCGTGCGCCGGGAAGAGAATAGTAAATGGGGAATTGCGCTGTGTTACCGGCACAAATGTTTTGTAAATACAAAAAAGTCCTTTGCGCATCAGCGTGCACCGCAACTCATGGCGCAAATGTTTCGTAAATCAGCCCCTATGCCTCATAGATTATACGTTGGGGTGTTAGCTTTCCAAAATGGGGACATTTTGTGGGCGTTTCCATTGTCCTGATGCTCCAGGGCCTTCAAAATTGTAAGAGGTGGTTGAGAAATGAGATGTGTTATTTATGCTCCTAGAATGCCTGAAGGTGCTATTTCAATGTTGGGCCTCTGTATGTGGCCAGGCTGTGTAAATGTATCACACATTTGGTATCGCCATACTCAGGAGGAGTAGTAGAATGTATTTTGGGGTGTAATTTTTGCTGTGTACATGCTATGTGTTGGAAATATCTTATAAATGGACAACTTTGTGTAAAAAAGTGTGTTTTCATTTTTTTTCCACAGTTTCCAAAAACTTCTGTAAAAAAATTAACCATTCAAAAGACTCATTATGTCTCATAGATTATACACTGGGGTGTTAGCTTTCCAAAATGGTGTCATTTTGTGGGCGTTTCCATTGACCTGGTGCTCCAGGGCCTTCAAAAGTGTGATAGGTTGTCATCAAATGAGATGTGCAATTTATGCTCGTAGAACGCCTGACGGTGCTAGTTGGATGTTAGACCTCTGTATGTGGCCAGGCTGTGTAAAAGTCTTACACATGTGGTATCACTATAATCAGGAGGAGTAGCAGAATGTATTTTGGGGTGTCATTGCAAGTATGCATGTGCTGTGTAAGAGAAATAACTTGTTATTATGACAATTTTGTGCAAAAAAAATAAAAAATGTTCCCAAAAAATGTGGAAAAAAATTACAACTTCAAAAAACTCACCATGCCTCTTACTAAATACCTTGGAATGTCTGCTTTCCAAAAAGGGGTAATTTGGGGGGTATTTGTACTTTCCTGGCTTGTTAGGGTCTCAAGAAATGAGATAGGCCTTCAGTACATCAGGTGTGATCAGATGTGATCATTTTTCAATGATTTGCACCATAGCTTGTAGACTCTATAACTTTCACAGAGACCAAATAATATACACTAATTTGGGTTATTTTTACTAAAGATATGTAGCAGTATACATTTTGGCCCAAATTTATGAAGAAAAATAACTTATTTGCAAAATTTTACAATAGAAACTAAAAAAAGTGTTTTTTTTTTCAAAAATTTATTTCTTTTTTCGCTTATATTGCAAAAAATAAAAAACCCAACGGTGATTAAATACCACCAAAAGAAAGCTCTGTTTGTGAGAAAAAAATGATAAAAATTTGGTTTGGGTACAGTGTAGCATGACTGAGTAATTGTCATTCAAAGTGTGAGAGCGCTGAAAGCTAAAAATTGGTCTGAGAAGGAAGGGTATATAAAAGGCCTGTATTGAAGTGGTTAAGCATCATTAACGTCCGTTTTTCAAACTTTTTTTGTATTAAAACGTGTACCCTGGGGCAGGAACCAGGTCCCCTAACCATTTTTAGGACAAAAACTTGCATATTAACCTTTAAAATTCACACTTTTGATTTCTCATGTTCGAGTCCCATAGACTTTAACGGTGTTCGAATGTTCGCGCAAACTTTAGGTCTGTTCTGGATGCGAAGCGAACCGGGGGGGTATTCGGCCCATCCCTAATCATAAGCATACATTATTAAAATATGTGTGCAGCATTACACCAGGCTTATGCATCCATATCTGGGCCGAAACACCCCAGTTCTAGATTTGGTGCAAACCCACACTTGCGTGATTTATAATGTGATTTCTTGGGGTTCTATTATGTGAAACCCATCAAAAATGTTAGCACTGGTGAAAAAGAAAGTTTAACACCACAACATATAAACCTCTAGCCAGCTAGCAAGATTGGAAATTGAACCCAGAAACTCAGTGCTGCAAGGCAGAAGCTCTATGCTGTGAGTCACCGTGCTGTCTTATGTTTTTTGACTGCATCTCTGTGGTGTCAAACTGTCCTAGGTCCCAGGGGTGCAAGATGTTATTCAGTGCAGATGTACTGTGGAAGGTCAGAGAGCCAGTAAACAACCTGTTTCTGGCATATGCTATCTGTTTGGAAGGATATGACTGATTACTGTGAGCATGCTGAGAGATAAACAGCTGTCATTTTGTGGGTTTTGGCTTTCAAAGAGGCTGAAATTAGCGGTCATGGGAAAATGTTAAGGCTTATTATAGCCCTTGCCCATTTAAAACATATGACACAATTTGCATTGGTGGTGGAACCCTCCTACACATAAATACTACATTTAAACAAGTCCCTGAGTCAGGAGTCATATTTAAAAACATAGGAAGGACAGAACTTCTCTACATTAAGTGGCATGTTTGGGATGCGAACCCAGAAAAACAGTGCTGGTAGGCAGAAATGCTAACTGTTAGCAACATGTGGAACCCTCCTACATGTAAATACACATAAATACTGCATTTCGTTGGACATACTGTATAGGTAGTTGAATTACATTATTCAGGAGTTATTCTTCTTGATTTAATCTGTGATATTTGGTGGTTCTTGGTGGGTGAGTGTAGAATAGTGATGCTACCCTCTGAATTTTAGGAGTTACATTTTTATTTCTGATGTTGTACACATATTACATTTTTAGGCTCAAATTATGATTATTTGTAAATAATAAAAACACACAAAATTGTGACTCATTTTAAATTAGCTTCAGCAATGGTATTGTTTGTGGTTTGTAAAGACACCTGTGTGATTTTGGGTCAAGAGAGCAACAACTGAAAGTGACAGAGAAAAATATAATTTACCAAAACATGAAAACATTAAACATTTTAGCATTCTTAAAAACAAAATAGATTAAGTAGAAGCAACATTGTTACAAAGACAATTTCTTTGGGAGAAAGATACATTTCATCTCAACATTAAAAGTATTTATTTAGGGAAGTTACAATTGCACCATTAAAATCAATGGCTGAAACTTGCACTGGACTATATAGCGTAGATTTTCACTCTCAAAAACGCATTTTAGCCAAGCACTAATTTTGGTATTTACTATAGCATCCTGTAAAAAAGCCATGGGAGTTAAAATGAGAGTAGTTTGCATGTCTGAGCATGCTCAGTTGTGCTGGCACCTAGCTGTACAGAGACAGGGAATTTATCTCTTCTCAGACTTTTAAGTTAAGAGATATTTAAGATAAATTAAGATATTTAAGTGTAGAAATCATTTTTTCACACAGTTTAAAAGCAGATTATCTTTAAACAATATACCGCATATTTCAGTACCATTTAGGCAATCATATCATGCTCTAAACATTATTTTCATATGCACTACTCCAGGTTTTAGCAGAGTAAGGGTTTGGGTGCTATTTGTTTTCAGGGAGCTATAGTAAATTCGATTTTGGGAGCATTTTTTCACCAGCACTATAGTGAATACAGTTTCAGCGCTAATTAGCATGATTAGCTATGGGGGTGCGGTGGGTGCAGTCCGCACCAGAGTGACACCCACCAGAGGGGTGACACCAGGCTGGGCACCAGACATTGCATTGAGGGGGGCACAACAGCTCCTTCCCTTCTGGGATCTCTGCTGTATCTCCTCAGCTCCCCGCAATGTGCGGGGAGGGAGGAGGAGGAGAGAGTTAGGCAGAGACACAGACAGCTAGCTCTCGAGTCCCGAGCCCCAGCTCCACTGATTCACAGCACAGGGGCTCATTACTGAGAGCACCTGTCCCACATGTGCTCCGAAACTGGTGCAGCAATCGCCCACTATTTCCCTGCGACAGCTGCCTGCCGGTAGGCGGGCGAGGTGGCAACACAGTTAACAGCCGACAGAGCCGAGGAGCAGGGACGTCCGTGTGGACAGATGGACAGAACTGTACTGATATGAGGTCTGTCAATGTGGAGAGGAATTTACACTATGGGGGATTAAACTAGGGGGATTACAGTGGGGAGGTTCCACTGTTACATTGGGGTGATTGCACTGTGGGGTGATTACACTGGGGGTGATTATATTGGGGGGTGATTACACTGGGGGATTACATTGGGGGGTGATTACACTGGGGGTGATTACATTGGAAGTATTTACATTGGGGGAGTTCAATAGGGGATTATGCTGGGGGATTACACTATAGGGGATTACATTGGGGGAGTTAAATAGGAGATTATGCTGGGGGGATTACATTAAGGGGGTTCAATAGGGGACTATGCTGAGGGGATTACACTATGGGAGATTACATTGGGGGTTCCACTTTTACACTGGGGGGGATTACATTGGCGGGGTTCCACTTTTACACTGGGGGGATTTACATGAGGGGGGAGTACAATAGGGGATTATGCTGGGGGATTTACATAGGACAGAATTACATTTAGATGATGTGCATTGGGGATGGGGATTTACACAGGGGATTACATTGGGGAGATTACGCTGGGGGATTACACTATGGGGGATTAAACTGGGAGAGTACACTGGGGGGATTTACACAGGGGGATATACACTGCAGGGATTTTTCACTGCAGGGATAACACTATTACACTTGGGGGATTTACACAGGGAGGATAACAGTTTGGGTTATTTACACTTGGGGGATTACACTGGGCTATGCAGTCTAAAATGCTGGGGCCTATTTTTTGACCTAGTCGGGGCAGAGGGGAGACCATCAAATAAGAAGTGATATCCGACTGCGATGGTGTCATCCTCATCTGTGACAGCGCATGGATCAGCGTGCAAGCACTGACCACATCATTTACAGGGACTGTTTTGGGGTATCCATCATGACCATGCGCCACCAACCCGAAACTAGCCTGCCCAGCGCCCTGCAGTGCACTGTGGCCGGCTAGACAGGAGAGAGTGGCTTTTGCTCTGTCCTGCTCCTGCTGTCACTCTGCAGCAGCAGAGCAGAGATCTGTGGCAGGCTGGGGGGGAGGAGCCACGCCACACCAATGCACTAGCCTGATCAGGGAACCGGGGTTAACACCATGTTTTATCGCACCAGGTGACACCAACCCTAGTGACGTCACTGCGCCGTGGCACTATAGTAAATGACCCCCACTCTGTCTTCTTTGGAGGCAGTGATGTCCTTAATTAATACCTATGGCTCCTTTTCAGGCTCCATGATAAATTGGGACAAATTCATTCTTTTACCTGCAAACCCCTTGGTGACGAATATGCCAATCTCTGCTTCTCAAATTGCCGTAGTCTCTACATTTAAATATTTAGGGGTACAAGTTACAGCTCAAGTGAGTACATATGTGGGAAGGAATTTGGCCCCACTACTAGTGGTTTGGGCAAGTGGGGAAAATTTGGAGTAAGTTGCCTTTAACAATAATATGTAGAGCTGATCTGATAAAGATGATATGGATGCCACCTTTGCTATATTTGCTACATAATTGTCCAATATGGTTACCACGGAAATGTTTTAAACAAATAGCTATCATATTTAGAGATCTTATTTGGAGATACAAGCATCCCTGGATTAGATTGGAAACTTTGCAGTTAACTAAGGATGAAGGAGGCTTGGCTGTTCCTAATGCCAGGTTGCATTATCTGGCATCCCAACTTCAGCAATTATATAGATGGAGTAATATAGATTGTGAGGACCCCATACAACAAATTATATTTTCCCAATTGCCAATAGATCCACTAGTGCAGTCAATAGTAGCTTACCATTTTTGTAATAAATGTAGATATCCTACATTTTATCTGATACATAGGATCTGGACTACCGTTCAACAAGATACCCAGTATGAGGGATACACTCAATATATGCCTATATGGAATAATCTACAATCTACCTGGCGAAGCTTGAAAATTTTGACGTGTGGAAAAAGTCTGGTATTTCGCTTCTTGGCCAACTTTATGTTAATAACATTTTGCAATCATTTGATAAATTGGTATCATTAGTATCACTTGTCCAATAAATAATTTTTTCAATACTTAGTTATGGCATGCTTTGCAGAGCCAAGCAAGGACCTTTCTATTGAAATATAATCCTTCACAATTTTAGCCATGGCAGTTACTGTAGGCGAGCTAAACAGGGACTTATAGGAAATATATATACCTCTTTACAAACTATAGTTAGAACTAATTCACAAGAGGGCAGTTTTAGACGGTGAGTGGAGGCAAGTTTTGAAAAATTTATTTGGGGTATCCTTATCCTCATCACAGTGCTTGACTCAGCTATTTATCAAACATAGAGCCCATTATACTCCTTTAAAATTGCACTCCTGGGGTAAAGCAACTACATCAAATTGTCCAAGATGCACTACTGGTACAGGTACACTTATACATATGCTGTGGCACTGCCTCAAAGTGCACCACTACTGGGAGTGTGTATTTGATACTTTAAATTCCCTGTGTTCTACACAAATACAGCCTGAACAGAAAATAGCCTTGCTAGGGATTATACCGGAAGAGACCCTCCCAGTTGAAATGCATGTGATGTGGCTGAGAACTACAGTATGTATATGGCTTGCAAACTTATACTACAAAAATGTATATCAAATTACCCGCCAACGATAGGTCCATGGATCAAAGCAATTAATCCTAACTTAAGACTGAAGGAATTGACATATAAACATAGGAGGTGTTCTAAAAAATTTGTGAAAATATGGCAATGGTGGTTAGTTTCTAACATCTCTGAGCAGTTAGCTGAACATATGAATGCTAATATGTAAAGTTGATAATGAGATAGAACTTTGGAGGGAAATAACTAAATAAAAATATAAGCACTATAAGCTGGAGGTGTCTGTCTTATGCCCCGCACACACGCTCGGATTTTCCGATGGAAAATGTGCAATCGGAGAGTGTTGTCGGACATTCCGACTGTATGTGGGCTCCATCTAACTTTTTCAATCGGATTTTCCGACACGCAAAGTTTGAGAGCAGGCTATAAAATTTTCCGACAACAAAATCCGAACGCGTCAATTCTGACCGCGTGTGGCCAGGATTGACGTACAAAGTGCCACGCATGCTCAGAAGAAATTCCGAGCCGGAACAGCTCGGTCTGGTAAAATTAGCATTCGGAATGGATACAGCACTTTCGTCATGTTGCAATGTCAAAAATTGTTTAATACAGCGCACTCTCTTCTTCTTTATAATGTGAGAAGAAGTCGTTTTGCTGCTCATATTCCCACAGACTTCTCACAAACTTATTTATTATTTAGCGGGATTCCCTCAATATATTTTGATTTGTCACATCTGATCAAATTTCTTTTTTGTTGTTTTATTTTTGTTTTGTATGTTTTTCAAGGCTGTTTTACTTTTTTTTTGGGGTTTGTATTTTTTTCAAGGTTGTTTTTATTTTGTTTTTTTTTGGGTATTACTCCAGAATATTTTTGTGTGTGTTTTTTGTGTCAAGTTACCACAACACCATTGATATCTTGTATTATTTAATCTCAAGGAGGTTGTTTGGTGTTGGTGTCTCTTGTTAATTTCACATTGTATATTAGAAATGTACCTGCCTCCTCACCAACAAACTGTCCTTTTTGAAGGAAAACACACATAGGCAAGTATAATTGAAACAAAAATTCCTTTATTAAGGGCTCACAACCAAACAAAGAGGCATGCAACGCTGGAGAAACAACTGAAATTGGTGAAGCCTTTGGCCCCCAGGGCACACATCAATTCTTTTCCAGCAAAATTGGTGGCCTGAGGAGTCCATATCTAAGGGAGTGCAGTCTGGTCCAGAAGTCACAGAGATCCTGAAAGCAGCAGATGACATCTGTGTCCCCAGGCTGTGGTCATACAAGAGGCTGCATCTTTGGCCAGACCAGACTGAACCCAGGGCCATCAATCTCTGGTCTTCCTTCCATGCTTCCTTCCACGCTGTGGCTGTGGTGGTGGAGTTGTGGCAGGAGGAGGAGGGGGATGGGCCAACTCACTCAGGTGGGTATTGGGTGTGATTTCGCCACTCACCCCCTTACTTAGGACTTTATACAGAAGGTCCTCACTAGGGATGAGCTTCGTGTTCGAGTCGAACCCATGTTCGACTCGAACATCGGCTGTTCGACCGTCCGTCGAATTGCGAACGTTATGGGCCGTTCGCGCCAAATTCGTGTGGCGCCTCACGGCCCATAATTCACTGCGGCATCGCAGTGCATTGCTGGCTGATGATTGGCCAAGCATGCACTATGACCCGCATGCTTGGCCAATCACAGCGCCGTCAGTAGAGAGAGCTGTAATTGGCCAAAGCCAGGGTGGCTTTGGCCAATTATGGCTCAGGGGATTTAGTACACGCCCCACACTATATAAGGCCGCCTGCACGGCGGCCCTGTGTAGTGTGTTCCGGTGTGCTGATAGAGAGAGAGACAGACAGTGTCATTTGATTTGAGTTAGCTAGATTAGGCTAGATCTGTTCCTGCTATTTACATTTAGTGCAGTGCGTCCTGCTCACAGTGTTCAGCTAGATCCGTTCCTGCTATTTACATTGAGTGCAGTGCGTCCTGCTCACAGTGTTCAGCTAGATCTGTTCCTGCTATTTACATTTAGTGCAGTCAGTGCGTCCTGCTCACAGTGTTCAGCTAGATCTGTTCCTGCTATTTACATTTAGTGCAGTCAGTGCGTCCTGCTCACAGTGTTCAGCTAGATCCGTTCCTGCTATTTACATTTAGTGCAGTGCGTCCTGCTCACAGTGTTCAGCTAGATCTGTTCCTGCTATTTACATTTAGTGCAGTGCGTCCTGCTCACAGTGTTCAGCTAGAATCATTCCTGCTATTTACATTTAGTGCAGTGCGTCCTGCTCACAGTGTTCAGCTAGATCCGTTCCTGCTATTTACATTTAGTGCAGTGCGTCCTGCTCACAGTGTTCAGCTAGATCTGTTTCTGCTATTTACATTTAGTGCAGTGCGTCCTGCTCACAGTGTTCAGCTAGAATCGTTCCTGCTATTTACATTTAGTGCAGTGCGTCCTGCTCACAGTGTTCAGCTAGATCTGTTCCTGCTATTTACATTTAGTGCAGTGCGTCCTGCTCACAGTGTTCAGCTAGATCTGTTCCTGCTATTTACATTTAGTGCAGTGCGTCCTGCTCACAGTGTTCAGCTAGATCTGTTCCTGCTATTTACATTTAGTGCAGTGCGTCCTGCTCACAGTGTTCAGCTAGAATCGTTCCTGCTATTTACATTTAGTGCAGTGCGTCCTGCTCACAGTGTTCAGCTAGATCCGTTCCTGCTATTTACATTTAGTGCAGTGCGTCCTGCTCACAGTGTTCAGCTAGATCTGTTCCTGCTATTTACATTTAGTGCAGTGCGTCCTGCTCACAGTGTTCAGCTACAATCGTTCCTGCTATTTACATTTAGTGCAGTGCGTCCTGCTCACAGTGTTCAGCTAGATCTGTTCCTGCTATTTACATTTAGTGCAGTGCGTCCTGCTCACAGTGTTCAGCTAGATCTGTTCCTGCTATTTACATTTAGTGCAGTGCGTCCTGCTCACAGTGTTCAGCTAGATCTGTTCCTGCTATTTACATTTAGTGCAGTCAGCGCGTCCTGCTCACAGTGTATAGCTAGATCTGTTCCTGCTATTTACATTTAGTGCAGTGCGTCCTGCTCACAGTGTTCAGCTAGATCTGTTCCTGCTATTTACATTTAGTGCAGTGCGTCCTGCTCACAGTGTTCAGCTAGATCTGTTCCTGCTATTTACATTTAGTGCAGTGCGTCCTGCTCACAGTGTTCAGCTAGATCTGTTCCTGCTATTTACATTTAGTGCAGTGCGTCCTGCTCACAGTGTTCAGCTAGATCCGTTCCTGCTATTTACATTTAGTGCAGTGCGTCCTCCTCACAGTGTTCAGCTAGATCTGTTCCTGCTATTTACATTTAGTGCAGTGCGTCCTGCTCACAGTGTTCAGCTAGATCCGTTCCTGCTATTTACATTTAGTGCAGTGCGTCCTGCTCACAGTGTTCAGCTAGATCTGTTCCTGCTATTTACATTTAGTGCAGTGCGTCCTGCTCACAGTGTTCAGCTAGATCCGTTCCTGCTATTTACATTTAGTGCAGTGCGTCCTGCTCACAGTGTTCAGCTAGATCTGTTCCTGCTATTTACATTTAGTGCAGTTCGTCCTGCTCACAGTGTTCAGCTAGATCTGTTCCTGCTATTTACATTTAGTGCAGTGCGTCCTGCTCACAGTGTTCAGCTACAATCGTTCCTGCTATTTACATTTAGTGCAGTGCGTCCTGCTCACAGTGTTCAGCTAGATCTGTTCCTGCTATTTACATTTAGTGCAGTGCGTCCTGCTCACAGTGTTCAGCTAGATCTGTTCCTGCTATTTACATTTAGTGCAGTGCGTCCTGCTCACAGTGTTCAGCTAGATCCGTTCCTGCTATTTACATTTAGTGCAGTGCGTCCTGCTCACAGTGTTCAGCTAGATCCGTTCCTGCTATTTACATTTAGTGCAGTGCGTCCTGCTCACAGTGTTCAGCTAGATCTGTTCCTGCTATTTACATTTAGTGCAGTGCGTCCTGCTCACAGTGTTCAGCTAGATCTGTTCCTGCTATTTACATTTAGTGCAGTCAGTGCGTCCTGCTCACAGTGTTCAGCTAGATCTGTTCCTGCTATTTACATTTAGTGCAGTGCGTCCTGCTCACAGTGTTCAGCTAGATCCGTTCCTGCTATTTACATTTAGTGCAGTGCGTCCTGCTCACAGTGTTCAGCTAGATCTGTTCCTGCTATTTACATTTAGTGCAGTTCGTCCTGCTCACAGTGTTCAGCTAGATCCGTTCCTGCTATTTACATTTAGTGCAGTGCGTCCTGCTCACAGTGTTCAGCTAGATCCGTTCCTGCTATTTACATTTAGTGCAGTGCGTCCTGCTCACAGTGTTCAGCTAGATCTGTTCCTGCTATTTACATTTAGTGCAGTGCGTCCTGCTCACAGTGTTCAGCTAGATCCGTTCCTGCTATTTACATTTAGTGCAGTGCGTCCTGCTCACAGTGTTCAGCTAGATCTGTTCCTGCTATTTACATTTAGTGCAGTGCGTCCTGCTCACAGTGTTCAGCTAGATCCGTTCCTGCTATTTACATTTAGTGCAGTCAGTGCGTCCTGCTCACAGTGTTCAGCTAGATCCGTTCCTGCTATTTACATTTAGTGCAGTCAGTGCGTCCTGCTCACAGTGTTCAGCTAGATCTGTTCCTGCTATTTACATTTAGTGCAGTCAGTGCGTCCTGCTCACAGTGTTCAGCTAGATCCGTTCCTGTTATCTTCCTACTGACAGGCAGGCTTGTCTGGTTACAGTATATAAAGCTACCTGAAGAAAATTACAGGTGTTCTATCCCAGCTTAGTGCAGCTACAGGCCATTAGTATGTCTGGAAGGCCAAGAAGGAGAGGCAGACAGTCACAAGCCAATAAGAGAGGGCAAGCAGGCTCTGTGTCTAGTGCTGGTCGTGGAGACGGTGCATCCTCATCAGCCCGTGGCCATGGGACACGCTTGGCCTTTTTTTCGGCAGCTGGCCGTGTTGAGCCGCAACATGCAGAAAACTTGGTCGAGTGGATGACCAAGCCGTCCTCATCCTCCTCATCCTCTCTCACCCATGCCCAGGGTGCTTTGTCTGGCAAAGCAGCGGCCTCTTCCCTCAGCTCAATGTCATCAGTGACTCCTTCCCTAGCTCCACCATGTCCTCCTGAGGATTCCCTCAAACTGTTTGACCACAGTGTTGGGTACATGCTCCAGGAGTATGCCCAGCGTTTGGAAGGCTCTGATGATGATACTGAGCTCGATGAAGGCAGTAACATGAGCACGGACAGAGGGGGTGCCCAAGAAGGACAGCAATCTGGCAGTCATGCTCCCCCTGCTGCAGCATACTGCCAGGTTTGCTCCAGTGATGAGGAGGGAGGGGATGATGAGGTCACTGACTCAACGTGGGTGCCTGATAGGAGAGAGGAGGAGGAGGAGGAGGAGGAGGCGGCACATCACCAACGAGGCAGGATGCCCTCCAGGGGCCAGCCTAAGGGCAGCACATTGACTGCATCACACCCCAAAGCTCCACATGTGCAGGGCGCTGCAGTCTCTGCGCGTTATTCAAAAAGTTCTTTGGTGTGGGCCTTTTTTGAGACGAGTGCATCAGATCGCACCGCTGCTATTTGCAACATATGTCTCAAGCGTATCTCGCGTGGCCAAAACATCTCCCGCTTGGGTACCACATGCTTGACCAGACATATGTTGACCTGCCATGCAGTTCGTTGGCAAGCATATCTAAAAGACCCACACCAAAGAACAAAGAGGATCTCTCCTTGCTCCTCATCAGCTGAGATTTCCAACCCCACTAGACCTTCAGTCCTCTCTGAGACCTGCAGTGAGAGGAATGAAGGTGTAGAATTAGGTGTGTCACAGCCAAGTACTTGTGGGCAATCTGCTTTTGGTACACCGACGTCAGATTGTACCAGGCAAATTTCCCTGCCCCAGCTGCTGCACCGCCAAAAGAAGTTTGCTCCCAGCCATCCACATGCCCAGCGGTTGAATGCTAGCTTGGCAAAATTGCTAGCACTTCAACTGCTGCCTTTTCAGTTGGTAGACTCTGCCCCCTTCCGTGAGTTTGTGGAATGTGCGGTTCCTCAGTGGCAGGTACCCAAACGCCACTTTTTCTCACGGAAGGCGATTCCGGCTCTCTACCGGCATGTGGAAGGCAATGTCCATGCCTCGCTGGACAGGGCGGTCAGCGGTAAGGTGCATATTACCGCTGACTCATGGTCCAGCAGGCATGGACAGGGACGTTACTTAAGTTTCACGGCGCATTGGGTGACTCTGCTGGCAGCTGGGAAGGATGCAGGACAAGGTGCAGTAGTGTTGGAGGTTGTTCCGCCACCACGCCTCCAAAATGCTGATTGTGACACACCTCTCTCCTCCACCCCCTCCTCTTCTTCTTCCTCCATGGCCTCTTCCTCGGAACCAGCGGTGCTCCGTAGGCGTTCAAGGGGCTACGCAAGTACGCAGGCCAAAAGATGCCATGCGGTGCTTGAGCTGGTGTGCTTGGGGGACAGGAGCCACACTGGGGCAGAGGTTCTGTCAGCTCTGCAGGGGCAGGTTCAGAGGTGGTTGACGCCACGCCAACTTAAGGCAGGAATGGTGGTTTGCGACAATGGCACCAACCTCCTCTCTGCCCTCCGACAGGGACAACTGACCCATGTGCCCTGTTTGGCTCACGTCCTTAACTTGGTGGTGCAGCGGTTCTTGGGCAGGTACCCGGGCTTACAGGATGTCCTGAGGCAGGCCAGGAAAGTCTGTGTGCATTTCCGCCGGTCATATAATGCCAGTGCTCGGCTGACGGACCTCCAAAAGGAGTTTAACCTGCCCAAGAACCGCCTAATCTGTGACATGCCCACCAGGTGGAACTCGACATTGGCCATGCTGCAGCGGCTGCACACGCAGCAGAGGGCCATCAATGAGTACCTGTGCGACTATGGCACCAGGACAGGGTCAGGGGACCTTGGTTTTTTTTCCCCACGCCAGTGGGCCATGATCAGGGATGCATGCACTGTCCTGTCACCATTCGAGGAGGCCACGAGGATGGTGAGCACTGACAGTGCATGCATCAGTGACACTGTCCCCCTTGTCCACCTGTTGGAGCACACGCTGCGTGGAATAATGGACAGGGCACTTGAGGCAGAACAGAGGCAGGAAGAGGAGGACTTCCTTAGCTCTCAAGGCCCCCTTTATCCAGACAGTGTTCCTGCGTGCCCGCCGATCACACAGGAAGAGGATGAGGAGGAGGAGGAGGAGGAGGAGGAAGATTGTGTCAGTATGGAGGTGGAGCCTGGCACTCAGCATCAGCAGTCTTTAAGGGATCAGTCCCAAGGAACACATGGGCTTGTACGTGGCTGGGAGGAGGTGGCTGCGGACGTTGTTGTCCTTAGTGACCCAGAGGACTCCGGACCGAATGCCTCAGCAAACCTACGCTGCATGACCTCCCTGATCCTGCAAAGCCTGCGTAAGGATCCTCGTATTCGTGGTATCAAGGAGAAGGACCAATACTGGCTGGCAACCCTCCTTGATCCACGTTACAAGGGTAAGGTTGCGGACCTTATCTTGCCATCGCAGAGGGAGCAGAGGATGAAACATCTTCGGGAGGCCTTGCAGAAAGGTCTGTGCAACGCGTTCCCAGAGACTGGGAGGTTACAAACTCCTGTTTCTGGACAACGTGTTGCTGAGGCTTTGGTCAGTCAAAGAAGGAGCGGTGGAGAAGGTGGCCGTCTGACCGATGCGTTCAGACAATTTTTTGGTCCGCAGCCCCAAGGTATGATCGGTTCCAGCAACCATCGCCAGCGTCTGTTTTACATGGTGCAGGAATACCTAGGGGCAAGATCAGACTTGGACACCTTTCCCACCGAAAATCCTCTGGGTTACTGGGTCTTGAGGATGGATCACTGGCCAGAGCTTGCACAGTATGCAATTGAGCTACTGGCCTGTCCTGCATCCAGCGTTCTTTCGGAACGCACATTCAGTGCTGCTGGAGGCGTGGTAACCGATCACAGGGTGCGTCTGTCCACTGACTCGGTCGATCGGCTGACCTTCATAAAAATGAATCAGTCTTGGATCACCACCAGCTACCAAGCACCTGATGCTGATGTAACTGAATAATTTTTTTCAGATCCCTTCAAAGACTGCCTATGCTGATGCTGAGTGACTATCCTTGAGTAATTATCCTCTTCCTCCTCAATCATCACGCTGATAGCTTGTAAGAACATTTTTGGTTCTGGGCGCCACCACCAGTGCCTAAGGCACAATTTTTCAGCCCCTGTTTAACAGGGGCGTGTAATTACAATTTTTGATGTAATACTTTGCAGCAGGGCTCGTTCCTGCATTCCAACTAGAGTGTCTGTGAGGGGTTGCAGTGTTGTGGCACCAGCACCAGTGCCTAAGACCCAATTTTTCTGCCCCTGTCTAACAGGGGCGTGTAATTACAATTTTTGATGCAATTCTTTGCAGCAGGGCTCGTTCCTGCGTTCCAACTAGAGTGTCTGTGAGGGGTTGCAGTGTTGTGGCACCAGCACCAGTGCCTAAGGCCCAATTTTTCTGCCCCTGTCTAACAGGGGCGTGTAATTACAATTTTTGATGCAATACTTTGCAGCAGGGCTCGTTCCTGCGTTCCAACTAGAGTGTCTGTGAGGGGTTGCAGTGTTGTGGCACCAGCACCAGTGCCTAAGGCCTAATTTTTCAGCTCCTGTTCAACAGGGGCATGTAATTACAATTCTTGATCTAATATTTCACAGCAGGGCCCTGTGAGGGCTTACAGTGTTTTGGCCACAGCAACACCTAAGGCCCAAATTTCTGCTGAGTATATAGGGCAGGACCCTACTTTCAAACATCTAACTTACAAACGACTCCTACTTGCAAACGGAAGGAGACAACAGGAAGTGAGATGAAATCTACCCCTAGGAAGGGAAATTTTCTCCTGTAAGAGTTAATATGGGAAAACAATTTCTCCTTTCCACTGATGCTTTCCAATCCTTGTTCCACAAAAAAACCCAAATTTTCAAAAAACATTTTTCATTGGGACAAAAAAGTGAGGTGAAATCTTCTGAAGAGGAGGAAAGACGCAAAACAAATGTCACAGGGGTGATAACCCTTCCCTATGTTTTCCAAAAAGCTTAGAAAAGATTTTTTGGCTGGAGCTAAACACGTTAAAAATGTTCAAAATTACAAACAGATTCTACTTAACAACAAACCTACAGTCCCTGTCTTGTTTGCACCGCCTGTATACTGCTGTTCAGAGTATATAGGGACCTTTCCTTATTTTAATTTGGGTGCGGGGTTCCCCTTAATATCCATACAAGACCCAAAGGGCCTGGTAATGGACTGGGGGGTACCCATGCCGTTTGTCTCACTGATTTTCATCCATATTGCCATGACCCGACATGACATTAAACCCGCAAGCAGTTTTAAATGAGATTTTTTCCTTTAAAAATGACATTTGGTGCAGGAACTGTTCTAAACATGGGAAACACGCGTCACTTTACAGGCATACTATAGACACCCCCCAGGTACGATATTTAAAGGAATATTTCACTTTTTTTTTTTTACTTTAAGCATCATTAAAATCACTGCTCCCGAAAAAACGGCCGTTTTTAAAAGTTTTTTTTGCATTGATACATGTCCCCTGGGGTAGGACCCGGGTCTCCACACCCTTTTTAGGACAATACCATGCAAATTAGCCTTTAAAATGAGCACTTTTGATTTCGAACGTTCGAGTCCCATAGACGTCAATGGGGTTCTAACGTTCGTGCGAACTTGCGGTCCGTTCGCGGGTTCTGGTGCGAACCGAACTGGGGGGTGTTCGGCTCATCCCTAGTCCTCACACAGCTTGCGTTGACCCTCCTGCATGCCCTTCAGTTTGGTGGCAGCCATGCAGGCAAAGGCCTCTTCAGGAGTGGGGGTGGCTCTGAGGGACGCAGAAGCCTCCTGAATGAGCCTGCAGAATCCTGAACGTGACTCCCCTTCCTCGGTCCTTTGTATGGAAGGCGGAGGGGAGGGATCTGTGATTCGGTCAGGCTCCGACTGGGCCCAGGCTTCTCCTGGCTGCCACTTAGCCCCGCCTCCTCCTGGCTGCCACATTCCACAGCCTCCTCCTGTGTGCCACATTCCAGAGCCTCATCCTGGCTGAGGTCTTCCTGTGTATGAAAAAGGGACATAGTTTTAGTTTTTTCTTCATGAATCACACACAATTTTCATCTCATGACTGTTGCAAATTGAATGTTAACAAATATAACAGATTATCATTCTGAGCCCAGCATTTTTCATTCTTGTCCCAATTATTTTAGAAAACTACTGTCTATTGATATGTAAAAAACTTTATTAAATCAGCAATTAGTGATCAATAATAACATCTAGTAAACATCATTTATTTATTGACCAGAAATCTGTAGAACAATGCTATACCTGACTCAAGCTGCGCTCCTCCACTTTTTCCTGGCTGGAAGTCCCAGGTTGGACATTGGAAGCCTCAGCTGGGGTGGAAGATAGGGTGGAAGGAAGAGTGGAAGGAAGGGCTGAGAGGGATTCCCTGACTCCAGTCTGGTCTGACAGAAATCGCAATCTCTCACAGTACCACAGCTTGGGGACATAAATGTCATCGGCTGCAGCTCCGGATCTCTGGGAATCTGTGGCCTTCTTGCGCTTCCTTAGATAAGTGCTCCTCAGGCCAACAATTTTTGCTTTTAAATAGGGGATGGTTGCTGTGGGGACCACCGGCTTCACCAACTCCAGCAGTTTCTCGAGCTCTGCCTGCCTCTTTTGTTTATGATTATAATGTGGATGTTTCACCTGCCACAGACAGGGCAGCTCCCTGTATTTGTCTATGAACAGGGGGAGGAAATTGTGGTCATTGAAGCCATCCATTTTATCTGCAAGACACAACACAAGACAAACCCTAATGTCAGGCGAAACTCTCCTAATCTTGTTACAATATAGGCCTCAATTTAGAAGCAGTATAGGGCCAAGTTTAGATCTTACCTTCGTTATCACGATTGGCGCCTCCGATACTCCTTCCTCCGCTCACAGATCGTACGTACTACGCTCGCATGTTACGCTTTATAGACACTGAGCATGCGTGTAACTCTGCCCGCCCCTGATGTTCTTTCTAGTCTATTCCCCGCCCCTTCTCGTTTGGCGCAGTGGGGAAGAGCACATGGCGGAGACACAACAGGTGCGTGATAATTACAGCAACGTGGAGGAGGGGGAGGAAAGCCCGGAGCCAGGAACGTCCTGATCCAGAAGGAGGCGATTTAAGGCATCAAATATGTCCTTTGGGGAGATGTTGGAGATGGTCGACATACTGAAAAGGGCCGACTATGATGGGAAGTATGGACCTTACCCCAACCCCAATGTCAGAAAGGCCAAGATCATGGCGAAAGTGGTCAAGAGTCTGCACCAGAATTTCGGGGTATGACGATCCAAGGATCAGCTCAGGAAGCGGTGGTCGGGCCTCAAATTAAGGGAGCATGAGCAGTACAGAAAAAAACGGAGAGTGCTGCAAAAAAGTAAGTAGTTGTCCTGTGTTCCTATTCTTTATGTTTCTTACGTTGTGCTGCTCCATGTGCTTTTCTTAACTGTTATCCAGTTTCAAAAGGCAACTTTCATGTTCATGGGCACATTATTCGTTCGTATAAAACATTGTTCGTTTGGCCATATGCATTTGCCAAAATTTTTTATGGCCTACTTGTGTGAAAATAATTAGTTTGTCTAGATGGGTTTGTAACTAGAATGAAATGCAAACTAGATTCTGTGTGAGGAGAGGACACTCAGCAGCAGTTTTCACATCTGGAAGCTGGAGCACTAGTGTGGGACACAAGAACACCCTTTTTATTAGGGGTCCCACACAGGTGCTCCAGTGTATACTATAGGGGTGTCTCCATCTGTGAAGCTTGTAGATAGGTAAAGTATTGAAGCTTGACAAAGGACAAGAAAAATGCAACATGTTGGAACTCTGCCAAAACAGACAATTGTACCCCAGTTCCAAGCAATGTTTCATATTTATAGTTCTGCCATCAAATATCTGTGTGCTAAGTATACCTTTTTTTTTTACATAAGGGATAAAAGACTTGGAGGACACCCCTCATCCGAGGAGACCAGAGACCCCCCACCTCTGGAAGAAGGGGAAATCCACCCAAGACAAGCAGAGCAGGACTAGGAAGACGTGGTGGAAATTGGCACCACAACAGGTGAGTGTCTGCGACCACAGGCTCAGGTAAGAGATGGATGCCGGCATATTTATAATACATGTTGTTTTTTGGTTTCTATCTTTGTAGGTGATTGTGATGTTGTGGATCCAGATCCTTTCACCTCGGAAAGTGCACAGATCCTGATTGGGGAGATCATGGGGTGTAATAGGGACTTGGAAAACATCCAGAAAAACATCAATGATGTTCATCAAAAAATGAAGAACATCATTGATGTTTTAGGGAGAGTTTAAAACCCCTCTAATTTCCTTTGGTTTTTGGTGTACTAAAAATAATTTACATTTGTTGGAGAAATTTTAGAAAAGCCACATTTTGAAGAGGCACACAGTGTGTCAACATGTGCTATCTGCCATCACGGGAGATCAATAGACGCATTTTGGGGGTGCAACCCCTTCCTCAATAATAAAGTAGCTGTGAGGAAGGGGTTGCACCCCAAAAACACGTCCCTTGATCCCCCGTGATGGCAGGTAGCACATGTTGACATTCGGAAATTTGTGTGCATCTTCAAAATTTGGCTTTTCCTGGGGTGACTTCACCCCATCTGAACGCAATATCAAACACAGTTTGTAAATACTCATGTCTGATATTGCCTTCAAGTTCTACCAAATGTGAACTTTGTAAGTTCAAGATTTGTGTCTTTCTTGTTGTTTTGAAACATGCCTGTTTTATCTTAAATGGACATTTCTACTTTTTCTAATGTAACCCCAAAAATTGTTATACAACAAACATGTTGGTTTGTTTTAAAAACCTTTTGTATATGCACATGGGATTGTGCTGGTATTAAAAAGATTTATTGTTACTCTCCTCCTCCAATCAGGTGATGCGTGGAGTTAATAGGATGGTGTGACTCTGGTCGCTGGACATTTGATCACGTAGATAAAAAGGAGGCTGCTGGGGGGCGGGGGGAGGGGTTGCTTCCGGTCGAGGTGCTGGCATTTTGCCTTCCTTGTCTCCCTCCGGTGTGTTGTTTTTTTTTTTTTTACAGAGGGGGTATCGGGAGCCGCCATTGGAGCATCACCCCTAGTATGGTAGCGCGCAGTATGGGATTGGAAGCATTCCCTACAGGCGGGCTTTGGGCTGGGTTGCAGCCCGTGGGGTGGAGGGGGGGTTGAGGAGAGGGTGGGGGAGGTAGGGGGAGGGTGTTCCTGTGGGGTGGATCTTAGGAGTGCAGTGGAAAGGTGAAAAGGGATAGTACTTGAGAGATGCTTGATCTTAAGTTTCTGTCATATATTTTAAAAGGTCTTAACTCACCCACAAAAAGGCACAAAATACTGAAGGAGCTCCAACACTATGGTGCTGACATAGTTTTTTTACAGGAGACTCACCTAGTGTTGGAGTCCAGGATCAGGCTTTTCTCCCCAGGTCTGCCGCAATGGTATTACAGTGACTCCCCTATTAGGAGAGCCAAGGGGGTGGCAATAGGTCTTTCGAGGACCTCAAACTTCTCCCTGATAGATAGAATGTCGGATCCAGATGGCCAGTATATTTTTCTTAAGGGCAATATTGGAAATAAAACATTCACTTTAGCGAATATATATTGTCCAAACAAAAACCCAATAGCTTTTTTTGGGCAGGTGCTGATGAAGTTGATGAATTTCAGGTAGGGAGAGGTGGTGTTGGCGGGGGATCTTAATTTCTGTCTTGACCCTGGGCTCGATAGTACGTCCCGGGTGCAGGGGACAGGGAGGGCCTCAACTGGCGCAATCGGGCGGCGGCTTTTTAGTTGCCACCTGGTCGACACATGACGGTTGCAATATGCCAAGGATAGAGACTACACCTTCTTCTCCCCGGTGCATGGGACATATTCTAGATTAGATCATATTTTTTTGTGGACCATAGTCTCCTGGAATGGGTAGAGGAAACTAGAATAGAAATTCTTTCTCTCTCTGACCACTCACCGGTTACTATGAGGATGAGGCTCCCTGAAAGGGCTGATAGGACTTTCTCGTGGAAGTTGGATGAATTTCTGCTGAAGGATCCAAAAGTATTGGAAAAGATACAGGAAGAGGTTGATTTTTATTTCAAAGCAAATGACACAGGAGAAGTCCCCCCTTCTACTTTATGGGAAGCGCACAAGGCGTACATTAGAGGGGTTCTTATCTCCATAGTAGCTGGAATTTAAAAAAAGAGAAAGGAAGAAAGGGAGAGATGATGGAGGAAATTTTTTCATTGGAACAGACCCATAAAAAGCTGAGGGGACAGAGTCAGGAAGTCTTCCACCAACTAGTGGTTAAAAGGGAGGAGTTAAGGGACATTATGGAGCAGGATTCTAAGCGAACCTTCAATAGGATGACAAAGGATAATTACCTGTGGGCAAACAAGTCAAGTAAACACCTGGCCAGATTAGTAAGAAAGAAAAGAGACAGGAATTATATAGAAAAAATACAGAACAAAAAAGGGGAGTTAATAGGGACTAGTAAAGGTATAGCAAATGAGTTCAAACAGTTTTATGAAGCGCTTTACTCTATTGGGCAAAATAGAATGGGTAATTTAACTCATTTGGAGATGGCCGAGGAATTTCTGAGGGGGGCAGGAGTGGCGATGCTCACAGAGGAAGAGAGAACGGCCCTCGATAGACCGATAGGAGAGGAAGAAAATTTGGCAGCCCCGAAAACGTCCCCAAAGGGCAAGAGCCCAGGCCCTGACGGGTTCACCACACTATACCTGGATAAACTGAAACACATCCTAGTTCCTAGACTCTGCCAATTCTGGAACGAGTTGGGCGCTAACTGTGAAATGGGGAGAGAGGCGTTAACAGCTTCAATTACCCTAATATTAAAAGAAGGAAAAAATGATAAGCTATGTTCCAGTTATAGGCCCATCTCGCTGCTGAATGCAGACGTCAAACTCTATGCAAAAGTTCTGTCGAGCAGACTGAAGGATAAAATGACCTCTCTTGTACATGCAGATCAGGCTGGATTTGTGCCCGGGAGACAGAGCAGAGATAACGGGGTACGAGCAGCGCTCCTTCTGGAATTAAGTAAACGTGAGGGACCCCCAGTTCTATTCCTGTCAGTAGACGTGGAAAAAGCGTTTGACAGGGTAGACTGGGGGTTCATGATGAAAACGCTGGAAGTAATGGGGGTGGGCCCGAGGTATATTTCGTGGGTTAAGGCCCTTTACAGCAACCCCACGGCCACAGTTAGGGTTAATGGGGTTCTCTCAAAACCTTTTAATATGGAAAACGGCACCAGACAGGGGTGTCCTCTGTCCCCTCTCTTGTTTGTCCTGTCCCTTGAGCCTCTTCTAGCCACTATTCGCAATAACCCAGATTGCAATGGGGTGAAGGTAGGAGTAGAGGAACACAAACTTGCGGCTTTTGCCGATGATGTAATGTTTTTTATTACCAACCCTCGAATCACCCTCCCGAACTTACTCTGAATTCTTAGAAGATATGGTGAAACTTCAAATCTTAAAATAAATTTGAAGAAGTCGGAGATCCTGAATATTAGTGTGGGAAAACAAGAGGCAGCCCACCTAGCACAGGTATTCCCATTTCCTTGGAAGAAAGAAATCAAATATCTAGGGATAAAACTCTCCAATACATTTAAAGAATTGTACCTAAAAAATTATATACCGTTATTGGATGAGATTAGGCAGGAAACTAGAAGATTATCATCAAGACCTCTTTCATGGCTTGGACGTGTGAATGCGGTCAAGATGATACTGACCCCAAAAATATTGTTTAAATTTCAGATGTTGCCTATTCCACTCCCTCAGTATTACCTCAGAGCTCTAAGGAGTTTGATAGTAAGATTTGTCTGGGGTGGCAAAAAACCACATATCTCCTACGCAGTCTTGAGTAGGGGGAAAAAAAAAGAGGGATTAGCCCTACCCGACTTTAATAAATATTATTTAGCAGTCACATTATCACGTGTTATTGAATGGTCAAAAAAGGATTCGGAGAAGAGATGGGTTAACTTAGAACACTACATGAGTAACAACGACCTAGGAAGGATTATTTGGAACCCTCCAAAGTATAGAGCACTGGGTACAAACACAGCGGTAGTGACACGAAACACTCTTAAACACTGGGATTTGTTACACATTCAGAATAAGTGGACACATAATTCACCTTTGATTTACATGAAAGATAATTTTTTTTTGAGCCAGGGAGGAGGGAGGTGGGAGGGAATTGGTTAAAAGAGGAAGGAATTCAACTAAAAATTTTTTTAAATAAGGGGAGATTATGCACATTGGCAGATTTAAGGTCAGAACCGGGGTTGTGGTCTATGGATGTGTGGAGGTATCTCCAGCTCTCGCACTTCATTGAAAAATTACCAAAACCACTCAGAGGCGAGGAGGAGTATAGGCCATTCGAGCGGCTCTGTGTGAGGGAACAATCAAAGGGTGCTATTTCACAAATCTACAGGATTTTGGGGGAGAGGCTGGAGCTGGAGGTGCCCCCATACGTCAAAAAGTGGGAACGGGAGTTGGGGTCACAGTGTAGTGAATTCACGCTGGAGAAGATATTGAAATTGGTACACCTGGCAGTACTTGATACTAGGAGAGTTGAAAGTCATTATAAATGTTTGGCAAGATGGTATGCCACCCCAGACAAATTAAGTAAAATAGATAATACTAGATCCAATTTATGTTGGAGGGGGTGTATTCGTGTGGGAACTATGGCCCACATGTGGTGGGAGTGTCCCGGTATAAAAACCTTCTGGGGAAAAATCATAATATTGATTAAGGAAATAACAGGGGAAGATATTGCTGAAGATCCATGGGTGTGTCTTTTCCACGGTACGGTAAAGACGTTGAAGAGTTACCTATCCTCTATTGTACCTATATTGCTGGATGCAGCCAAAAAGCAGATAGCAATAAAATGGTTAGACCCAGTTACCCCAAACATTCGGGACTGGCTCCTCTGCATTAATAAGGTATACAACGTAGAAAGTTTGGACAGCAGGGGTATGTCACCAGATGAGGGGGTGGTACGGGAGGGCAAATGGGAAGGATGGCAAAAATATAAAAAGACCTGGAGCTATGTGGAGGAGTTTATTAACACCACATAAGGGGTGGATGAGTTAGATAAGATTAGGTGTATATGGTTGTACTATTTGTCTCCTTTAGATCCTTCTGCAGGAACAGGGGGGGTGGGGAGGGGATCTGGGGGGGGGGAGATTGACTGTAATATGATGTATTTTGTTAATGAAATTGGTATTTTTCTTGTTTATTGGAGGGGCTTGGTTTTGTATGGGAAAAATATTAAATAAATAAAGTATTTAAAAAAAAAAATAAAAAGATTTATAATCAAGAATGTGTGGATTATTGTCTCAACGCTCCAACACTTTTGTGGTGCTCTAATTGGTGTTTTCTGTGACAATGGGTGTTATTTCCTGAGGGCAAATCCACTTTGCACTACAAGTGCAGTTTCAAGTGCACTTGTAGTGCAAAGTGTCTTTGCCTTTAGTAAATAACACCCAACAGTGTTTTGTAAGGTTACACAATCACGCCATTTTCAGGACTCACCACATTTCTGTCAGGGTCAACCAAAACAAACACAAACAGTAAATGTCACCAAAGATTTGAGTAGTTTTTTTTTTATTTCAAAAAGGTTTTACACATTGTCTGGCATATTGATATCCCCCCTACCCGCAAAGAATTCAAGGTATCTTAGCTGGACATCACGGGCACTCAGGGGGGGCAAGCCAGGATGGCCACTTTCAAGCATCGTCAGGGTTGGTTCATTTGGAATTGCAGCCTCAGGCCCAACTGAGCCAGCATTGTTGGCAGAATGTTGCCACAAAAAGTTGTGTAGAACACAGCACGCCAGGATAATATGATTCAGTTTATACTCCGCCATATGTATGGGTGTAAGAAATAGGTAATTAAAAACCCTCTGGTCCGGGGTGACTTTGAACAGCCCCTCCTTAGTTACACTATTGGCAGCCCACTGGACAGGTAAGAAGTGTCATAATACAAAGATATAAATACACATTGTACACATTTGGAAATTCTGCTATTACCTAGCAAGATAATAACAGGATACAAAAACTTTAAACAGTACCATTTGAAAGTATACAGGCAGGCCCTTGCACTACATGCTTTGGGGAATTCATCCATAAATCTGACCACTAAAGAGATGGGTATAGTGTGTATGGGTTTGGCTAAGTCAGCAGATAGATGATTGAGGATAGATAGAGAATTGGTATCAGCTGACTTAGCAGTTGGGGGGAGGGAGGGTTAAAAATGATTTGGGGACCTCAAAAAAAAAAAAGCCTCTGGAAAAGCCTCTGGAACTCTGCATAAATTTTAAAGAACCAATCACATTTCAAAACATTTTAGGGGGTATTTAGGGTAAAGCACTACTATAGAGCTGATCAAATACATTGTTAAGTGACTACATGAGGTGAATATAGGGCCAGGAGACCATGCTGGGGAGGTAAGTGAAGGAAAATATGTATGAAGGACAAAAAAAATAATTACATAAAACTCCAGCATGCATGAGGACAAAGGGGATATTCACAGCATATTACAATCATGGTAATTAGGGAATGAGGAAAGAAATACAATATATTATCAAACATTATATACAATAAAATGTGATATTAAAGGATAAAAATCTTACCTTAATATACTCCTTCTGCAGGACCTGTATGATGGCAGAACAGGTCTCCGGGATAATGATCCCCAGAGCCTGGGGGGAGATGCCTGTCGAGAACTTCAAGTCCTGCAGGCTTCTCCCCGTCGCCAAGTACCGCAGGGTGGCGACTAGCCTCTGCTCCGGAGTGATGGCTTGCCTCATGCAGGTATCCTGCCTGCTAATATAGGGGGTCAGCAAAGCCAACAAACGATGAAATACGGGGTCCGTCATCCGGAGAAAGTTCCTGAAATCATCAGGATTATTCTCACGGATCTCACTTAGCAAAGGCATGTGATAGAACTGGTCACGCTGGAGCAACCAATTCTTGGTCCATGAACTCCTCCCCACCCTGTTCATGGACTGGGCTTGTGTCAAGGTAAGGACCCCAACACCAAGCCCCCGCACAGCACAAACTCTACGAGGAGTACGTATACGCAACATGGCTAGAAAACGGTCGGCTGCTCAGAACGGAGTACCAGAACGCACTGTGAAGAGCGACCTGAAAATCAGTAATGAACGAACAAGAACATAATGACAAGTCACGCATAGCTTGCTGCACGCACTGAAGAGCAGATACAAACCCACAAGCACAAACTGAACAGCAGAAAACGATCGTCTCTCACCAAACACGAGATTAGCAAAAGGAGCCCAAAGGGTGCCACGCTTGGTTCTGAAATGGCCTTTTCTAGTCTCGTCGTACGTGGTGTACGTCACCGCGTTCTTGGCGAGCGGAAATTCCGACAACTTTGTGCGACCGTGTGTACGCAAAACAAGTTTGAGCCAACATTCATCGGAAAAAATCTATGGATTTTGTTGTCGGAATGTTCGATCAATGTCCGATCGTGTGTACGGGGCATAACGATTGAAATATAGCTTGGTGATTGCAAATTTCTTTTTTTTTTATTATTTTGTGGTGTTGTTGTTTCTGTTATTGTGTTAATGATGGGCGGGAATATGGGATGGATATGTTTTGTCTGTTTTTCTTGTTGTATAATGAAAAATTCAACAAAAACTATTTGATTGAAAAAAGCAAACGTATTCATACCCTTTGAAATTTTTCATTTTGTCATGTTACAACCAAACATGTAAATGTATTTTATTGGGATTTTATGTGAAGGACCAACACAAAGTGGATAGAAAATAATAAATGGTTTTCAAATTCTTTTACAAATAAATATCTGAAAAGTGTGAGCATTTGTATTCAGCCCCCCCTGAATCAATACTTTGTAGAACCACCTTTTGCTGCAATTACAGCTGCAAGTCTTTTTGGGTATGTCTCTACCAACTTTGCAAATCTAGAGAGTGAAATGTTTTCCCGTTCTTCTTTGCAAAATAGCTCAAAGTCTGTCAGATAGGATGGAGAGTATCTGTAAACAGCTATTTTCTAGTCTTGCCACAGATTCTCAACTGGATTTAGGTCTGGACTTTGATTGGGTCATTCTAACACATGAATATGCTTTGACCTAAACCATTCCACTGTAGCACTGGCTATATGTTTAGGGTCATTGCCCTGCTGGAAGGTGAACCTCCACCCCAGTCACAAGTCTTTTGCAGACTTTAGGAGGTTTTCTTCTAAGATTGCTCTGTATTTGTCTCCATCCATCTTCCCATCAGACCAGCTTTCCTGTCTCTGCTGCAGAAAAGCATCCCCACAACATGATGCTGCTCTGATTAATGCTCTCATTCCCTGGTCTGTCTGTTTAGGTGAATGGCCATGTCTTGGTAAGTTTGCAGTTGTGCCATACTCTTCATTTTTGGATGATGGATTGAACAGTATTTGTGAGATGTTCAATGCTTGGGATGTCTTTTTAAAACCTAACCCTGCTTTAAACTTCTTCACAACTTTATCCCTGACCTGTCTGGTGTGTTCCTCGGCCTTTATGATACTGTTTGCTCACAAAGATTCTCCCATAAACCTCTGAGGGCTTCACAGAACAGTTGTATTCATACTGAGATTAAATTACACACAGGTGGACTCTATTTACTAATTAGGTGACTTCTGAAGGCAATTGGTTCCACTAGCTTTTAGTTAGGGGTATCAGAGTAAAGGGGGCTAAATACAAATGCACACCACACTTTTTTTACATTTATTTTTTAAAAAAATTGAAAACCATTTATAATTTTCCTTCCACTTCAAAATTACAGTGCCTTGAAAAAGTATTCATACCCCCTTGAAATTTTCCACATTTTGTCAACCAAAAACGTAAATGTATTTTCTGGCAAGACTTGAAAATTGCTGTTCATAGAAGCTCTCCATCCAACCTGACAGAGCTTGTGCTATTTTGCAAAGAAAAATGGGCAAAAATGTAATTCTCTAGTTGTGAAAAGATGGTAGAGACAAAAAGATTTGCAGCTGTAATTGCAGCGAAAGGTGGTTCTACAAAGTATTGACTCAGGAGGGCTAAATACAAATGCACGTCACACTTTTCACACATTTATTTGTAAAAAAAAAAATTGAAAACCATTCATCATTTTCCTTCCACTTCACAATTATGTGCCACTTTGTGCTGGTCTATCACATAAAGTCATAATAAAATACATTTACGTTTTTGGTTGTGACATGACAAAATGTGGAGAATTGCAAGGGACAAGGGAATTTTCAAGGCACTGTAGGTTCCATATCGATATCTTAGATGCAACTTATTCTTTATTACTCTATTCTTTATACTCTATTTAGGAATGCTGCTGCTGGTATTTTGCCATACTTTCGTCATAAGTTGTAAACACTCCTACATCTGGATAGATCAGAAATATCCATGGTATTTTCCTGTTATGAATCCATCTTCCCCAGTAAATGGCCCCTCTCGCCTGTCATTGGCAAAGAGCTTCAGAAGCTTTGTTGAGACATCAGTGTGCATAATATCCAGTCACAAGCAGGAACATACCGTAGATATTTCCGATCTATCCAGATGTAGGGGTGTTTACAACCTATGATGAAAGTGTGGCAAAATACCAGCAGCAGCACTCTTACAGAACCAATCATTTGCATCTAAGATATTGATGTGGGTCGTAAACACATATAGTGGAATAATACATGCACACTGATCTCAGCCTGATCCAAGCTATCCTTGAGGGTCTCATTCTTTTACTCCAGTTTGCACCTCTTGGATATTTGATATAGCTATTGTTAACAGCAAGGGGTTGCTGTCATCTGCAGGGATATACCCTTAGGGAAGTAATTCCAATTTTTTTATTGTAAATACTATGGCTATGTTGATAAGACAGAAGGAATGTAATTACAAGTTACTTTTTTTTTATGTTAAATAAATAATGAAGTATATCTTATTGCTTGAATTTAGGAGTTATTATATGGCAATCTTAAAAGCCCCAACAGGCTATTTTGAGTTGTTGTGGTATCTTATCTAAATAACTTTTAGATTTCCCAAGGGATACACTGTAGTCAGTGGCTGCAAACCACTATGGTGTGCTCTGCATCAGATGCGTGCAAAAAGGTTCCAGGCTGCAAAGGTCTGCATAGTGGATCTAAAGATAGCAGTGGCCTGCACCTGTAGAGCAGTGCCATCTGGTGGAATAGGATGACTGCTCTTTCCACTCCTTTGCAAACTGCCTCTGGAGGACATCTTGCATTGCTGATGTTGTGCCTCTCCCTCAATTTCGTCATCTAACATCTCGGGCACCCAGGTATGATCTGCCATCTTATCAACCCCACATTTCTCATTGCTCAAGCCCACTTAGCAGTAGGCTGCAGCTTCTGAAACATCACTGGCATTTGCTTCTCCCTGCATGCTGTTCCCTCCCTCTATGTCCCTGGTGCTCTCTTCCTTATGTAGCAAGGTACCGAGCCCCCAGAGGCCTAATGGGGACCTCCAGAGGGACAGCTGACATCCTTCTGTGCAGAGTGGGTTACAAGGCATGGTGGGTGTAATGCAAGGTGGATTGATGGGAGCCAGAGACTTATTGAATACAAAGAGATTTATTGTCTGTTAAACATCCTCCTTTTGGTCTCCAAAAGGAGGATCTGTTGACTTTTTTTGAAAGCCTCAAGGTGAATGAATTTAATCCCAAATTCACTATGGAAATAACATAGATCATCCAATGTTAACAAGGAGGTGGAGACTCAGCTCCTTGCACAGATGGAAAGGGCTGCAAGGGCTGGGACGGTGATAATAATGGGGGATTTTAACTACTCAGAAATTGACTGGAGTAATGCCACTGCTGGGACAGTTAAAGGTCAAATATTTATAAACCTAGTACAGGACAATTTTATGGTCCAGTTTATTGAGGCCCCAACTAGGAATGAAGCTCTGTTGGACCTGGTAATCTCAAACCATGCAGAGCTTATTACTAATGTTCAGATAAAGGAACACCTGGGTAGCAGTGATCATAACATAATTTCATTTGATGTTAGCTGTAAACAAGAGATACATACGGGAAAGATGAAAACACTTAAATTCAAGAGAGCAAATTTTCCATGGATGAGGGCTGCTCTCCAGGATTTAGACTGGAAGGGAATATTGGCATCAATAAACACAGAACAGAAATGGGAATTCTTCAAAAAGACAGTTTGGGACCTCACTGCAAAGTATATTCCCATGGGCAATAAGTTTAAAAGGCTAAAATTAAAACCTATGTGGCTCACGGTCAAAGTTAGAAAAGCTATAAACAATAAGAAAAGAGCGTTTAAAAGATATAAAAATGAAGGAACACTAGTGTCGTTTAAATGTTACAAAGAATTTAACAGAATATGTAAAAAGGAAATCAAGGATGCAAAAATTCAAAATGAACGACAGATTGCAAAAGATAGTAGGACAAACCCCAAAAAATTCTTCAAATATATTAATAGTAAAAAGGTCAGGTCTGAGCATGTAGGCCCTTTACAAAATAACCTAGAGTGGGTGACTGGGGACAAGGAGAAGGATGATTTATTAAATACTTTCTTCAGCTCTGTGTATACAAAAGAGAATGGGGGAGCTCATGTCCAGAATGGGGGTGGTAGTGACACAGCCCCGAATGATCCACAATGGCTCAAACGTGATATGGTCCAGAAATATTTAGACAGAATAAAGGTGGATAAAGCGCCAGGACCTGATGGCATCCACCCACGGATCCTAAAAGAAGTGAGCTCTGTAATTTCAAAGCCATTGTATCTAATTTTTAGGGACTCATTAATGACGGGAATAGTACCACTGGATTGGCGCAGGGCGAACGCGGTGCCTATATTTAAAAAGTGATCAAAGTCTTTACCAAGTAACTATAGACCTGTTAGTTTAACTTCTATAGTTGGGAAGATACTGGAGCATTTAATAAAAGACCACATTGACGAGTTCTTGCTGGAAAAAAAACATTTTAAGCAACAGACAGCATGGATTCATGAAAGACTGAAGTTGTCAGACAAACCTGATTTCTTTTTATGAAGAGGTAAGTAAAACCTTGGACAGAGGGGTGGCTGTGGACGTGGTATACTTTGCGAAAGCGTTCGATACAGGCACACGGCTTATGTGTAAGGTAAAGTCTACAGACTTGGAAATATCAGTTTGTAAATGGATAGAAAACTGGCTAAAAGACAGAATTCAGAGAGTAGTGGTTAATGATTCTTACTCTGAATGGTCTAGGGTTATCAGTGGTGTACCCCAAGGTTCAGTCCTGGGATCCTTACTCTTTAATATCTTTATTAATGATATTGGGTCTGGGATCAAAAGTAACATTTCTGTCTTTGCAGATGACACCAAGCTATGCAGTGGAATAACGTCCCTACAGGATATCTCCAATTTACAAGCTGACCTCAATGCTCTGTCTAATTGGGCGTCTATGTGGCAGATGAGGTTTAATGTTGAGAAATGTAAAGTTATGCACTTGGGGGCTAAGAATATGCATGCATCATACATACTAGGGGGAGTACAACTGGGGGAATCCGTAGTGGAAAAGGATCTGGGGGTTTTGGTAGATAATAAGCTCAATAATAGCATGCAATGCCAAGGTGCGGTTTCCAAAGCGAGCAAATTACTTTCTTGTATTAAGAGAGGTATGGACTCCAGAGAGAAAGATATCATTTTGCCCCTGTTCAAATCATTAGTAAGACCTCATCTGGAATATGCAGTTCAGTTTTTGGCGCCAGTTCTCAAAAAGGATATCGGGGAACTGGAGAAAGTGCAGAGAAGGGCAACCAAGCTGATAAGAGGCATGGAGGAGATCAGCTATGAGCAAAGATTAGTGGAACTGAATGTATTCATTCTTGAGAAGAGGAGAATAAGGGGGGATATGATCAACATGTTTAAATATTAATATAAGGGGTCCATATAGTGAACTTGGTGTTGAGTTATTCACTTTACGGTCAACACAGAGGACAAGGGGGCACTCTTTAAGCCTAGAGGAAAAGAGATTTCATCTCCAAAATACGGAAAGGTTTCTTCACAGTAAGAGCTGTGAAAATGTGGAATAGACTCCCGCCAGAGGTGGTTCTGGCCAGCTCAGTAGATTGCTTTAAGAAAGGCCTGGATACTTTCCTAAATGTACATAATATAACTGGGTACTAGCATTTATAGGTAAAGTTGATCCCTGGAAAATCCGATTGCTTCTTGGGGGTTCGGAAAGGAATTTTTTCCCCTGCTGTAGCAAATTGGAGCATGCTTTGCTGGGGTTTTTTGCCTTCCTCTGGATCGACTGTGGGTATAGAATTGGGTATATTGGATTGTACGATATTTTTATTTGTTTTTTTTTTTGTTTTGGTTTTTGTGGTTGAACTGGATGGACTTGTGTCTTTTTTCAGCCTGACTAACTATGTAACTATGTAACTATGAGTCAATCACAACTTACATTTTTAGACATTTAGATTTTTGTCAACCAGAGTGGAGACATTGGATCCACACTTTATCTTAAGCCCCTGGCTGGAAACACCCTGCTTCATGCCACCAGCTCTTACCCAGCCCCTCTGAAAACAAGTATACCCAATGGGCAATACCTCAGACTTAGATGTAACTGCAGTGAGGATGCCCATTTTGAGTCCGTGACTAGGGCACTGCAGTCATGCCTATGGCTCCGAGGTTAAAGCAACAGATGCCTCAAAATCCTATCTAAAGACCAAGAACAAAAACAGATCGGCATTGATTCATGATAGGCAAACCCCAATTTCCACCTCAGGGGTTAGACTAATTACACGTTTTTCCAGCCAACATGAGCAAGTACGAGCTATATTTGAAAAATACTGGGGTCCCAGATGATGACTTTGAAGTCGAAACGCATTGGAAGGATATGCTGAGACCACTGTCTTCTTTTATACAAGCGCTTGATTTTACTGCTAAACAGAGGTCCATCTGGAGGTCATATCTGGATAGAGCATCTGATCCCCTTGGTTTATTATACCACAAAGCTTGATTGACTCACTAGGTGCACACCTATTTGAGTTCAATCCCTCTGCTCTCTGATTTCCTTATGTGGCTGAGAACAGAGGGAATGTGATCACTTATAAATAAGGGGAAAAAGCAGACCCTTATGATCCAGTTTTACTCTCTGTTATTCCACTCATAGCCATAATACTATCCGATATGGATCTGGCCCCTCCGACGGTCTGAGGCACAGCAGAAGCCCAGCAGTTCAGCACAGGATTCCGACTTACCAACATAAGCTGTTATGCCTTTTATGATCCTCTGTAATGGGGGATCATTTACATCTGGTAAGAAGTAACCTCTTCTACACTGGTGGCGGATCACATATTTTTCTTCACTAAGTAATAGCCATACATCCTTTGGATTATTGGTTTTGAGACTTTATTCATTGAGTGTCTACATTATTCTGTTTTGTAATTTTGTTAGATCATATTATTGGGGTTGCTAGAGCACTTTACTTACAATACTTGTCACGGATGGGATTGTGTTTACCCCATACACTTTATGAGGTTTTACCAGTGATTTAATTATTCACAAGGGATAACTAGCGCGATTCAAGTTTTTTTCCACAATATATGTATTGATTTTACTGCTACATCCACACCACTAATTGATTAGAAGCAGTCCTAGTAAGCCTGGTTAATTTCTGTGCTTATGTGCTTACGATGCCTTTTTGATGTCCTTTTTGCTTTAGTATTTCAAGTAATTCATGCATAGACCATTCTATGCTAAATTTGTATCTCTGTGATTTATTGTATTTTTGAATACGTTCTTGAGAAACGTATTTATGCTTTTTTTCATTCTTAGCATACAACAAAAGTCCCACCATTAATCTCCTGAAGAAACTCTATCGAGTGAAACATGTCGAGAGTGGTAGTGCTTTGCTTGTTATAAGCTTCACAAATTTAATGTCTTCTTGTGATATGGATGTATTTTTCTTTCTCATGTTTTTTATCTTTCTATCAAAATAAAATTATTTAAATTTTATGCAATCTGACAATTCTTGATCCTTTGACTTTAACACCCTAAAAGTCCCGAGGTTTGTTACCTCTTCGCCCCCCCCCTTTTTTCCTTAAATAAATTAGATTTAGTTCAAGAGCCTGTTTGATTTCCTATAATTTGAATTAATTGTTCAAGTGTGTCTTCCTATTACCTATTTTGCCTAAATATCGAGTTGTACAGAGATTGGCCAATCAGATTGCATAGTGCATGACCATCTTAAGTGCCAAAATTGGAATGTAGATTTGCCATGACCCACTTGTATTTTCCAAACGATAATTCTTGGGCATTATACAAGGCACATGAAAAAACACCTTTTTTCAAGACATGCTAGAGCGATTAGGAATCTTCAAACTATGGCCCTCCAGCTGTTGCGGAACTACACATCCCTTGAGGCATTGTAAAACTCTGACATTCACAGACATGACTAGGCATGATGGGAATTGTAGTTCCTGAACAACTGGAGGGCTGTAGTTTGAAGACCCCTGTGCTAGACCATTATTATGCCTCCAGAATTGTGAGTGTGGCATCTACCCAACTTCACTCTGCTGGTGGACACAATAACCTACATATATATATATATATATATATATATATATATATATATATATATATATTGTAATGGTGAGAGTCCCTGTCACTATGAAAATGGGGTTAAAGTGGACATAGGGTATGCACATTTGCTTGGGGCAAGGCTTCAGAGCATAAATGTGGACTGGAGAAAACTGCTTTTGCAGCTTTCTCCAGATTTTGAGATCCACCAGCATATTGACTGGTCAGGTGTGTGTTGGGCTATTTGTAGACACCTGACCATAGTTCTGGGCTCCACCCTCCCGAGGAGTCCAGGCGAGCAAGGGAGAAGTGTGCATGTCTGCACAGGTCTGTCAGAGTAGACAGAGGGTCCAAGCCTGTGGGCCGGAAAAGGAAGCTAGAAAAGAGTGCTGAGGTACTGGGTGTACAGGAACTCTGTTATAGAGCCGAGAGGGCTGAAGTATAAGTCTGAGCAGCAGTGCTGCTAAAGAGAGCCAGGTGGCTTGGTATTTTTGATTGAACTGACATTGTTGCTGTGGAAAGCTGAAACCCCTGTGTGGGAAACACATCTGTTATCGGATATTTTCTTTCTTTAATAAAAGTGGGCTTACAAGTACTTAAAACTGCATATCTGGCGTGGACTCAGCTCACTGGTAAGCTCTACCGTTAAGCTAAACCAACCCCCGATGTTACATGTGGTGTTCGAATGCGGGCAGCAGACGGTGAAATCCGGGTACTTGCTCCACAGTGAGTTCAAGTCAGTAACTATTGGCTGTGTGTGGAAGTACAGCCAGGCAAAAGGTATTGCGTGTTGCAGGTGGTGTACCTGTAGGGTTGCAACCTCATCCCTTTAAACCCGAACACATATTAATTACACAGGTTCTGTGGCTGATTAAGGTGGTAATTAAACTCACTTGGTGCCTTATCTGCATTAAATTAGCCTCAGAACCCGTGTAATTCATATGTGTTCGGGTTTAAAGGGATGAGGTGGCAACTCTATGTACCTGTGAATGAAAAAAGTCAAATTTTTTTTCTGCTATGAACTGTGTTTGTGTGCATGAGACAGCACAATCTGTGTGTGCACTGTGCAGGTGAGGAAAGCTTGCATGAAGTGAAAAGCAACTTGCTCTAAAGTGACAGTACTTCATTTTTTGCTGGAGGCCGCAAAAGTGCAGTGGAGTGACTGCGAATATGGAAAGTCCACCAGTGTTTGAATCGGCTGTGGACTGGTGCAAGCGGCACCTGGCAGCGCTGGACAAAGCTACAGAGGAAAGAAAGCCAACCCTCAGTGTAAGGGGAGAGCGGCTGGATGTCCATAACTGGAAGAGGGGTGTTGTTGCCCCTGGCAATGCTGCTGCAGTTAAAACAGTAGCTATTGTGAAAAATGTCAATGTGTCAGGATCCAGCAGAGAGAAGCCCATGCTATTTACAAAGAGGCTGATCAAAGGCTGAGACCAAGAGTGGTTGCCCATAGCAACACAGAGGAAGCCAGTCTGGCTGTCTGTGTACCATGGGGTATGTCTAAACAGGATCGTGGCAAGTGGCTTCAGGAGAAGCCGATACATCATGTTGGAGAGAGCCAGCAAAGTTCTGCTGGGAGAGTGCGATCTCCCATGGCGATGAGAGTGAAAGTGGTGCCAGACAGGAGAAGCTGCAGAGGAGATTTGGCTCAGCGTCCCCGCAAAGAGGCTTGTGCGTTCCAGCCAGCTGGGAATCACCAGGAGAGAAGCGCTTTGGGAAAAAGTCGTCCAGTACCATGCCTGGAATGTGGCCAGCTGGGGCGTGGCATGTTTTCTTGTCCTAGGTTCTGGAATTCAGCTGGAGAGAATATTGCTGAGAAAAAGTTTTTATCTGCGGGCCCAGATTCCTGTGAAAATATGTTTGCAGTCACCCCTAGCAACAAGAAGGAGTTTCCTGTTGTGTCGGCAGGTGGTGCTAAACAGTGGGAGATGCCTGCTGTAGTTTCATGCCGTGGCCACCAGGGGGAGTTGGCCAGTAAAAGTGCAGCAGAGGATTGGTTCATAAGACAACGTACTCAAATGAAGATGGTGACCCCAACTACTGCGGTGGGTAAGATTGTCTTTAATGAAGTGATGGCTGGAACTGCTGATTTCATGTATAACAGGACTGGTTACGAGACTGTCCCTGATGTGAGAGTGACCCCAGTTAGTGGGGCCACTGAATGTGTTCTTGAGGGTGACTTGTCCCTGTGCAGTACCCTGTGCAGTGGGGAGGCAGGGGTTAAAGTCAAACCTGCACCGGTGTGTGCATCTCAAGAGGAAAATGATGTGTCTAATGTCTGCCAGTCTCAGGTTGGCGGTGGGCTAGGACAGCCTGCAAGAGGTACAAATGCTGTCAATGTTGATGATTATGGAAAATGTATTGCTGTTGGGAAACCCCCAGATTCTTGCAGAGCAAAAGCTGTAGTGAAAAATGGGCCATTGCCCATAGCAACTGGTAGTAAGACAGCACAGTTGTCCCTAGACATCTCCAGGGAACTTCATTTATTGGAGCCGGAGGTTGCCCTGGACAACTGCGATGTCACTCTGGTGGGACAGTGTGGAACTGTACCGTGTAATGGCAATGTGTTAGTGCAAACTGCTAGTACTAAAAATGTGCAGGTAAATGGTGGGTTAACACAACCTGTGAAAAATGCAAAGGTGTGTGAGGTTTATGAAGCACCAGCCGAGCAAGGTGGTGAATATGGTATATTGCAATCTGCTGTGTTAAAACATGTATTACCACAGTCTGACATGATTCACAATGATTTGTGTAATGAGCCTGAGCCCTTCTGTTATGTGTCCCCTTGGGCGGATGGATCGGTTCTGAGGAGTACAGGTGAATGGAGCGCACAAACAATGGATTGGGAAAGTTGGGGTAAAAATCTTATCTCCCTGATAGATGAGGTTTTTATGCACAAAACTGAGGTTGTCATGGAGTGTCAAAGTGACGTTGTCACTGGTAATGTTCTGGAGCAGTTCACTGATGCTGAACCTGAGAAGTTGGGTATGAGTCCAGCACCATGCAGCGCTCTGGGTGAGCACCAGGCTGTGGTTACCTCCAGCTGGGAGGATGTTGGTTTGACAATTGCAACTTCTCAAGTCTCAGCCAATGAGTCTCTCTGCATTCCCAATGTAATGAAAGTCCCCAGAACGGACTTGGGTCTGGGATTAAGGGTCTGGTCTGTAACCAAAGCATTAAAGGAGCTTCTTAAACTTTGGGATGTACAGCCAATCTATATTGGGGTGTTTCCTCCACAGTCAGACAGCCTGGTACTGTGGAGTACGACTAGGTGGAGCACTAAATGGCAGGCTGTACAGAACAAAGGAGAACAAGACAGGAATGGGTTATTCTTGAAAGTATTACTCTTGGTAAAAGTTGCTTCTGGATATGCTGCTGGGTTAATTCCTGAAAAAATGGTATATGGGAGATGCTTTGGAGAAACTAAAAATGAGTCAATGTCTGAGGTTTCACCTCCTAACAGCCTGATGGGAAGCATTTCTGCGGCTATAGTCCAGGGTGGTGCTGGTCAGTTGTCGGTGAAGGGCGCGTATACTGCACCGGTGGAAAAACCACGTGAGATGGAAGGGCCGAGCATGGACCAGAAAACGGCAGAAATCCTGACCGGGGCTCAGACAGAGGTGGTTAAAGAGACTGGGGTCACCAGTCCAATAATAGGTTTATGTGACAAACCTGATATGGTCCCTGAGACAGGGAAATGGGTAAAAAGTGCAATAAGGTTGGTACGCGGATCAGACGAGAGCTCGCCTGTTCCGGTTTTGGATAGAAATCCAGGTGGTAATAAAGGTCAAGTGGTAGGACAGCTGTCTGCAGAGTGGGTGAACCCAGGGGAGGTGACATCCTGTGAGGTTCCTGTGGGTGACGGCGGCCCTCCGGTATGTGTGCCCTCTGCAGACTCTGCCATAGCAAATGCGGGAAAAAAAGGCATTGGTGACATGTGCAACATTGAGAGGTGTAATGTTGGTTTGAAAAGGTCTGTCAATTATGAACCAAGTAATGTGTTAATGGTACATTATAATGTGGTGTCCAAAGGTACAGGTAAACTTGGTAAACAATTAGTGACTGCTGAGTCAGGTACCAGAAATAAGAGGAGGGGTCCCATTATAAACACCATAAAAATAGGCCCCCTACAGTCTCAGAACAGTAATGCTGAGAGAGGTTTTGGGAAACCAGGAAACTTGAAGCGGGGAGGCAAAAGAGTTGGTAAACCCAAGAGACCTGTTGTGATGGGGAAAACGGGTACCAGTGAGGGAAAAGGTGGTTACTCATCAGGCGTAGTGTCTGGAGGAGGTTCTCTACAGAATCAGGAAACTGAGTTAGAAGGAAGTAGCAGGAAAGGCAGGGGGCCAACAGAAAAGAAATGTGAGCTCAGGAACCCCAAGGACAGAGGGAGAAGGCTGAGTATAGGAAACTGTAGGACCCTGTTAAGATCCAGGGTGGGACGTACCTGGAAGCGCACCCGAAAAAAAAAAAAAAAAAATGTGGACTGGAGAAAACTGCTTTTGCAGCTTTCTCCAGATTTTGAGATCCACCAGCATATTGACTGGTCAGGTGTGTGTTGGGCTATTTGTAGACACCTGACCATAGTTCTGGGCTCCACCCTCCCGAGGAGTCCAGGCGAGCAAGGGAGAAGTTAGCATGTCTGCACAGGTCTGTCAGAGTAGACAGAGGGTCCAAGCCTGTGGGCTGGAAAAGGAAGCTGGAAAAGAGTGCTGAGGTACTGGGTGTACAGGAACTCTGTTATAGAGCCGAGAGGGCTAAAGTATAAGTCTGAGCAGCAGTGCTGCTAAAGAGAGCCAGGTGGCTTGGTATTTTTGATTGAACTGACATTGTTGCTGTGGAAAGCTGAAACCCCTGTGTGGGAAACACGTCTGTTATCGGATATTTTCTTTCTTTAATAAAAGTGGGCTTACAAGCCCTTAAAACTGCATATCTGGCGTGGACTCAGCTCACTGGTAAGCTCTACCGTTAAGCTAAACCAACCCCCGATGTTAATATATATATATATATATATATATATATATATATATATATATATATATATATATATATATATATATATATATATATATATATATATATATATATATATATATACTGAAGCAGGAAGCAATATACACTGGCCCGGAAGTGAATCTGTACACAGGAAGTAGTTGTGTGTTTTGTGTCCAAATCATTTAGACATACACACATGACCCATACAAACACCACCCCATGTAAAAATAAATCAAAAATGATCTTAAATTGCAAATAAGGATCATCCTCAGAGAACAGTGAGCGGAGCATGGTGGTGGGAAGAAATTAGCAGCAGTACAAGCAACTTCCTGGAGGGGCATGATGTAATTCCTCTGTGCTTGCCACCGCTTCCGGGAACCAGATATGTGCCACAGGTACATACTTCCGCGCACACAGCAGTTGCGTGTCTCATATACACAGTGGTCGCGCATCTAGATACATTTGACGCATCTAGCTGCAGGAAACCAATGTTTATGGAAATTAATAGTACAGCAGATGCAGATTTCCAGGACTGGACTAACAAATGTTTACAGTGAAAGGCAACTGGTGTTTTCTATTAAACAAGGTCTAAATGGGCTATTGACATGCATCGCAGTTGAATGTGTCTTTGCAAAGTTAAACTAAATGAAATCCTTTCTTATTTTTGCTTGTGGATAGAGTGCAGAGGGATTAGAAGCCTTGTCAGTTTTTGGGGATGTCTGCACCCCTGATAGGGTGAAGACACCTATCAAATTTTGCCAGTTTCTCCTTCAAATTTATTCACTTCCTGTCACATAGCCAAACAGGAAGTGAGGGTAAAACCTTACCAATGTCTTTCCTTGGGGACACACAGGTCAATCTAAATAGTTTCAATTGCACTCTAGCATTTTGCTGTGTGCACCCCAAATTATTAGGTATCTTGGACTTTGGGGTTTATTTACTAAACGCAAATCCACTTTGCACTACAAGTGAACTTGGAAGTGCAGTTGCTGGAGATCCAAGGGTGACATGAGAGGAAAAAAAAAAAAAAAGCATCTTTGCTACTACATGATTGGATGATAAAATCACCAGTGCTTCCCCTCAGATTTACAGCAAGTACTTTTGTATTGCAGAGTGGGTTTGCCTTTAATAAACCCCTGAGCATGCCCAGAACAACTCAAATGCAGTTAGCGCAAAAAAAGCCACCCCCGTCAAAAATTAAGCACATCATCCGGCATGCTACACAATTACAGATGGGACAAACACCCCCAGACCTGGGGGACAAACAAAGAGCCTAACATGGGCAAAAGTTACACAGCAAATACCATTGCAGTCTATGGGAACTGACTTGTTAATTTTGCGAGTCCCAACTTGGCTGGCTTATATTCTAGTTATTGGCCTTAAAATGGGTATAGGGGCCCAGGTCATACCCTGAGGGACATATATCAATGTGACCAATTCGGACAACCCCAAAAACGAAACAAGGAGAAATGCCTTTAAAATGCAAAATTGCTTATAAGCTAGTAACTTGGGGGGGGGGGCGTACTCTGCCTGTAAAGTGGTGCATCTGTAGCATGTATCCAAAATTCTGCTTAAAAGATGTATGGCTTTAGAGAAAACTTATGAATCTACATTGTGGCTGCAAGATTTTAACCCAAAACAAAAATAGCCTCCCCCCCCCCCCCCCATACATACATTTGGGTTTGTTAAGGCTTAAAATAAGAACCACCACGTGAAAAATACCACCCTAAACTAAAAAAAAATATTGTGCCCCTCCCACACACTAACTAACAAACCCTTAGCCAAACACACAGAAAGCCAGCCCATGAAAGGGGGGTGAATCCTTGGGGGCAGGAGAGGCTCGGGCACCACAAAATTCAACCACCTTGTTCCCATATTCAGGGGGAGAAGGGCCTCTTCCACACAACCTTAGGCTGGGACAGACAGGGGGCTTTACGAAATGTGGAAAACTCCTTTAAACTAGTGGGTACAAGGTGCTTTGTGGTTGGTATTGGGCTGAGCCCACCATGCCCCAAAGGCAACCAGCTATGTTGAGTGCATGTGGCCTTGTATGGTTCAGGAGGGGGTTAGGCGATCGTTCTTCTCGCCCCTTTCCTAGCTGGCCCTGTTGTATGCTCTGAAAAAGGATGTGGTTTGGATTGGTGAAGGTAGCTCACAGCCTTTTGAGAATAGAGTACAGTGTGGAGTTCCCCTTTAAAAGCAAAAGTTAGCCCATGGAAATCCAAGGGGTTAGAGGGGGGAGACAAGAGCATTGGAGAATGGAGTGTGGAGTTCCCCTTTAAAAGTAAAAGCTAGCCTGAGGAAATCATATGCATTAGAGGGGGAAGTTTAAATGCTCTTTTAGAAAGAGCTAGAGGAGCGAGTGTCTTTTTACATTTAACAAGGTGCATGTCACATGTTGGCAACACAACATGCTAACATGACCTGTGTGCATATATCTTTAAAAAAATACATAAAGGTGAACCAGCGTAAAAAAATGTGTCAAGTTTAGAGGTGCGCCCGTTTAACCCATGCAATTGCGGGTACGTTGCTTAACATTTACTAAGATTTTGGCCGTGCAGTGAACAAATGCATGTGAACGAGCACAACAGCCGCTTGCACATGCGCACTCCTTACACTTCTCTCACGCAGTTCTGAACGTACTTGCGGGCACAGCAGGCTTTCTCTGAAAAAGTTACTTTCTCATTCTATTTTGAGCATGTTTGTTACTTGGGCCGTTGTTACTAAACTTCCTCACATCACCCCATAATATTCGCACCTCCATCTTCTGTCAATATTGATTTGGAGATGCCGTGCGCCATGTCTATAGTGGCGCACAGATTGCATTCTCCCGTGTGCCGAGATCGCTATAGTAAATGGGGGATTCGCGCTCTGTTAACGATGCACCATTTTGTAAATATGGAAATGTGCACTGCGCCTCGCCGTACGCCTCTACTGATGGCGCACGGCTTTTGTAAATCACCCCCAGTATCTCACAAAAGTGAGTACACCCCTCACATTATTTGTAAATATTTTATTATATTTTTTAATGTGACAACACTGAAGAAATAACACTTTGCTACAATGTAAAGTAGTGAGTGTACAGCTTGTATAACAGTGTAAATTTGTTGTCCCCTCAGAATAACTAAACACACAGCCATTAATGTCTAAACCGCTGGCAACAAAAGTAGTACATCCCTAATTGAAAATGTCCAAATTGGGACCAATTAGCCCTCACTGGTGTCATGTGACTCGTTAGTGTTACAAGGTCTCAGGTGTGAATATGGAGCAGGTGTGTTAAATTTGGTGTTATCGCTTTCACTCATACTGGTCACTGGAAGTTCAACATGGCACATTATGGCAAAGAACTCTCAGAGGATTTGAAAAAAATAATTGTTGCTCTACATAAAGATGGCGTAGGCTATAAAAAGATTACCAAGACCCTGAAAGTGAGCTGCAGCACGTGGCCAAGACCATGCAGCAGTTTAAATGGACAGGTTCCATTCAGAACAGGCATCACCATGGCCAACCAAAGAAGTTGAGTTCACGTGCTCAGCCTCATATCCAGAGGTTGTCTTTGGGAAAAAGACATATGAGTGCTGCCAGCATTGCTGTATAGGTTGAAGGGGTGGGGGGTCAGCCTGTCAGTGCTCAGACCATACGCCGCACACTGCATCAAATTGGTCTGCATGGCTGTTGTCCCTGAAGGAAGCTCAAAGACTAATGTGTGTCTTGCCTACAGTCAAGCATGGTGGTGGGAGCGTCATGGTCTGGGGCTGCATGAGTGCTTCCGGCATTGGGGAGCTACAGTTCATTGAGGGAACTATGAATTTCAACATGTACTGTGACACACTGAAGCAGAGCATGATTCCCTCCCTTTGAAGACTGGACCGCAGGGCAGTATTCCAACATGATAACGACCCCAAACACACTGCCAAGACAACCACTGCCTTACTGAAGAAGCTAAGGGTAAAGGTGATGGACTGGCCAAGCATTTCTTCAGACCCTATTGAGCATCTGCAGGGCATCCTCAAACAGAAGGTGGAGGAGCGCAAGGTCTCTAACATCCACCAGTTCCATGATGTTGCCATGGAGGAGTGGAAGAGGACACCAGTGGCAACCTGTGAAGCCCTGGTGAACTCCATGCCCATGAGGGTTAAGCCAGTGCTGGAAAATAATGTTGGCCACAGAAAATATTGACACTTTGGGCCCAATTTGGAAATTTTCACTTAGGGGTGTACTCCACTTTTGTTGCCAGCAGTTTAGACGTTAATGGCTGTGTGTTGAGTTATTTTGAGGGGACAGCAAATTTGCACTGTTATACAAGCTGTACACTCACTACTTTACATTGTAGCAAAGTGTAATTTCTTCAGTGTTGTCACATGAAAAGATATAATAAAATATTTACAAAAACACGAGGGGTGTACTCACTTTTGTGAGATACTGTATAAATATTCCCGGATTAGATTGGAAACTCTGCAGTTGCCTAAGGATGAAGGAGGCTTGGTGGTTCCCAATGCCAGGTCTTATTATCTGACATCCCAACTCCAGCAACTATATGGGTGGAATACTAATGATTAGGGAGAGGGCCAAACACCCCCTGGTTCGGTTCTCATCCAGAACGTGCGAACGGACCGAAAGTTCACGCCAACATTCGAACACCATTAAAGTCTATGGGATTCGAACATGAGAAATCAAAAGTGCAAATTTTAAAGGCTAATATGCAAGTTATTGTCCTAAAAAGGGTTTGGGGACCCGGGTCCTGCCCCAGGGGACATATATGAATGCAAAAAAAGTTTTAAAAACGGCTGTTTTTTCGGGAGCAGTGATTTTAATGATGCTTAACCACTTCAGCCCCGGAAGGATTTACCCCCTTCCTGACCAGAGCACTTTTTACAATTTGGCACTGCGTTGCTTTAACTGCTAATTGCGCGGTCATGCAATGCTGTACCCAAACGAAATTTGTGTCCTTTTCTTCCCACAAATAGAGCTTTCTTTTGATGGCATTTGATCACCTCTGCCGTTTTTATTTTTTGCGCTATAAACGGAAAAAGACTGAAAATTATGAAAAAAAATGATATTTTCTACTTTTTGTTATAAAAAAATGTCAATAAGTGTATATTTATTGGTTTGCGCAAAAGTTATAGCGCCTACAAACTAGGGTATATTTTCTGGAATTTACACAGCCTTTAATTTATGACTGTCATTTCTTGAGGTGCTAAAATGGCAGGGCAGTACAAACCCCCCCCCCCCAAATGACCCCATTTTGGAAAGTAGACACCCCAAGGAAATCAAAGTCATAAAATGCTCGTAGCTTCTGGTTTCTTAGGCCATAGAGATGTTTGGAGCCATTCTGGTCTCTGATCAGCTCTATGGTCAGCTGGCTGAATCACCGGCTGCATTCTCAGGTTCCCTATTGAGACAGGAGAGCCAGAGAAAAACACGTAAAAAACAGTAGGGGAGGGGGGGCATTCCCTCCCACTGCTTGTAAAAGCAGTCTAGAGGCTAATTATCCAACAGGATTGCTTTTACATGAAAGCCAACCGCTGGCTGAAAAGAATGATACCAAGATGATACCTAAACCTGCAGGCATCATTCTGGTATAATCACTCAAAGTCGTGAATGGCGTACATGAAGACAAAAAAATTCTTAACAATAAAGCACAGTAAATGGTAAAGTATAAAAAATTGCATACCTGAAAAGCAAACATGATAAAACATAATAACAATAAAACATTGCAGAATAGAATACAGTAAAAAAGAGCAGAACAATAGAGAGAGAATAGAGAGAGAACAATAAAACGACAACTATTTTTTTTTTATTTTATATTTGTGTTTTTTTTTTTTTTTTTTTTTTACACATTTTTTTTGTAACTAACTTTTATAACTGTAACCGGTTCCAGGTTCGGGTCTCTCAAAATGCGATGGCATCTTGGGAGACCCTGTGCTAGTGTGCCTAGTCTGTGCAATGCTGTACCCTACGCTAATACTCAACTAGTGAATGGTAGCGTTCAAAAAATTCACCAATGCAAAAACCAGGATTGTCAGGACAGGAGGGACAATAATAGCGGGTGTCACGCCTATAACTGCGCTTGCTGCAGACACGACATCTTTTTTGGGGGGGGGGTTCGTTGGGTAGGGGTACTCGGGAGGACATAAAAATGCCTCTCATGCAGCCGACTGCATTTGGTTGGGGATGTGAATGGGGGAAGTACGGGTGCTGCAGAAGCGGTGGGTTCCCAATTAGGATTGGCGAATGCAGCAGGAAGGGCACTATGGGTACGACGGGCCTGTTTGTCTTCTTCTTGGTGGCAGCAGGACACTACTTGTGCTTGCCACCTCACCAGCTTGAACTGCACTTATGGGACTCGCCACGTCACCAAGTGTTACTGCAGTGCTGGTGTGACTACGACCGGGGTGTACTAGGCCGCTGGCGCTTGCCAGTTCACCAAAACGCTACAAAAAAAACTGTTAGCGATCGCAGGGATCAGGCCTGACTCTGCGAACGCTGCAGTTATGTGTTTAGTGTTTTGTAAGTGACAGTGATCGATCGGTACTGCACTTGGGTGGGCTGGGCCGGGCGGAGGGGCAAAACGCAGGTGCTAGCAGGTATCTGGGCTGATCCCACTAACACTGCGTTTTTGGGAACCCTAAACTGCTGGGGATGCCAGTATAGATCTGATCGGATCAGATATAGATCTGTACAGATACTATACCACTAAGGGAGGCGTATGCTGCGTGCATGGGTGTTAGCGCTACTGGCGCTAATCTGACGCTGCCTGGGGCGACGCATATCACCGCCGGGCGATCAGGGGGCTAAACCTTTATTCGGTAATAAACGGCGGGTGCCCCGACACTATAAAAAATAAATGAACTAACCAGCGTCACCCGTAATGGGTTTACGGTGATCAGTGGTGAAAGGGTTAACTAGGGGGCAATCAAGGGGTTAAAACATTTATTAGATAGTATATGGGGGTCCCTGTCACTATAAAACACTGACGGCGAACCTAAATATTTACGTCCCTAACTAGCGTCACCAGTGGCACTAATACAGCGATCAGAAAAATGATCGCTTAGTGACACTGGCGACAGGGGGTGATCAAGGGGTTAAAACTTTATTAGGGGGGGTTAGGGGGTACCCTAGACCTAAAGGGGGCTAACAGTAACTGTCCTACCACAGTAACTGTCACAAACTGACACCATGCAGTAATCAGAAAAAAAAAAAAAAACCTGCTTGGTGTCAGTGTGACGTGGGGGGGGGGTGATTGGGGGGTGATCGGGGGTGTAATGTGTGCCTGGCATGTTCTACTGTGTGTGTTTGTGTTTTACACTCACAGTGATGTCTTCCCGCGGGAGGCAGATCACGTATGGGTACGTGATTCTGCCTGCCCGTGCCATTCTGCCGACGTATATCAGCGTGAGGCAGTGGGCAAGTGGTTAAAGTGAAAAAATAAAAGTGAAATATTTCTTTAAATATCGTACCTGGGGGTGTCTATAGTATGCCTGTAAAGTGGAGCGTGTTTCCCGTGTTTAGTCCCTGCACAAAATGACATTTCTAAAGGAATAAAAGTCATTTAAAACTGCTTGCGGCTGTAATGTAATATCGGTCCCGGCAATATGGATGAAAATTATTGAGAAAAACGGCATGGGTACCCCCCCCAGCCCATTACCAGGCCCTTTGGGTCTTGTATGGATATTAAGGGGAACCCCGCACCCAAATTAAAAAAAGAAAAGGCGTTGTGCCCCCAGGCCCTATATACTCTGAACAGCAGTATACAGGCGGTCCCTGGGTTACAAACAAGATAGGGACTGTAGGTTTGTTCTTAAGTTGAATCTGTTTGTAATTCAGAACAGGTACATTTTTTTTAAGTGTAGCTCCAGCCAAAAAATCTATTTTTAAGCTTTTTGGATAACATAGGGAAGGGTTATCATCACTCCTGTAACATTTGTTTTACTGTCTGTGCCCCTGTTCAGAAGATTTCACCTCACTTTCTGTCCCAATGAGAATTGGATTTTGAAAATTTTGGGTTATCGTAGAAACAAGGATTGGTGATAAAGCATCAGTGGAGACACCTTTTTCCCACATTAACTCTTATGCTCTGTACACATGATCGGACATTGATCAGGCATTCTGACAACAAAATCCATGGATTTTTTCCAATGGATGTTGGCTCAAACTTGTCTTGCATACACACAGTCGCACAAAGTTGTCAGAAAATGTGATCGTTCTGAACGCCGTGACGTAAAACACGTACATCCGGACTATAAACGGGGCAGTAGCCAATAGCTTTCGTCTCTTAATTTATTCTGAGCATGCGTGGCACTTTGTGCGTCGGATTTGTGCACACACAATCGGAATTTAATCGATCGGATTTTGTTGTCGGAAAATTTTATATCCTGCTCTCAAACTTTGTGTGTCAAAGTCTGATGGAGCCCACACACGATCAGAATTTCCGACGACACAATCCAATCGCACTTTTTCCGTCGGAAAATCCGACCGTGTGTACAGGACATTACAGGAGAGAATTTCCCTTCCTAGGGGTAGATTTCCTCTCACTTCTTGTTGTCTCCCTCCGTTTGTAAGTAGTATTCATTTGTAAGTCAGATGTTTGAAAGTAGGGGACCGCCTGTATATACTATATGGCCTGCCATATATACTCTGCAGAAATTTGGGCCTTAGGTGTTGGTGGTACCAGAACACTATAAGCCCTCACAGTTACTCTTGGTGGGCGCTGGAATGGGCCCTGCTGTGAAATATTATATCAAGAATTGAATTGAACAGGGTCAGAAAAATTGGGCCTTACACATTGGTGCTGGTGCCACTTCCTGAATAACTTCCAGTAGGGTTGAATGATATGCAACACAATATTACTTTTAGATTATACGAAGCCCCGAGTAGTAGACCTCCATCTTGAATAATATTTCCTAGTGCAATGCATGTTTCCTTCTTCCTCTTTACCACCACTTCCTGACTTGGCAGAACTTCTGAGTTTAAATCCCTCTGTGAATAACACTCGGGAAGTGACTTCCGGATTTCTCCAGGGTATTAGTTCCTCCAGGGCCCAGCTCTGTCCTCCTGAACCCACACACTAACGCCTCTAAAGCCTCTGCGGAAATTCTGTTTCCCTCTGGGTTACACTCACTTGTGTTTCTGAGTGATGATCCATGTCGCACATGGAAAATCCTAGCCCAGTCCTGGATGTCAGTATTGACAGCAATTTGGAAGAAGGTTACATAGTTACATAGTAGGTGAGGTTGAAAAAAGACACAAGTCCATCAAGTCCAACCTATGTGTGTGATTATGTGTCAGTATTACATTACATATCCCTGTATGTATCCCTGTATCAGGTGATTATCTAATAGTTTCTTGAAGCTATCAATGCTCCCCGCTGAGACCACCGCCTGTGGAAGGGAATTCCACATCCTTGCCGCTCTTACAGTAAAGAACCCTCTACGTAGTTTAAGGTTAAACCTCTTTTCTTCTAATTGTAATGAGTGACCACGAGTCTTATTAAACTCTCTTCTGCGAAAAAGTTTTATCCCTATTGTGGGGTCACCAGTACAGTATTTATAAATTGAAATCATATCCCCTCTCAAGCGTCTCTTCTCCAGAGAGAATAAGTTCAGTGCTCGCAACCTTTCCTCATAACTAAGATCCTCCAGACCCTTTATTAGCTTTGTTGCCCTTCTTTGTACTCGCTCCATTTCCAGTACATCCCTCTTGAGGACTGGTGCCCAGAACTGGACAGCATACTCCAGGTGCGGCCGGACAAGAGTCTTGTAGAGCGGGAGAATTATCGTTTTATCTCTGGAGTTGATCCCCCTTTTTATGCATGCCAATATTCTGTTTGCTTTATTAGCAGCAGCTTGGCATTGCATGCCATTGCTGAGCCTATCTTCTACTAGGACCCCCAGGTCCTTTTCCATCCTACATTCCCCCAGAGGTTCTCCCCCCAGTGTATAGATTGCATTCATATTTTTGCCACCCAAATGCATTATTTTGCATTTTTCTACATTGAACCTCATTTGCCATGTAGTCGCCCACCCCATTAATTTGTTCAGGTCTTTTTGCAAGATTTCCACATCCTGCGGAGAAGTTATTGCCCTGCTTAGCTTAGTATCGTCTGCAAATACAGAGATTGAACTGTTTATCCCATCCTCCAGGTTGTTTATGAACAAATTAAATAGGACTGGTCCCAGCACAGAACCCTGGGGAACCCCACTACCCACCCCTGACCATTCTGAGTACTCCCCATTTATCACCACCCTCTGAACACGCCCTTGTAGCCAGTTATCAATCCATGTACTCACCCTATGGTCCACGCCAATGCACCTTATTTTGTACAGTAAACGTTTATGGGGAACTGTGTCAAATGCTTTTGCAAAATCCAGATACACCACGTCTACGGGCCTTCCTTTATCTAGATGGCAACTCACCTCCTCATAGAAGGTTAATAGATTGGTTTGGCAAGAACGATTCTCATGAATCCATGCTGATTACTGCTAATGATATCATTCTTATTACTAAAATCTTGTATATAGTCCCTTATCATCCCCTCCAAGAGTTTACACACTATTGATGTTAGGCTAACTGGTCTGTAATTCCCAGGGATGTTTTTTGGGCCCTTTTTAAATATTGGTGCTACATTGTCTTTTCTCCAATCAGCTGGTACCATTCCAGTCAATAGACTGTCTGTAAAAATTAGGAACAACGGTCTGGCAATCACCTGACTGAGTTCCCTAAGTACCCTCGGATGCAAGCCATCTGGTCCCGGTGATTTATTAATGTTAAGTTTCTCAAGTCTAATTTTAATTCCGTCCTCTGTTAACCATGTAGGTGCTTCCTGTGTTGTGTCATGAGGATAAACACTGCAGTTTTGGTTACTGAAGCCTCCCGATTCACTCGTGAAGACTGAGGAGAAGAATAAATTCAATACCTTTGCCATCTCCCCATCCTTTGTAACCAGATGTCCTTCCTCGTTCTTTATGGGGCCAATATGGTCTGTCATCCCTTTTTTACTGTTTACATACTTAAAGAATTTCTTGGGATTTTTTTTGCTCTCCTCCGCTATGTGTCTTTCATGTTCTATCTTAGCCATCCTAATTGCACCCTTACATTTCTTATTGCATTCTTTATAAAGTCTGAATGCTGAGGATGATCCCTCAACCTTGTATTTTTTGAAGGCCTTCTCCTTTGCTTTTATATGCATTTTTACATTGGAGTTAAGCCATCCAGGATTTTTGTTCGCTCTTTTAAATTTATTACCCAATGGGATACATTGACTAATGCCCTTATTTAATATGCTCTTAAAGCAAACCCATCTCTCCTCCGTATTCTTTGTTCCTAATATTTTATCCCAATTTATGCCTTTTAGCAAGGTTTGTAGTTTAGGGAAGTTGGCTCTTTTGAAATTCAGTGTCTTTGTGTTCCCTACATGTTTCCTATTTGTGTGATTTGCCCCGTATTTCCACATCTGTAATCAGGTCTGTATTGTTGGTAATCAGTAGATCCAGTAATGTTTTATTTCTAGTTGGTGCATCTACCATCTGACCCATAAAATTGTCCTGCAAGACATTAAGAAACTGGCGAGCCTTAAATGAATGCGCGGTTCCCTCCGCCCAGTCTATGTCTGGATAATTAAAATCCCCCATTATGATAACACTTCCCATCCTTGCTGCTAATCCAATTTGTGATAGGAGATCCGTCTCCACTTCCTCCCTCAGGTTAGGGAGCCTATAGCATACTCCCAGTATTATTTTCCCCTTAGCTTCATCCCTTTGGAGCTCTACCCATAAAGATTCCACCTCCTCCCTAGCTCCCTCAGTGATGTCATCTCTCACATTCACTTGTACATTATTCTTGATTTATAGGCATACCCCTCCCCCTTTTTTACCCTCTCTATCCTTGCGGTATAGGATATACCCTTGAATGTTTGCCAGCCAATCATGAGAGCTGTTGAACCAGGTCTCTGAAATTCCCACAAAATCCAAATCCTCCTTGTACAACAGTATCTCTAGTTCACCCATCTTGTCCGCCATGCTCCTGGCATTAGTGAACATGCCACATAGTTTAGACAGGTCGCACTTGTCCTCGTATTGGGTGTTTCAAGATTGCATCTAGGACTTGCTACTATACTCACCTTGTGTTTTTGTGCTTTGGTTAACCTACCACTAATTCCCCCAATACTACCCTCTGGAATATCTTCCGCGCTGGCTATCACTGTCTCTGGACCCTCCCCCCCATTGCCTAGTTTAAAAACCCCTCTAACTTTTTGGCCATCTTCATTCCCAGCAGATCTGCACCCTCCTCATTTAGGTGCAGTCCGTCCCTTCTATAGTACCGGTTACCGACTGAGAAGTCGGCCCAGTCCTCCAGGAACCCAAACCCCTCCTTACTACTCCAGCTCTTCAGCCACTTGTTTGCTTCCCTAATCTCCCTCTGCCTTTCTGGTGTGGCTCGATGTACCGGTAGTATTCCTGAGAACACTACCTTGGAGGTCCTTTATCTCAATTTAGCACCTTAATCCCTAAAATCGTTCTTTAAGACATTCCATCTGCCTCTGACTTTGTCATTGGTGCCAACGTGCACCATGACAGCCGGGTCTTCCCCAGCCCCTCCCAGTAATCTGTCCACAAGATCCGTGATGTGCCGAACCCGAGCGCCCGGTAGACAACATACTGTTCGGCGCTTCAGGTCTTGGTTACAGATTGCCCTCTCTGTCCTTCTAACAATTGAGTCCCCTACCACCAGAATCTCTTTCCTTTCCCTTTGCTGCCCCCCACTCTCACTGGAGGAGTTCTTCTCCTGGTAGCTAGGAGAGTCCCTCATCTCCAGCAGTGCTGGTCCCTGACTGGTTTCACCAATGTCACTCAATGGAGCGTACTTATTGGGATGCTCCAGTCCTGGATCGGCCTTTCTGGCACTTCCCCCTCTACCCCTCCTGACTGTCACCAATCTACTCTTTGCTAGTGCCTGCACCTCTTTGTCTCCACCCGCCTCTGTGCTGGCCCCTGCCGGCACCTGCCGTGTACGTTCCTGGCTCACCTTTAGTATGGAGGGACTTCTCAGTGCTGACAGTTGCTTCCCCAGATTCAGAACCTGGGCTTCCAGGGAAACAATGTGCTTACATTTTGCACAGCAGTATTCGCCCTCGATCGGATGATCAAGGAACGCATACATGCGGCAAGATGTACAAAGAGTCGCCTCTCCACACCCGCCGGGCATCGTACCTATTGAATATAGTGAGGATTTGGGGATTTTACCCTGTCCAAATTACCTAACAGCTAGCTTCCTGGCACTAATACTCATTAGTACTTCAGTTCCTCTCCATCCGCATAGCTTTGCTTCCTTCTCCTCACACAGAGGAGAACATCAGCGCTGTATCAGTGTCTATATCCTCACTCCTGGATACTTTCTCCATAGCATGCTTCCCCTCCCCCGTAGGGGAGAGCACCCACAAGAATCCTGGATCTTACATCCTCCAACAAGTTATCTCAACTTCCCATGCAGAACGAACGAAAAAAAAAAAAACCCCAGGAAGCATGTGACCAGGCCTTAAATAGAAGTCCCGTCCCTGTCCCAACAAATTAACTATTCGTCCAGAGGCATCTTCCTAAAGCTACCTGTCACTCACACTTGTATTCCTCCTGTTGTTTTTTAGGCCAAACCCCAGAAAACAAAGGAAACTGTCCAAGCAGAGTGCAGGGGTCACACCCTCCTCTACACTAATAAACCTCCACAGAAATCAAACCCCACCAGATTACACTGCAGAGTGAGATTCTGGCAATTTTGGCCTATTATAACACTAAACTCTCTATTGTAGCCCTCACCCAAACTGGTGGGCGCTACACAGGGAGCATGGTTCAAGTGTCCTTGTTGGAGGGTGGAGAGGAGGTTGGTGCCATTGTCGCAAACCACCATTCCTGGCTGAAGCTGGCGTGGCGTCAACCACCTCTGAGCCTGCCCCTGCAGAGCTGACAGAATCTCTGCCCCAGTGTGGCTCCTGTCCCCTAAGCAGACCAACTCAAGCACCTGAGTGCCTGAGTGCTTTTGTAGCCCCTAGAACACCTACGGAGCACATCTGGTTCCGAGGACAAATCTGCACAGGAAGAGGCCATAGAGGAAGAAGAGGGGGTGCAGGAGAGAGGTGTGGCAGAATCACCACTACCAGCATTTTGGAGGCATGGTGGCGGAACAAGCTCCAACATTACTGCACTCTGTCCTGCATCCTTCCCAACTGCCAGCATGGTTACCCAGTGCACCGTGAAAGAAAGGTAACTTCCCTGTCCATGCCTGCTGGACCAACGAGGCCAAGACATTGCCTTCCACATGCCGGTAGAGAGCCAGAATGGCTTTCTGAGAAAAAAAATGGCATTTGGGAACCTGCCACTGAGGTACCACACATTCCACAAATTCTCGAAAGAGGGCAGAGTCTACCAGCTGAAAAGACAGCAGTAATTTAGCCAAACTAGCATTCAGCCGCTGAGCATGTGGATGGCTGGGACCAAATTTCTTTTGCCGGTTTAGCAACTGGGGTAGGGAAATTTGCCTGCTACAATCAAGTTTAGGTGTATCGCTAGCAGATTGCCTGCAAGTGCTTGGGACACCTAATTCTACACCTTCATTCCTCTCAGTGCAGGTCTCTGAGAGGACTGAAGGTATAGTGGGGTTAGAGATCCCAGCTGATGAGGAGCAAGGAGAGGTCCGCCTTGTTCTTTGGTGTGGGTCTCTTAAGTACTGTTGCCAACAGACTGCATGGGAGCTCGACATATGTCTGGTCAAGCATGTGGTGCCCAAACGGCTGCTGTTTTGGCCACGCTTGATATGCTTCAGACATATGTTGCAAACAGCAATGGTGCGATCTGCTGCACACATCTCAAAAAAGACCCACTCCAAAGAACTTTTGAAAAAACGCGTGGAGTCAGCAGCGCCCTGCACATGCAGAGCTCTGCAGCGTGATGCAGTCAGTCATCTCGATGGAGATGTGCCTCCTCCTCCTCCACCTCTCTTCTATCAGGCACCCACATAGAGTCAGTCACCTCATCATCCCCTCCCTCCTCGCCACTGGAGCCAACCTGGCAGTATGCTGCAGCTGGGGGAGCATGACTGCCAGTTTCTTGTCCTTCCTGTGCACCCCCTCTCTCTGGGCTCATGTTACTGCCTTCATCCTCAACCTGGGTACCATCATCGGAGCCTTCAAAACGCTGCGCATCCTCCTGCAGCATGTACCAGACACTGTGGTCGAACAGTTCAGAGGACTTCTCAGGCATGAGGGTGGGGCTAGGGAAGGAGTGACGGATGCCATTGAGCCAATGGAATAGGCCGCTTTGTCAGCTGCATTGGCAGCCACACTTGTCTTAGCCTGGGTGACAGAGGATGAGGAGGATGAGGACAGCTTTGTCATCCACTCTACCACCTCTTCTGCATGTTGTGGCTGCAGAAAAAAAGGACAAGCGTGCCCCATGGCCACGTGCTGAGGATGCACTGTGTCCATGACCAGCACTGTTGGCTGTAGACACAGAGCCTGCTTGCCCTCTATTAGTGGCCTGTGAGCATCTGCCTTTCCTTGGTGGCCTTTCAGACATGTTGTAAAATTGGATTAGCAAAACACCACCTGAAGTTTACTAGCAAAATTACACCAGGAATGGCCTGCAGTCAGGTATAGGCTTGGCTAGACTAGAATGCAGTGGATACATATGTAGGAGACTGTGTGTGTCTATCTATCTATCTATCTATCTATCTATCTATCTATCTATCTATCTATCTATCTATCTATCTATCTATCTATCTATCGCACTGCAGATCACTGAATCACTTGCCTGCCTGAAAGTGTATTTGAAAACGTACACCAGCAATGGCCTGTAGTCAGATGTAGGCTTGGCTAGACTAGAATACAGTGGATATATATGTAGGAGACAGTGTATATATATATATATATATATATTATGCACTGCAGATCGCTGAATAACCTGCCTGGCCTGCCTGCCCGAAAGTGTATTTGAATACGTACACCAGGAATGGCCTGCAGTGAGATCTAGTTACATAGGATACAGTGTATATTTATATACAAAGCTGGGATGTATATATATATACTAAATACACTGCAGCTAACTGAATCAACTGCCTGCCTGAAGTAGATTAGAAACAGTACACCAGGAACGGTCTGCAGTGAGATCTAGCTAAACTGGATACAGTGTATATACAAAGCCAGGATGTATATACAGTATCTGACAAAATTGAGTACCCCCTCACATTTTTGTAAATATTTTATTATATCTTTTCATGTGACAACACTGAAGAAATGACACTTTGCTACAATGTAAAGTAGTGAGTGTACAGCTTGTATAACAGTGTAAATTTACTGTGCCTTCAAAATAACTCAACACACAGCCATTAATATCTAAACTGCTGGCAACAAAAGTGAGTACACCCCTAAGTGAAAATGTCCAAATTGAGCCCAAAATGTCAATATATTGTGTGGCCACCATTATTTTCCAGCACTGCCTTAACCCTCTTGGGCATGGAGTTCACCAGAGCTTCACAGGTTGCCGCTAGAGTCCTCTTCCACTCCTCCATGATGACATCATGGAGCTGGTGGATGTTGGAGACCTTGCGCTCCTCCACCTTCCATTTGAGGATGCCCCACAGATGCTTAATAGGTTTTAGGTCTGGAGACATGCTTGGCCAGTCATTCACCTTTACCCACAGCTTCTTTAGCAAGGGAGTGGTCATCTTGGAGGTGTGTTTGGGGTTATTATTGGAATACTGCCTTGCAACCCAGTCTCTGAAGGGAGGGGATCATGCTCTGCTTCAGTATGTCACAGTACATATTGGCATTCACAATTCCCTCAATGAACTGTAGCTCCCCAGTGTTGACAGCACTCAGGCAGCCCTAGACCATGACACTCCCACCACCATGCTTGATTGTAGGCAAGACACACTTGTCTTTGTACTCCTTACCTGGTTGCTGCCACACACGCTTGACACCTTCTGAACCAAATAAGTTTATCTTGGTCTCATCAGACTACATGACATGGTTCCAGTAATCCATGTCCTTAGTCTGCTTGTCTTCAGCAAACTGTTTGTGGGCTTTCTTGTGCATCATCTTTAGAAGAGGCTTCTTTCTGGAAGGACAGCCATGTAGACCAATTTGATGCAGTGTGCAGCGTATTGTCTGAGCACTGACAGGCTGACCCCCCACCCCTTCAACCTTTGCAGCAATGCTGGCAGCACTCATACATATGTTTATTTCCCAAAGACAACCTCTGGATATGACGCTGAGCACATGCACTCAACTACTTTGGTCAACCATGGCGAGGTCTGTTCTGAGTGGAACCTGTCCTGTTAAACCGCTGTATGGTCTTGGCCACCATACTGCAGCTCAGTTTCAGGGTCTTGACAATATTCTTATAGCCTAGGCCATCTTTATGTAGAGCAACAATTCTTTTTTTTCAGATCCTCAGAGTTCTTTGCCATGGGGTGCCATGTTGAACTTCCAGTGACCAGTATGACAGAGTGAGAGCGATAACACCAAATTTAACACACCTGCTTCCTATTCACACCTGGACAGTTTCACTTAGGGGTGTACTCACTTTTGTTGCCAGTGGTTTAGACATTATTGGGTGTGTGTTAATTTATTTTAAAGGGACAGCAAATTTACATTGTTATACAAGCTGTACACTCAATAATTTACATTGTAGCAAAGTGTAATTTCTTCAGTGTTGTCACATGAAAAGATATAATAAAATATTTACAAAAATGCGAGGGGTGTACTCACTTTTGTGAGATACTATATATATACAAAATACACTGCAGCTAATTGAATCAACTGCCTGCCTGAAGTAGATTAGAAACAGTACAGCAGGTATGGTCTGCAGTAAAATCTAGCTAAACTGGATACAGTGTATATATTGTGACAGTACAGTTCCATGTCCTAGTAATTGTCGCCCGGGGTTATCAAATAGGCAGGTTGAGGGGCTCCAGGGGTATTTAATGTGGAGGAATCTGTTCTATCAGTTTCCTCCAAAGTTTGTAAAATCAATTTGGGGACCTGGAGCCCGGAGATTCCATAGCGTTATGGGTGGGACGGAATCTCCAATCCTGGGACCGGGTTTTGGGAACATCCAGGAGTCTGGGTGGTTGATTGTGTAGGTGGGTCCTGGGCTTATAGCAGAGTCAGGATTAGGGTTCTAGGCTCCACCCAGAGAGACAGGAGGTCTCCAGGAGTCCAGAGAGTGCAGGTGTGCACTAGTGAAAGCCAGAGATCCAAGTCTGAGGATCAGAGCAGTGAGGGGCTGCTTTCTAGATAGACGCTGTGTGCGTTGAAGCTGTGTGCATCTAAGGAGACAGATGAGAGCCTCAAGTGGAAGGCCTGAGCAGCAAGGAAGCTGAAAAAAGGTACAGTAGTTGTACGGGAACCCTGTTATATGGCCAAGAGGGCTGAAGCGTAAAGCCTAAGTGGCAGTACTACTGAAGAGAGCCAGGTGGCTTGGCATTTTTTCATTTGTTGTTGTTTTTGGGAGAACCCCTGTGTGGGCATCCAAGTGCATGTATGAATGTTCCTTTATTTTATTCCTTTTAATAAACGTGGGCTACCATGCCCTTAAACTAAAGTTCCTGTTCGCTGTGAAACTCACTGAAAAGGCATCTACCACTGAGCTAGACATCCCCCAATGTCACAATATACATATGTACACAAAGCCGGGATGTATGTATATATATATATATATATATATATATACACAAAATACACTGCAGCTAACTGAATCAACTGCCTGCCTGAAGTGGATTAGAAACAGTACAGCAGGAACGGTCTGCAGTGAGATCTAGCTAACTGAATGAACTGCCTGCTCAGTTAATGAAATGTCTCTCTCTCTCTCTCTCTCTCTCTCTCTCTCTCTCTCTCTCTCTCTCTCTCTCTCTCTCTCTCTCTCTCTCTCTCTCTCTCTCTCTCTCTCTCTCTCTCTCTCTCTCTCTCTCTCTCTCTCTCTCTCTCTCTCTGGGGCTTGGACTTAACCCCCTGAGCACCCTGCCTTTGGCCAATTATGGCTCTCTTTGCTTACGGCGCTGTGATTGGCCAAAGCATGCGGGTCATAGTGCATGCTTGGCCAATCATCAGCCAGCAATGCAGTGCATCATGGTTCGTGATGCGCCACTCGCATTTGGTGCGAACGCCCCATAATGTTCGATCTTCGTCGAACGATTGAACAGCCGATGTTCGAGTTGAACTTATGTTTGACTCGAACTAGTGCAATCAATAGTAGCCTACCATTTTTATAATACACGTAGATATCCTACATTTTATATGATACATAGAGTTTGGACCACTGTTCAACAAGACACTCAATATGAGGGATATACTCAATATATGCCCATATGGAATAATCTACAATTGCCTGAAGTGGCGAAGCTTGCAAATTTTGATTTGTGGAGAAAGTGTGGTATTTCGCTTCTTATGCCCTGTACACACTGGCGGACTTTTCGGCAACAAAGGTCCGACAGTCTTTCCGACGGACTTTCGACAGACTTTTGACGGACTCCCGAAGGACTTTCGAATGAACGGGCTTGCCTACACACGATCACACCAAAGTCCGAGGGATTCGTACGTGAGGATGTACGACCGGACTAAAATAAGAAAGTTCATAGCCAGTAGCCAAAAGCTTCCCTAGCTTCGGTTTTTGTCCGTCGGACTAGCATACAGACGAGTGGATTTCTTGATAGGAACTGGGTCCGGCGGAGTTCCGATGTAAAGATTTGAAACATGTTCCAAATCTAAAGTCCGTCAGATTTTCAACAGAAACAGTCCGCTGAAGGCCTGATGAAGCCCACACACGGTCGGATTGTCCGCCGGATTCGGTCCGTCGAACCATTCCGGTCGAAAAGTCAGCTCGTGTGTACAGGGAATAAGCCAACTTTATGATAATAATGTTTTATAATCATTTGATAAATTGGCAGCGAAATATCTTTATCTAATATCTTTATTTAAATATAATTTATCTAATAAATTATTTTTTCAATATTTACATCTACGGCATGCTTTGCAAAGCCAAGCAAGGACCTTTTTATTCTAAACACTGGAAATCTTTCTAGCTACCATAAACATATTATAAGATCTTGTGTGGAAAGCTGCTAGCACTGATCATGTCCCATATGACTGTGCAATCAGCATAAAATAAGAGTGGTGCGCTAACCTGTACTAATTATTGTTTCCCTGTCTACTTCCACATAAATATACACTCTAGAATATACAGTATCTATAGCAAAACAAATATATAAAGTGCTCTAGTGACAAAACTAATTATCCATAAAGTGACTCTGTGCAACAGTTTAATGCAACGTAGAAAAATAATAACATCATCAAGAAAGTCCATTGTTTAAGTGCTCAAATTGTCTACACAAACGTGTTTCCAGTGCACTAAAAGTGCTATGTGTAAAGTTCTATGTTGAAAATTCATGTGAAGACATGCATTGATAGAAAATGATATATAAAGTTTATTCCAAAACTTAAAAGTCCAAAAAACTGGTGATTAGCAAGTGTGTCCTTGTGTCCACTCAGGTGCTCCCCCCTTCTGCATATGCGTGTGTGACCTTGCAATTAAGCTTGGTCAAAACACGCATATGAACCACCTCTGGGTTCAGTGTTTGTACTGGGATCCTGGGCTGGTTGCTGGCACGTTTTCCACATGTATAAAATAGGAGAGACTAGATAGTGTGATATTGTTTAAACTCTATTTATTATTAAACATTAACCCCTTATTTAGGGTACTCATATTTCATGGGTGCTATAGTGCACCACTCTTTAAAAGACCAAAGAGAATGCCGTGTCTGCTGAACTAATGTGTCCTTTCCTTGCTGAGACCAATCCACTGCCTCATGCATCGTCCTGTCCCCTCCCTAACGCATGTGGCGATACCGGGAATGTGACGTATCTTCCTCGGGGGAAATTTAATTAGACGGTTGCTATGTCAGTCAATATACAGTGTTATGGTGGCCATTTTCTTGTAGACCGCAGACACTCTTATGATGCTAATACCGCTATTAGCCTTAATGGATAACTTAGGTTCCGGACTGTTTTAATTTAATCTCTTTGTGTTCTTAGCCTTATTGGAATGTCAATACTGTAAAAACCGCTAGAGATAGGCTTACTCCTTTACTTTATAGCTCAGGACGGTGAATAGAAAAGAACACATTAACTGCAGCCATACTATGCAGGACATATCATAGGTTGGACTTGATGGACTTGTGTCAACCTCACCTACTATGTAACTATATGTAACTATGTAACTACAGTGGGGACGGAAAGTATTCAGTCTATTCACTCTTTGTTATATTGCAGCCATTTGCTAAAAATCATTTAAGTTCATTTTTTTCCTCATTAATGTACACACAGCACCCCATATTGACAGAAAAACACACAATTGTTGACATTTTTGCAGATGTATTAAAAAGAAAAACTAAAATATCACATGTTCCTAAGTATTCAGACCCTTTGCTCAGTATTTAGTAGAAGCACCCTTTTGAACTAATACAGCCATGAGTCTTTTTGGGTGGGATAGATGCAACAAGTTTTTCACACCTGGATTTGGGGATCCTCTGCCATTCCTCATTGAAGATCCTCGCCAGTTCTGTCAGGTTGGATGGTAAACGTTGGTGGACAGCCATTTTTAGGTCTCTCCAGAGATGCTCAATTGGGTTTAAGTCAGGGCTCTGGCTGGGCCATTCAAGAACAGTCACAGAGTTGTTGTGAAGCCACTCCTTCGTTATTTTAGTTGTGTGCTTAGGGTTATTGTCTTGTTGGAAGGTAAACCTTCGGCCCAGTCTCCGGTCCTGAGCACTCTGGAGAAGGTTTTCGTCCAGGATATCCCTGTACTTGGTCGCATTCATCTTTGCCTCGATTGCAACCAGTCGTCCTGTCCCTGCAGCTGAAAAACACCCCCACAGCATGATGCTGCCACCACCATGCCTCACTATTGGGACTGTATTGGACAAGTGATGAGCAGTGCCTGTTTGTCTCCACACATACCGCTTAGAATTAAGGCCAAAAAGTTCTATCTTGGTCTCATCAGACCAGAGAATCTTATTTCTCACCATCTTGGAGTCCTTCAGGTGTTGTTTTAGCAAACTCCATGCAGGCTTTCATGTGTCTTGAACTGAGGAGAGGCTTCCATTGGGCCACTCTGTCATAAAGCCCCAACTGGTGGAGGGCTGCAGTGATGGTTGACTTTCTACAACTTTCTCCCATCTCCCGACTGTATCTCTGGAGCTCAGCCACAGTGATCTTTGGGTTCTTCTTTACCTCTCTCACCAAGGCTCTTCTCCCCTGATAGCTCAGTTTGGCCAGACGGCCGGCTCTAGGAAGGGTTCTGGTCATCCCAAACGTCTTTCATTTAAGGATTATGGAGGCCACTGTACTATTAGGAACCTGAGTTAAATATATTAGTGTCACAGCAAAGGGTCTGAATACTTAGGACCATGTGATATTTCAGTTTTTATTTTATAATAAACCTGCAAAAATGTCAACAATTCTGTGTTTTTCTGTCAATATGGGGTGCTGTGTGTACATTAATGAGGAAAAAAATTAGCTTAAATGATTTTAGCAAATGGCTGCAGTATAACAAAGAGTGAAAAATTTAAGGGGGTCTGAATACTTTCTGTCCTCGCTGTATAAATCATTTGCATTGCTATACTACATAATGTCATCTTTTACTGCATATATAAAGATTATCATATCCTTTAACAAAGCTTAACATCAATATATGCCTAAAATCGCTTCTCAATATAGCTGCTCTATATATAATTAAATTAACATCCAGGGACTATTTATGTTATATTATAGACCTATTCTAAGATAATAAAATCCAGAAGATATATATAAAAATATAGATAAAATTAACATGGGGATAATACTTGTAAAATTTAATGACTAATAAAATTTTAATATATTTAATTTGAATATTTTAAATATTTTAAAGAGCAAGATTCCTCAGGGTTTGGGACTTTAAATGGATGCAAGGCAGTGGTAATATAAAAGTACAAAATTTATTTTACAAATAGAGAATCAATCAATGGTGTAACAAATGAATGGTGTAACAAATACAAATAGCTGATGATAAAAAACATCTATATAGAGGGAAACCAGCTTAAAAAAGGAGGGAGCTCGCAAAAGAATGTCAGACGGGTTTCAATTGCACTGTGAAGTGCAGATCTTCCTCAAGGACCTTGCAATTTGCACTACTCCCAATGCTGTAGTTTCCAAATATACAGTTATTTCACCAGCAGCTGAAGGAACACACTCAAATACTAGGAATGAAATATTCATCTATGCCAGACCAAGACGTGCCATCCAAAGAACACCCTGAATCTACCCATTCTCCAAGAGATTGCTCGTAGTCGCTTGTAGGGGGGGTTTGTTTAAAAACTGTCAGGATAATGTCCAGCTTAATAGTAAAGGCTTAATTAATGTGTGTATATTTCATGGACGGTATGTCTCATCCAGGAAGGGGTCTCATATTAAGCGATGGAGTAATATCCCACCTGCAACTGTATGCAATGAGACCCTAAAGTCTACATCCTTGAGGCCAATTGCTTGTAGAGTGGCCTTTGCAGCTGACGGACCACACACCTCTGTTCCATCCACGAAGGTGGTAACAATTGCCACTAATTCACTCTTGCAGTGACCCATACCTCAGTGTGATGGCCACTAGGGGCACCCATATTGGCACTACACTATATTATTAGTCACCACCTGGGTATCAAGGGTTACAAACCCACTAAAATACGCAATCATACCACTATATATTCTCAAACTTGGTTCAGTAAAAAGTCCATAGGTCACATATCATGGCAAAAACTACTCCATTTGACTACTATATTGTTAATTATTACTAAGAAAACATTTCAAATCAAGTTCTTTATTCAACCTCCCTGGCTCCAAGGAGCCTAATTGGTGTATCCACCAAGATTATTTTTTGCTAATCTCCCTTATGAAGTTAGAACCCCTCCAATGATGTTTGGGGGCCTCTATGCCCAAAATTGCATCCCTGCCGGGTTTTTATTGTGTTTGTCTCTAAAGTGCACTGATAAAAAATGTTTGTCCAAACATGCTCTTCCATTTTAACTTTTAATGCCCTTTTGGTTCTACCCACATAGATTAAATTGCAAGGGCATTTTATAGCTTATACAACTCCAATAGTGTCACATGAGATAAAATCTCTAATAGTATATGACTGTTGGGTTTTAGGGTTAATAAATGTTTTCAATTACCTGATGTTATTTGGAATCCATGTGCAACTATAACATCTGCCACAACTGTCAAAGCCCTTGGTGTCCCAAAACATCACTGGCCTGGATGGAGGTGGCTCAACAACATTATGTACTAATTTATCCCTCAAATTTGGGGCACATTTATAGACTAGCTTTGGTTTATCTGGCAAGCTTTCTCTTAATTGTTTGTCTTGTTTTAGGACCCCCCAACATTTGTTAATAATCCTCTCCCCATCTTTGTTTTGTAGATTATAGTCTAAGACTATACAGTTACCCATATGGTCATTAGTGATGTCACTTACATTTTTATTCTTTTAATAGGCTTTCCCTTTCTACATCTCTGGTTCTTCCTTTCTCTAATTCCAAAAAATCAGCCTAATATCTCTTTTCCATAAACATCTTTGTTAATCTCTCTCTGTACCTCAAAGTCTTCATTCCTAGTGCAATTCTTTTTAATTTGCATGAACTGTCCCCTGGGAATATTATTTATCCAGGGCCTATGGTGACAGCTAGAAGTGGGTATATAAGAGTTACGGTCCGTTTCCTTGAAATATGTTTTTGTTTCTATACCTCGGGGGTGTTTTCGATCTCTAGATCCAGGAAGTGTATATTATCTTTGCTGATATGCCATGATAACATAATATTACTACGATCATTGTCATTCATGGATTGTAAGAACCCTTCTTTCCTGGCCATTCCTCACGTCAGCACACAATGGGTTAGTGCCCACATGACCACCTTTTTCCTTGCTGAATAAAGGACAGCCCCTCCCCCACTGACATGTTCTTTTTTTTTTTTTTTTTTGGTCTGCTCCAGGCCATCTGTGGATTGCAGTGGTAAGCACTTTGTTTGCTGCAACGATATCCCCCCTACCGCACCACCCCTCCATGTTCAGCCACTCATGGAGTTGGAAGACCCAGAATGTTGGACAGCGTTGCATCCTGAAACTGGGTATCCCTTGTGCCGGGTTACGGGCAAAGTTGCTTAGATAGCACAAATATTTGACAGGGGTGATATTAGTAAACTATGCAATGTCACCATTGGGGTTTTCCGGTCTTGTATAGGCAGTGTGCCACTCTCCTGGCTTTGTCTTCATTCTGAGAGCGGCGGTGGATGATGTCACAGAGGGCAGGGAGACAGGAGCCACGGGGTAGCGACCGCCAGTCACCAAGCAGCAGCTTAAACAGTCTTAGAACCTCCGGACAGTAGAGGTGTAAAGTTCTGACTTAACCACTTGACGACCGCCTCACGCTGATTTACGTCAGCAGAATGGCACGGGCAGGCAAAATCGCGTACCTGGTACGTGATTGCCTTCCCATGGGCGGAGGGTCCGATTGGACCCTCCCCGGTGCCTGAGGTGGTCGCCGTTGGTCTGGGAGCGTTCAGTGATGAGGGGGAGGCCATCTGATCGTGCCCCCCCTCGTGATCGCTCCCAGCCAATGAGAATCCTCCCCTGCCTGTGTGTAGTACACACAGGCAGGGGATGTGATGTCATCTCTCCTCGGCTCGGCAGTTTCCGTTCCGGCGTCAAGGAGAGAAGACTTCACTGTGAGTGCACAACACACACACAAACAGGAGAACATGCCAGGCACACAAAAAAAAACCCTTTACCCCCCCGATCCCCCCGATCACCCCCCAATCACCCCTCCCTGTCACACTGATACCAAGCAGTATTTTGTTTTTTGTTTTCTGATTACTACATGGTGTCAGTTTGTGACAGTTACTGTGGTAGGGCAGTTACTGTTAGCCCCCTGTAGGTCTAGGGTACTCCCCTAACCCCCCCCTAATACAGTTTTAACCCCTTGATCACCCCCTGTCGCCAGTGTCGCTAAACAATCATTTTTCTGATCGCTGTATTAGTGTCACTGGTGACGCTAGTTAGGGACGTAAATATTTAGGTTATAGCGACAGGGACCCCCATATACTACCTAATAAATGTTTTAACCCCTTGATTGCTCCCTAGTTAACCCTTTCACCACTGATCACCGTATAACTGTTACGGGTGACGCTGGTTAGTTCGGTTTTTTTTTTATAGTGTCAGGGCACCCGCCGTTTATTACCGAATAAAGGTTTAGCCCCCTGATCGCCCGACGGTGATATGCATCGCCCCAGGCAGCGTCAGATTAGCGCCAGTACCGCTAACACCCACGCACGCAGCATACGCCTCCCTTAGTGGTATAGTATCTGAACGGATCAATATCTGATCCGATCAGATCTATACTAGCGTCCCCAGCAGTTTAGGGTTCCCAAAAACGCAGTGTTAGCGGGATCAGCCCAGACACCTGCTAGCACTTGCATTTTGCCCCCACCACCCAGCCCAGCCCAGCCCACCCAAGTGCAGTATCGATCGATCACTGTCACTTACAAAACACTAAACGCATAACTGCAGCGTTCGCAGAGTCAGGCCTGATCCCTGCGATCGCTAAGTTTTTTTGGTAGCATTTTGGTGAACTGGCAAGCACCAGCCCCAGGCAGCGTCAGGTTAGCGCCAGTACCGCTAACAGCCGCGCATGCACCGTACACCTCCCTTAGTGGTATAGTATCTGAACGGATCAATATCTGATCAGATCTATACTAGCGTCCCCAGCAGTTTAGGGTTCCCAAAAACGCAGTGTTAGCGGGATCAGCCCATATACCTGCTAGCACCTGCGTTTTGCCCCTCCGCCCCGGCCCAGCCCACCCAAGTGCAGTATCGATCGATCACTGACACAAAACACTAAACGCATAACTGGAGCGTTCGCAGAGTCAGACCTGATCTCTGCGATCGCTAACAGTTTTTTTTGGTAGCGTTTTGGTGAACTGGCAAGCGCCAGCAGCCTAGTACACCCCAGTCGTAGTCAAACCAGCACTGCAGTAACACTTGGTGACGTGGTGAGTCCCATAAGTGCAGTTCAAGCTGGTGAGGTGGCAAGCACAAGTAGTGTCCTGCTGCCACCAAGAAGAAGACAAACAGGCCCGTCATGCCCATAGTGCCCTTCCTGCTGCATTCGCCAATCCTAATTGGGAACCCACCACTTCTGCAGCACCCGTACTTCCCCCATTCACATCCCCAAACAAATGCAGTCGGCTGCATGAGAGGCATTTTCTTCATGTCCTCCCGAGTACCCCTACGCAACGAACCCCCCCAATAAAGATGTTGTGTCTGCAGCAAGCGCAGATATAGGCGTGACACCCGCTATTATTGTCCCTCCTGTCCTGACAATCCTGGTCTTTGCATTGGTGAATGTTTTGAACGCTACCATTCACTAGTTGAGTATTAGCATAGGGTACAGCATTGCACAGACTAGGACACACTTTCACAGGGTCTCCCAAGATGCCATCGCATTTTGAGAGACCCGAACCTGGAACCGGTTACCGTTATAAAAGTTACAGTAACAAAAACAGTGTAAAAAAAAAACACACAAAAAAATATAATATAAAAAATAATAGTTGTCGTTTTTATTGTTCTTTCTCTCTCTATTCTCTCCCTATTGTTCTGCTCTTTTTTACTGTATTCTATTCTGCAATGTTTTATTGTTATTATGTTTTATCATGTCTGCTTTTCAGGTATGCAATTTTTTATACTTTACCGTTTACTGTGTTTTATTGTTAACCATTTTTTTGTCTTCAGGTACGCCATTCACGACTTTGAGTTATACCAGAATGATGTCTGCAGGTTTAGGTATCATCTTGGTATCATTCTTTTCAGCCAGCAGTCGGCTTTCATGTAAAAGCAATCCTAGCGGCTAATTAGCCTCTAGACTGCTTTTACAAGCAGTGGGAGGGAATGCCCACCCCATCGTCTTCCGTGTTTTTCTCTGGCTCTCCTGTCTCAACAGGGAACCTGAGAATGCAGCCGGTGATTCAGCCAGCTGACCATAGAGCTGATCAGAGAACAGAGTGGCTCTAAACATCTCTATGGCCTAAGAAACCGGAAGCTACGAGCATTCTATGACTTAGATTTCGCCGGATGTATACAGCGCCATTGGGAAATTGGGAAAGCATTTTATCACACCGATCTTGGTGTGGTCAGATGCTTTGAGGGCAGAGGAGAGATCTAGGGTCTAATAGACCCCAATTTTTTCAAAAAAGAGTACCTGTCACTACCTATTGCTATCATAGGGGATATTTACATTCCCTAAGATAACAATAAAAATGATTTAAAAAAAAAATGAAAGGAACAGTTTAAAAATAAGATAAAAAAGCAAAAAAATAATAAAGAAAAAAAAAAAAAAAAGCACCCCTGTCCCCCCCTGCTCTCGCGCTAAGGCGAACGCAAGCGTCGGTCTGGCGTCAAATGTAAACAGCAATTGCACCATGCATGTGAGGTATCACCGCGAAGGTCAGATTGAGGGCAGTAAGTTTAGCAGTAGACCTCCTCTGTAAATCTAAAGTGGTAACCTGTAAAGGCTTTTAAAGGCTTTTAAAAATGTATTTATTTTGTTGCCACTGCACGTTTGTGCGCAATTTTAAAGCATGTCATGTTTTGGTATCCATGTACTCGGCCTAAGATCATCTTTTTTATTTCATCAAACATTTGGGCAATATAGTGTGTTTTAGTGCATAAAAACTTAAAGTGTGTTTTTTCCCCAAAAAATGCGTTTGAAAAATCGCTGCGCAAATACTGTGTGAAAAAAAAAAATGAAACACCCACCATTTTAATCTGTAGGGCATTTGCTTTAAAAAAAATATATAATGTTTGGGGGTTCAAAGTAATTTTCTTGCAAAAAAATTTTTTTCATGTAAACAAATGTCAGAAGGGGCTTTTGTCTTCAAGTGGTTAGAAGAGTGGGTGATGTGTGACATAAGCTTCTAAATGTTGTACATAAAATGCCAGGACAGTTCAAAACCCCCCCAAATGACCCCATTTTGGAAAGTGGACACCCCAAGCTATTTGCTGAGAGTCATGTTGAGTCCATGGAATATTTTATATTGTGACACAAGTTGCGGGAAAGAGACAAATTTTTTTTTTTTTTTGCACAAAGTTGTCACCTAATGATATATTGCTCAAACATGCCATGGGAATATGTGAAATTACATCCCAAAATAAATTCTGTTGCTTCTCCTGAGTATGGGAATACCACATGTGTGAGACTTTTTGGGAGCCTAGCCGCGTACGGGACCCCGAAAACCAAGCACCGCCTTCAGGCTTTCTAAGGGCGTAAATTTTTGATTTTATTCTTCACTGCCTATCACGGTTTCGGAGGCCATGGAATGCCCAGGTGGCACAAAACCCCCCCAAATGACACCATTTTGGAAAGTAGACACCCCAAGTTATTTGCTGAGAGGTATAGTGAGTATTTTGCAGACCTCACTTTTTGTCACAAAGTTTTAAAAATTGAAAAAAGAAAAAAAATGTTTTTTCTTGTCTTTCTTCATTTTCAAAAACAAATGAGAGCTACAAAATACTCACCATTCCTCTCAGCAAATAGCTTGGGGTGTCTACTTTCCAAAATGGGGTCATTTGGGGGGGTTTTGTGCCACCTGGGCATTCCATGGCCTCCGAAACTGTGATAGGCAGTGAAGAGTGAAATAAAAATTTTACACCCTTAGAAATCCTGAAGGCGGTGATTGGTTTTCGGGGCCCCGTACGCAGCTAGGCTCCCAAAAAGTCCCACACATGTGGTATCCACATACTCAGGAGAAGCAGCTAAATGTATTTTGGGGTGCAATTCTACATATGCCCATGGCCTGTGTGAGCAATATATCATTAAGTGACAACTTTGTGCAAAAAAAAAAAAAAAGTGTCACTTTCCCGCAACTTGTGTCAAAATATAAAATATTCCATGGACTCAACATGCCTCTCAGCAAATAGCTTGGGGTGTCTACTTTCCAAAATGGGGTCATTTGGGGGGGTTTTGTGCCATCTGGGCATTTTATGGCCTTCGAAACTGTGATAGGTAGTGAGGAGTGAAATCAAAAATGTACGCCCTTAGAAACCCTGAAGGCGATGATTGGTTTTCGGGGCCTGTATTTTGGGGTGCAATTCCACATAGGCCCATGGCCTGTGTGAGCAATATATCATTTGGTGACCACTTTTTGTAATTTTTTTTTTTTTTTTTTTTTGTCATTATTCAATCACTTGGGACAAAAAAAAAAAATATTCAATGGGCTCAACATGCCTCTCAGCAATTTCCTTGGGGTGTCTACTTTCCAAAATGGGGTCATTTGGGGGGGTTTGTACTGCCCTGCCATTTTAGCACCTCAAGAAATGACAAAGGCAGTCATAAACTAAAAGCTGTGTAAATTCCAGAAAATGTACCCTAGTTTGCAGACGCTATAACTTTTGCGCAAACCAATAAATATACGCTTATTGACATTTTTTTACCAAAGACATGTGGCCGAATACATTTTGGCCTAAATGTATGACTAAAATTGAGTTTATTGGATTTTTTTTATAACAAAAAGTAGAAAATATAATTTTTTTTCAAAATTTTCGGTCTTTTTCCATTTTATAGCGCAAAAAATAAAAATGGCAGAGGTGATCAAATACCATCAAAAGAAAGCTCTATTTGTGGGAAGAAAACAACGCAAATTTTGTTTGGGTACAGCATTGCATGACCGCGCAATTAGCAGTTAAAGCGACGCAGTGCCAAATTGGAAAAAGTCCTCTGGTCCTTAAGCAGCATAATGCTCCGGTCCTTAAGTGGTTAATACTTGAATGTATCTATAGCTGACCTCTGAGCGAATTCAGTTATCTGATTATCTAATCTGTTATTTAACACCATGTTGTATGTCAGTTTGATGCAATGTTTTATCCAAATGAAATGTATATGTTCTGGACTTTGTAATGGCAAATATATTCCTCACAAAGTTTTTATTTGAGATAGGAAATAAAAACAAAAAAAAACCAAAAACAGTCTTAGAGCTGGCAGAGGAATTGATTTCTCTCCTCTCTCTGTGCTCCTGCCAGTTTTCTCTTGTGTGGTAAAGACTTGTTGCTGTTTGCTCCCCTGCTGTGCTGTGTGTTCCTGGGGGTTAGACAGTCTGACTGGTTTTGTCTTCGATTCTGTGTCTCCTGTCTGCCTCTGGAAGGTTGTCTGACCTCACCTGCTGCTGCTTAACCAAGTAGATAAAAGCGGATGGGTCTTAAAGAGACAAGGTACCTGTTTTTTTCTTGGTGACAGAATTATGTTTTTTTTCCATGGTTTTTTTTGCACATATGAGCTCTCCACACCTCTCAGTGGCACAGAAGATTAGCGAAGGTACGAGGGGGTGGCATGGGACATATCTTCAAAAGAGTGCTTAAGGAATGCAGTATGGTGTTCTGCATGATTTTAGGAGCAGAAGCCCTAAACTCAAACACTCCAGAAAATCTAAGACCCACCAATGGTCATCCCCTGACCAGAACAATATGCATTCCTCACATTCCTGCACAGGGTGGCTTTTATGCTCCTCAAGCAGCTCAAGTGGCAATGGCTCATATGCGTTTACATCAGCACAATAGAAAATGCCTTGCCCAGCCCTGTAGCAAACAGCGGCCATTAATCAGCATGGATTGCCTCAAATGCCAATGGATAAGGAACGGGCAAGATCTAGGCCCAACCATCGCAAACGCACGCAGATATTTCTAAATGTGAAAAAGGAAGAACTTCTTTTCCCATAATGACGAAGTTAAAAGCTCATTGATGAAAAATGGGAGAGATGTAGTAAAAAGACCAATTTACAGTAAAGGTCTCCAAGCTTTATCCAATGAAGCTGGCTTATGCATGTTTAAGCAACGCACTTCCAGGAGTGGATAGGGTCTGCCAGCATCAGGTGCGCAAGTGTCTTTGCCTTTTAGGCCCGGTTCACACTTGTGCGATACCAAACCTCGCACAGACATCGCATGTAATTCGCAGCGCACTGCCGTTCACATTACATGCGATGTCTGTGCGGTGCGATATTAGCCATAGAGATAGTATGGCTGATATCGCACCGCATTCGGTGCAAACACGCACATGACCCTTTTTTCTGTTCGGACCAGAATCGGATCGCATGTGTGTTCACACATATGCGATCTGATTCATGTCCGAACTGTCAGTTCGCAGTGCCATATGCAAGCTGAACTGGGGGTGTCGTTAACAATGTATTGACACTCCCCAGCGATTCGCATATGGCAGTGTGAACTGACATGCGAGTCAGTGTGATGCGGGAACCCGCAGTGGATTCGCAGTGTTCTTGCATTGCATCAGTGTGAACCGGGCCTTAATACCTTTAGGAATCCCACGGGTTGAAAAATGTACTTAAGGCTGGTTCACACTGGATGCAGTCCAATGCACTTTTATTAGAGTCAAAAATGCATGAACAGTGTTTACCATGGATTCCAATGGTCTACATCACACGTGCTACGTGTTCCAGTACAGTCAGCTAAAGGAGAACAAGTTTCATTTTTTCTCTATGAAACGTATCTATAACATGGCAAACGCATTGAAAAAGCACCTGAACACCTCAAAAGTGGGCATGCAGAAAAACCTCTTCAACTCAGAATTGTAGTGAACTGGCCTGCAGACTTGCAGAAATTGTATACTGTGACAGGTTTCTGCCTGTGGACTAGCGGCAGCGCTGTGATGTTTAAAGCATTAAGAAATTGCCTTTAATTCAAGTGGAACCTGCAGCAGTGGGCATGGTTCGGGAGGACTGCTGACTTTTGGCCGAGGCTTCAATAGACCTAGTTCTAGGACTGGCACATTCAGTCACAGCCATGAGAGCCATGAGAGCTTTGTGCTTGCGCCACTGGAGGATGCATAATGCTTCCACACAAGCCCTTTGTAACATTCTCCATAATAGGTGGTTGTTGTTGGCAAAGTGCTAGACGAAGTGAGTGACAGATGAAATGTCCAGAATGTGGTCACAGTCTAACAAGAGGAAGCAGCCATCTTTTTCTCAAATCGGTCGATCTTCAGAAGGGTTCAGGAGGCCAAATCTAATAGGCCAGGCTGAAATTTACCAGATCACAATGAAGGGGGCTCAAACTTCCTGTGTACATATAATCCAATCCAGAGCAGGTTGCTAGACACTTGGAAAGTCTTTTGAAGGTGGGCCCATCTAGTGTCTTCCAGTGGGAGCCAGGATAGCCTCCTTTTTTGAGGGATGGGGATGACAAACATCAAAGATAGCTGGGAGTATAATCACTAAATCCTTTCATGACCAACAGATCTCAAGAAGAAAGACTTACTGCAAGATTACGTATAAGAATTATACTGCAACAAGTCCATAGTGCTGGTGCCACTAAAATAACAAATCAGGGGGTTTCTCCCCATTCTTTCTAATACCCAAGGCTTCAGGAGCTTTCCATGCTGTCTGGGTTTGAAGAAATTGAATGGGTACACAACAAAAGGTTCAAGATCGAATCCGTGCAAACAGTCATGGTGATAGTTCAGCCTGAGGACTAGGGATGGGCTGAACACCCCCCTGTTCGATTCGAACACGCGAACACCATTAAAGTCTATGGGACACATACAAAGTTACATACATAGTAGGTGAGGTTGAAAAAAGACACAAGTCCATCAAGTCCAACCTATGTGTGTGATTATGTGCCAGTATTTCATTACATATCCCTGTATGTTGCTGTCATTCAGGTGATTATCTCATAGTTTCTTGAAGCTATCAATGCTCCCCGCTGAGACCACCGCCTGTGGAAGGGAATTCCACATCCTTGCCGCTCTTACAGTAAAGAACCCTCTACATAGTTTAAGGTTAAACCTCTTTTTTTCTAATTGTAATGAGTGGCCACGAGTCTTATTAAACTCTCTTCTGCGAAAAAGTTTTATCCCTATTGTGGGGTCACCAGTACAGTATTTGTAAATTGAAATCATATCCCCTCTCAAGCGTCTCTTCTTCATAAAGAATAAGTTCAGAGCTCGCAACCTTTCCTCATAACTAAGATCCTCCAGACCCTTTATTAGCTTTGTTGCCCTTCTTTGTACTCGCTCCATTTCCAGTACATCCCTCCTGAGGACTGGTGCCCAGAACTGGACAGCATACTCCAGGTGCGGCGGGAGAATTATCGTTTTATCTCTGGAGTTGATCCCCCTTTTAATGCATGCCAATATTCTGTTTGCTTTATTAGCAGCACGAACATGAAAAATCAAAAACGCTAATTTTAAGGGTTAATATGCAACCTATTGTCATAAAAAGTGTTTGGGGACCTGGGTCCTGCCCCAGGGGACATGTATCAATGCAAAAAAAAGTTTTAAAAACAGCCATTTTTTCAGGAGCAGTGATTTTAATAATGCTTAAAGTGAAACAATAAAAGTAAAATATTCCTTTAAATTTCATACCTGGGGGGTGTTTATAGTATGCCTGTAAAGTAGCACATGTTTCCCGTGTTTATAACAGTCCAAGAGCAAAATGACATTTCTTTTTTTTTTCTTTTTAAATATTCTTTATTAGATTATTCATATTACAAAAGAAAATAGAAAACATTAATTTTTTCACCTATAACCCTTCCCCGTCCACCCACCCCTATCCCTAGACTATATAAAAAAAAAAAAAAAAAAGGTTGCATGAGCATCCTCTTGTGCTATCATCACATCAACTACTAATCCTTGATTCGCTGGTTCTCCTTTATATCTGCACAGTGCTGACGGGCGGTCCACTTCCTTAGGTACGTTTCAAGCTAGGTCCAGATCAGGGAGCTATACCTGACCACTGTAACCAAGAGCTCCAAATTTTTATAAATTTGTCATAACTACTTCTCCTGGTGTAAACTGTTTTTTCTGTCCATACTAGCTTATCCACTGTCCTAAGCCAGTCTTCTATAGTTGGAGGCATACTGGATAGCCAGGACTGTGCTATTAATTTCCTAGCTTGGTAAAGGCACCTTCCTATAGCTATTTTCTTACTATTGCATTCCACACTTTCCCCAAGCAGGCCAAGGATACAAACCCTGGCCTCCTGTTTCAACTTGGTTTTAAACCTAGTTTCTATAATCCTAATTATCTCTGACCAGTACCTTACCAGCCTTGGACACCTCCATACCATGTGTATTAAATCACCAGTATCCAAACATCTAGGACATTTGTCATCCAGTCTGCGGCCGAACCTAAACAATCTTTTAGGGGTATAATAAGCCCTGTGTATCAGAAAAAGATGTGACACCTGTTGCGATAGGGAGATCGACACCAATGGACTAGCCTTCAAAATTCCCTTCCACTGACTGTCAGTTATCTCCCCCACCTCCCCTGCCCATCCTTCCCTGGCGCCCAGAGTCGTTTGCAGATATTTGTCCATTTACCATTGCTATCAGACCCTTAGTGGAGGTTGCTCTAATGATTTTATTTAGGAGTGGTGCATTGCACCATTCTAATGGGCAGCTACTAAATTGACTGTTGAGTGCATGCCTGATCTGCAAGTAGGTAAAAAAGGTGTTATTTGGAATGCCGTATTCACACCTTAGTTCAATAAACGATTTCAAATTTTTACCTTCAAATAACTGCACCAATCTACGAATTCCGTGGCGGACCCATATCCAGTTTTTTTCTAACGTTAACAACTCCCTCAAACCCCTGTTATCTCATATGGGCGAGAATTCAGTATAGCCTCCGTACCCCATAATCCTCTAGGTGGTCTGCCAGACTTTAATGAGCAATTTATATGTTGGAGACCCCTCCCGGAATATCCCAGCCTCTAGTGCCTCTGCCAGAGAGCCGTATGGGACATCCTGCATCATAAGTTTCGCGTTGGAGTTCGATCGGCCCTGATTTTCGCAGCCTCCTAGATGTTGTAGTTGTGCCGCCAGGAAATAGCTATAGGGATGGGGTACTGTCAGTCCCCCATCCCCGACAGGGCGCTGGAGAGTTTGTAATTTGATCCTTGCCTGCCCTTTCTTCCATATTATTTCTCTAAATATAACGTTTAATTTATGAAACCAAGTATTCCCAATCCAAACTGGGGAATTGTGAAGTACGTATAATAATTTTGGCATCCAAACCATCTTGATCAAATTAACTCTCCCTGCCAGGGATAGCGGGAGTTGGCACCAAATAGCACTTTTCCTTCTAAATTTTTCCAGTAAAGGGACTAGATTGTCTCCAATATACTGTGCCGGGTCAGTTGAAATAACTATCCCCAGATAGCGCATCTTCTCCACTACCCTCAATCTCGGCAAACTACCCCTTTGAATATTACGTGACGAGTCTAGTGGGAGCACTGTTGATTTTTCCCAATTAACCATCAGGCCCGATGACCTTCCAAATCTTTCCACCAGCTGTATTGCTTTTTCAAGAGAAGGTCCGTATCCCCAAGAAAAATCAGCACATCATCAGCGTAGAGTGCCACTTTTTCCGACCCATTCCTCTCTCCAAATCCTTGTATTCCAGGCGAGTGTCTTATTACCTCTGCTAATGGCTCCATTGCCAGCGCAAACAGCAGGGGCGAAAGTGGACACCCCTGCCTCGTCCCTCTCTCAAGGGATAGCCACTTCGTATATTCACTATTTATCTTTAACCTATCTTTTGGATAGAAGTACAAGGTCTTCACCCACTTGATAAATTTCAGGCCAAACCTGAACTTCTCCAGTACCCACCAGAGATACTCCCACTCCAGGCCATCGAACGCCTTGGCAATATCCAAAGCGAGGACTGCTCTCGAGCTCCTAATCCCTGCCGGGGACTGGAGGTTCAGGTATGCCCTTCTGATGTTAATACTAGTGGATCTACTTGGGATAAACCCAGACTGGTCTGGGTGTACTAGCTCTAATATATACCTCTTTAGCCTAATGGCCATTATTTTTGCCAATATTTTTATGTCCGAGCATAATAGCGAAATGGGTCTATATGATGCTGCTTCAAGATGGTCTTTCCCCTTCTTCTTTATCAGGACTATATTGATTTCAGTCATCAAAGCTGGCAGAGCACCTTCTGTAATCACCCAATTCAATGTCTTTAGGAGTTCTGGGATTAATGCCTCCCCAAAGTACTTATAGATTTCCACAGGCAGGCCATCAGGACCTGGGGCTTTCTGGTTGGGCATATCTACCATTGCTTGCTGTACTTCCTCAAAAGTTATGGGGGAGTCCAGGCTGGCCCTTTCACTTTCAGAAAGGTGTGGCAGACTAACACCCTCTAAGAAGTTCTCTATCTCTCTTACTTCCAGTTGTTGTTGCGATTTATATAGGTTGCTATAGTATTCAAAGAATACCTTTTTAACCATCAAGGGGTCCGACGTAGCTGCCCCGCTAGGAGTTTGTATCACAGCTATCGTTGAGGAGGGCGAATTAGTATCAGCTAATAGTGCCAACATACGACCCACTTTTTCACCCTCCTCAAAGTATCTCCGCCTTTGGAATAGTCTCTTGTTTTCAGCATTTTTGAGCATATCCATCTTGTACTCCTGCTGCTTTTCTACCCAAAGCTGCTGTTTTCCTGGACATGGGTCCGCCACGTATTGTTTTTCTAGATCTAACACCTCTCTCCTAATTTGCTCCCCTTTTTCTCTTGTTTGTCTCTTAACCCGTGTTATATTCTGTAGGAGGATACCCCTCAGAAATGCTTTGAGGGAGTCCCAGACCATCCCCTGCGACGCCGAGCCTGAATTAATTAACACAAATTCATTTATTTTTTCCGATATGTCCTCTTTTTTTTCCCATTAATCTCCAGCCATATAGGGTTTAATGCCCATATTCTCTCATTATTTCTATTATGGATGTTTATCGCCAGCATCAAAGGAGAATAGTCCGATATCCCTCTCGGCCTATACTCTATTTTTCCTATAAGGGGACGCGCCCCCTTATTTCCCACTGCCATATCTATGTGAGAGAGAGTTTGATGCGACTCCGAGTAGCTCGAGTACTGCCGCTCCTCTGGGTTACGGATTCTCCAGAGGTCGCACCACCCAATCTCTTCGAACAGCTGGGTAAGCCGACCTTCAATTGCTCTATTCTCCCTTGCTCTTGGAGGGAACCTGTCTATTTTCCCATTAAGTACCATGTTGAAGTCACCCACCATTATAAGTGGGATATCACCTTTGTCCTCGACATATTCTAAGAGGCAATATAAGATCTCCATCTTGAAGGGAGGGGGAATATACACATTAGCTATGACAAAAGGTTTACCCTCTATTGTACAAAATAAAAAGACATAACAGCCCAGTGGATCGGTCCTAACATCCCTGCAGGAGAACACCATCCCATTTTTAACCAGTATACATACTCCTCTCGAGTAGGAGGTATGCACTGAATGATATTGTGCTTGAAACTTTTTGTTCCAAATTAAGGATTTAGAGTCATTGGTGAGGTGAGTCTCCTGCAAGCACACCAGGCCCGCTCCCAGTGCCTCCAGCTCTAAAAGTACAGTAGATCTTTTGATGGGGTCTCCCATGCCCCGAATATTCCATGAAATGATTCCTACCATACTAACCCTCCTTTAAGTTATAAGTATGTATACAAATAAATAAATATACATATAAATAAAATAAAATAAATATACATATACGATGTGTGAAATAACTATACATCTTCCAGCACCAAAAAAAGGAAGAGAGAGAGGAAGAGAAAAAAAAAAGAGAAACAGTATGGTATTAAACACTAAAACCTCCTTAGTTAAACCCACCGGTGTCAAATATTTATTTACAAGCTCATATTCCAAAATTCCCATCCCTTTTGAACCTACCAGGTTTTCCTTTACTATTTAAAAAAGTGTGAATAAATTTTACAAAAAAGCCTTGTGATGATTTTCTCTTAACCCTCTGTGCATTTATTACTAGTGTATGGCAACCTTTTAATTTTGAATAAGTTTTCCCTGATTCTTTACCCTTGTGCCCCTCCCCCCCCCCTCCCCCCTGCCATTCTTGCTACCCTAGGAGCATTACTTGTGACCCATTTAACCCTCGCAACCAGCTCGTTCCCCAACTCCTTTCCTCTCTTCCTCAACCAGCCGGAGACAAAGGAAAAAAAAAATTTCCCCTAATTGACTCTTCTCCCCCCCTCGCTGTGCTCCCCCCCCCCCCCTATCACCATTAGCACTATAACCTCCCAAACAAACATCCCCCTCCTGTTGTAAACTCTCATATACCTTTTTCTCCAACACACCAAACACCTCCCCCCCCTCCAGCCCCTGCTGCCAAAAAAAAAAAGGGGAAAAAAATTTTTTTTATCAACTATTGTGATTCCAACCCTACGAGTTCTTTTTATTTTCTTCCAGCCATTTTGTGGCCTTTTCAGCAGAGTCAAAAAATTGTGTCCCTCCTGGAGCATCAATATGTAGTCGCGCAGGGTAAAGCAATGCATAAGATATTTTCATATTTCTCAAGTTGCGCTTAATTTCAGCAAATCCTGCTCTTTTCTTTTGCAGATCTGGGGAGTAATCCGGGTAAATTGAAATTCTAGGGGTGTGACCGGATGAGAGGGTGAACGGAGGTGTGTGTCTCTCCACGCTCCAGCTCCCTGCTGCTGCCCATGTTACTCATGCTGGTTTGATCTGAATTCCGAACCCTCTACTGCCTGAGACTCTTGCATCTTCTTTGCTATTTTTCTGGCTCTGCTCTAACTCCGTGGAAGCATCCTTACCTGGTGGACCCCGGCGCGGAAGGGGGAAACGGCTGGTAGCAGCGGGGCAGTTCGGCTCCCCTGTGTGGATAAGCCGAGCTGATTGTGTACATCAGGTTTGTGCGGTCGCCTGGCAACACACTACGCTCTCGCGGGAGCTGGAGCTTCACGCGCACTGACGGGGAAGAGAAGCGACGGCGTACAGGCTGACTTGCATGGGGAATCGATAGAACTGGCAGCACGTAGGACGGAGCCCGGGACAACAGGGGGGTTCGCTGGAGGGGCTTGACCGGGCCGAGGGCTGGCTGAAATCGCTTTGGAGCAATTACAAGGTAATAACCAGAAATGTCCCCCTTTCTTGGTATCATGAGGAGCTATTGATTAGCAAGAACTTACTGCTGAATGTTATTGTTTCTCTCTCTCCAACCTGTATTTTGCCCTTGATCCTTTGATTCTTGAATAGTACTTTTTTGCTTATTGGGGAACAGCGAAATAAGGGGTTCAATATTGGGCACCCTTCCTGGCACAGCTTATCAGGATTGCTGACAGATATACTAAGACAAATAAAATGACCAAAAAAAAGGGAGACTCCTTCGCATTCTCCAGCTAAAGGTGCTCAGCAATCCCAAGAGAAGACGGGAAGTATGGGGGATAGAAAGAGCTTAAGTAAAACTACATCAGCATTATTAACAACTACGAAAGCGGCGAATAAAAAAAAGCCCTGAAAGGGACCCCCCGGGAAAGACAAGTGAAGTTAATCTTGGTATTGAAATGCCCAGTGAGACCGAACCCACATTGAAAGAGGTTCTGAGCGCAGTTAATGCTTGCAGGGGATCACTGAGCGATTTATGCGATCAGCTAAGAGGCCTTAAAGAAGAATTGGGTTCTATGAGTCAAGAATTACAGAAAACCGTGGAAAGAACTTCTAATTTGGAGGAGAGATTAAGCCAAGTAGAGGAAATTTTACATCCCATGAGGCAAGAATTTAGAATGATGCAGACCCAGCTGGATTCTTATAAAAGTAAAATGGATGAAATGGAGAACCGACTCCGCAGACAAAATGTGAGGGTACTAGGCCTCCCAGAAGGAAGCGAGGGATCCTGTCCAGAAGCTTTACTGGAGAGGTGGCTTAGAGAAACTTTTGGTGCGGAGACTTTTTCTCATTTTTTTGCCATTGAATGAAAGGGCTCACAGGGTGCCTACTAGGTTGAGCTCTCCAGGCTCCCGCCCCAGGCGATTAATCTTGAAGCTGTTTAGTTACAGGGACAAGATAGTACTAATGCAGAAAGCCAGGGAAAAGGGAGACATTTAAAAAAAAAACAAAATTACATTTCTAAAGGAAAAAAAAGTCATTTAAAAGTGCTAGCGCTAGTGTCGGCTATTAATGAATTGTCGGTCCTGACAATACACATAAAAGTCATTGAAAGTCATTGAAAAATTTAAAAAAAAATGCGTGGGGGTCCCCCAAAATTCCATTACCAGGCCCTCCAGGTCTGGTATGGATATTAAGGGGAACTCCGCACTAAAATAAAAAAAAATGGCGTGGGGTTCCCCCCAAAAATCCATATGGATTTTAAGGAAAAATCTGCGCCAGAATTAAAAAAAAATGGTGTGGGGTTCCCTCAAAAATCCACACCAGACCCTTAACCCGAGCACGCAACCTGGCAGGCCACAGGAAAAGAGCGGGGGACGAGAGAGAACCCCCCCCTCCTGAACCGAACCAGGCCACATGTCCTCAACATGGGGAGGATGTCCCCATGTTGATGGGGACAAGGGCCTCATCCCCACAAACCTTGCCTGGTGGTTGTGGGGGTCTGCGGTCGGGGGGCTTATAGGAATCTGGAAGGCCCCTTTAACAAAGGGGACACCCAGATCCCAGCCCTCCCCATGTAAAATGGTAAGGGGTACATCGTACCCCTACCATTTCACAAAAAGAAAGTGTCAAAATGTTAAAAAACCACAGGAGATGGCTTGGGACAAGTCCTTTATTAAAATTTTTAAAAAAAATTAAAAAGAGATTTCAGCTATGTAATCCAATAAATCCATGCTCCTACTCCAGCGATGTGATCCAACAGCCCCTTCCCAATTAAAACCCTCACCAGCAGATGAGGCCTGGTTTCAGAACATTCCTCTACCACATCTTACACCTACACAACTTGATAAACTGAACACCCCCATCACACCAGCAGAGGTTTTGAATGTAATTAAATCTTTAAAATCAGGCTCAGCCCCAGGCCCCGACAGATTTTCCTCTATATACTATAAGAAATTCTCATCCCTCCTTACCACTAGGTTGGTTCATTTATTTAATTGGGTCCTACAGGGGGGGCAGTTTCCCTGAAGAGATGTTACTAGCCAATATGTCCCTAATACCGAAACCTCACAAAAACCACACCCTACCCCAAAATTACCGACCTATCTCGGTCATTAATAATGATTTAAAATTTTTTAGCAGGATCATGGCAGACAGACTAGCGGGGGTTATCCCCTCTTTGATTTCCCCTTTTCAGTCTGGATTTATACCCCATAGACTTATCACCAATAACAGTCGCCTGGCGACAAATATAATACAAGATGCCAACCTTTTTTCACGTAAACTCCTCATGCTTGGCCTAGACATACAGAAGGCATTTGACAGCGTCTCATGGACATACATCACCACACTCTCTTACAACGTATGGGATTCCAGGGAGCTTTCCTACAAGCTTTCTTGGCCCTTTATCGTAACCCGAAAACTCGGATTAGGCTCCCTGGCTGTAATTCTAGGTTTTTTGACCTGGGCAAGGGTACGAGACAAGGGTGCCCGTTGTCACCTTTTAATTTTTGCGTTAGCTCTCGAACCTCTGGCCATAGCTATACTCCAAGATCCTGATATTTCGGGTTATGTGAAGGGCCATTCGACATACAAATTTGGAATGTATGCTGATGATGTTCTAATGTTTCTCACCAACCCTCTTATTTCTCTGCCGAACTTATTTCAGACTCTATCAAAGTTTGCAGAGATCTCAGGTCTATCTATTAACATGGCAAAATCAAGCGCCCTCCCTATAGGTTACTCTCCTGGAGAACTGCATCATCTTCAGTCAGTCTATCCCTTTATTTGGGCAGATTCTCACCTTCTATACCTGGGAATTAACCTGACTAAGGATTTCTGCAGACTCTTTGAAGTAAATTTCCCACCTATGGTTTCTAAATTGAAGGTATCCTCAAACAATGGTCACACCTCCACATTTCATTTCTTGGCAGAATCACTGCACTCAAGATGACTATTCTCCGTAAACTTCTCTACCTTTTTAGATCCCTGCCACTTAAAATATCTAAAACATACCTCCACACTATTCAGGTGTTGCTTAATAGATTCATATGGAAGGACAAACCCCCACGCTTTGCCAAAGAAGTCCTGTACCGCTCTTCCAAAAAGGGGGGGTTTAGGGGTTACTCAAATATGGTTTTACTACTTAGCCAGTAGATACACTCAACAAGCGCAATGGAATATTCATAACTCCAGAGTCCCTTGGGTACAGTTTGAAAGTGAATCCATCGCCCCTCTATATCTCCCTGGCCTTATGTGGTCAAACAATCAGACTAGATCAGAAGTAGGCACTAAAAATTTGATTACGCAAGCTGGCCTTCAACTCTGGGACACATAAAAAAACATACAATCTCATCTCAGCTGTTCCTCTGGGTGCCTCATTTCTAGGAGATTCTAGATTCCCATTGGCCTTTGATAGACCCTCCTCTTTCCAACTCTGGATTAATTTAAAACTAACTACGTTAGATAAATTTTTTATAAACTCAAAATTTATCTCCTTTTCTCAGTTGCAATCCACGTACCACATCCCAAACACTGAATTCTATCACTTTCTACAAATACGTCACTTCTTCCAAAAGCACTACACTGGCCCTGCTGCGACCTCCACCACCCTATATGAGGACATATGCCACGACTCACCCCGCCAAAAAGGTCTGATTTCACTAGTCTACGTCAACCTGGAAGCTAACTCAGAGGTCACAACCCTAAAATATAGATCCCAATGGGAAGCTGAATTAGACCCTGAGGTCAATGACATTGACTGGGTGAAGGGCTGGCAGAACCTACGCAAATGCACTAAATCTATCATGGTACGTGAAACTGCTATTAAACTGATAACACGCTGGTACTACACCCCAATGCGTATTCACAAGATCTACCCACAATCATCCCCTCTCTGTTTTAGGGGATGCATGCAACAAGGCTCATTTCTCCACATATTTTGGGACTGCGAGAAACTACGTCCAACATGGAATGAGATCCTGAAAGTAATAGACAAATTAGCGGGCAAACCTCTTAATATCTCATACCAACACTGTCTATTATTTCAATCCCCTTCAGACACCCCTAAACCGTTGGTTAAACTGATCCACTCTATCTGTATAGCTTTCCATTGGGTGGTTGCTCTGCATTGGAAATCAGCCTCAGTACCATATTCTCAAGTTATTGCAAGAATAGACCACATGATGTTGGTGGACAAGATCTACCACACCCTACATGACACTATCCCTCAATATGATGCCATCTGGAACCCGTGGTTCTTATTTAGGCTCCAAACCTGACAGTTTTTTGTTTTTCTTTTCTTTTTATTTTGATTTTGTACGTTTTTATCTTCCTGCTTGGGGCTTTTTTTTTTTTTTTTCTCTTTCTTTTCTCTTTGATTTGGTCTCTAGATATGTTTCATCTATTTAGCTAAATCTCAGACTTTCAGAATATGTCGATAGCTCTAATAGATATGTATAACTCAACAGTATATATTTGTACTTTGTCTTTGCATATAATCCGTATCCCTACACTCTTTGTATTCATTGCTCTGATTGTCTTGGATTTGTAACCCCTTCTCTGTTATTCTTAAAAACAAAATAAAAAACTTTTTGAAAACAAAAAAAAAAATCCATATCAGACCTGAAGAGTCTAGTATTGATTTTTGGGGGGAACCCCACGCCATATTTTTTTTATTTTTTCGGCGCGGAGTTCCCTGTAATATCCATACCTGTCCTGAAGGGCCTGGTAACGGAATTTTGGGGGACCCCCACGCATTTTTTTTTTTTTCAATGACTTTCAATGATTTTTTTTGTGTATTGTCGGGACCGAGAATTCATTAATAGTCGGCACTAGCGCTAGCACTTTTAAATTACTTTTTTTTCCTTTAGAAATGTCATTTTGCTCTCGGACTGTTATAAACGCTGGAAACGTGCTGCTTTACAGGCATACTATAGACACCCCCCAAGTACGAAATTTAAAGGAATATTCCACTTTTATTGTTTCACTTTAAGCATTATTAAAATCACTGCTCCCGAAAAACGGACATTTTTAAAACTTTTTTTTGCATTGATACATGTCCCCTGGGGCAGGACCCAGGTCCCCAAACACTTTTTATGACAATAACTTGCATATAAACCTTTAAAATTAGCACTTTAGATTTCTCCCATAGAATTTTAAAGGGTGTTTCGCGGCTTTTCAAATTTGCCACGAACACCCCAAATCGTTCGCTGTTTGGCGAACGGGCGAATAGCCAATGTTCGAGTCAAACTCATGTTCAACTCGAACAGATAGCCCATCCCTAATAAGGACCAGTTAGAGTCAATCGACCTATCAGACGTATACATTCATATACCAATCAGTGTGTAACACCAGAGACATCTGAGATTTGCAGTGACTGGCTGTCACTTCCAGTTTAGATGTTTGCCATTTTTTTTTTTTTGGCACGGCACAAAGAAACTTAGTGAACAAACACAGAAAAAGCAGTTAACCCCTTCTTAAGCTATGAAGGATCTTGGAGTAGTTTTGCATACCCAAATATGTCAAGAGGTTTTCCAAAACGGTAACTGAAAACCTGCGTATGAAGAGTCATGGAGACAGCATTTATGTCAGCGAGGGACTGCATTGTCCCCATTGGGACATTTTACAGCAGCCATTCCAGTGCTGCCTTGGGCCAGGTGGCACATGGGGGTTTTTCAATTTGCCCTTTTATGCCAACATTAATGGCAGCACCCCAATCCAGTGAGACTCTTAATAGCCTGGCTAATTAATTGACCGGACTAGAGGTGCAGGGAGGCTCATCCGAGGTGGTTCAGACCTTGGCAAAGACTACAAGACCATGAACGCTACATATGAGGATATGAAGGAAGTTTGTTCTGTTTACTAGAAAAGTTTTCTCTCCTGTGTCCTCAGCTCTAGACATTTTTACTATCGCTTGAGGTTGGTCTGACATACAACTCCATTGAATAAATGCTTCATGCAAGCAGTAATCCATATACGACCACCAAGGAAATTCTTGTTCCCTTCATGGGACCTAGGCTTGGTTCTGAAAGCGCTCATACAGGCAACCTTTGCTCCAATAGCTTCATTTCCATTGCGGTCCCTAGTTATAAAACTAGTTCCTCTGACAGCAGTTGCTTCAGACAGAAGGATGTTGGAGGTTGCAGCACTTTCCTGCAAAGATCCCTTTTGTGTTTTTTTTTAGTGATACTACGTCCATCTCCAAGTGGTATCCAGTTTCCAGGAAAACCTGGGGGCAGTCCCTCCAAGCATTCACACATGGAGTTACTGAGTATACAGCAGGAAGACTTCAGGTCCTTACACAAATTGCTAACCGTGTACATGCAAAGATCAAAGTCATGAGGAAAGTGGACAATCCTTTTAATTTCCCGGTCAAGTTCTTGAGTCATCTTCTATTGGTTCACCAGGGTGATTAGATTGGCATGCAGGAAGTGGGCCTTTCTGCTCAGGAACAGGGGCAAGTTCCTTCGAACTAAGGGGTGGCAGCATTTGGGGCAGTTATGCCAGGATGTCAGTGAAGAGTATATGAGAGATGGCTAGCCCTTCATTCAACTTTACAAGCTAGGCATGCAGTTGACAAGTTCTGCAAAGTCTGGGACGAGACATATAAATAATTTTTGTCTTTGGCAGCTTTTCTGTGATTGTCAATGTTTCTTTTCATGTGTTCTCTCCCACCCATATATTCAGCTAGTTAAATCCCATTGTGTGCTGATGTGAGGCATGGCCAGGAGTATGGAAATTTTTTTATCAAATACTTACCGTAATTTTCCTTTCCTGGCCTATCCTCACGTCAGCACAGGACTCCCTACCAAGTGGCCTGTCACAGGCTAGATTATCGAACACATCAGTGAGGGAGGAGCTGTCTTTTATTCAGCTAGGAAAAGGTGGTCATGTGGGCGCCAGATGAGGCGTTAACCCATTGTGTGCTGACGTGAGGATAGGCCAGGAAAGGAAAATAAGTATTTGATAACAATTTTCCATAATATCTTCATTGGTCCCATTCCAAATTACTAATATATCATCAATAAAACATCTATACAATACAATCCTTGGGTCCAGATCATAGTATTCTTTTTCAAAGCCCATTTAGCTGCTTTCATGGCTCCCTGATCGTCAATGTTGGTATATAAAGAGGCCACATCGGCCGTGGCCATCACAATATCGCCACTCCTATCACATTCTTTCAGCAACTGTAAGGTATGCTTTGTGTCCTTTAAATAAGCCCTAGTTTCCTTAACAAAATGTTGTGGACGTATATTAATATATTCCCCAAGCCTGGAAGTAAATGACTCTATTCCACTTACAATGGGGGTGGTTTTGTTCTTATGTATCTTGGGGTTGTAGTAGATGATAGGTAGTCTACATGCCGTGGGTACCAAATATTTTTCTTCATGCTTATTCAGAATCCCCCTCTCCGCCCCTCTGCAATACCCCGCAATACTCTGCAATACTCTGCAATACCCTGCAATACTCTGCAGTACTCTGCAGTACTCTGAAATACCCCGCAATACTCTGCAATACCCCCCAATACACTGCAATACCCCGCAATACCCCACAATACTCTGCAAGACCCTGCAATACCCCGCAATACCCTGCAATACCCCACAATACCCTGCAAGACCCCGCAATACCCCGCAATACTCTGCAATACTCTGCAATACTCTGCAATACCCCGCAATACCCCGAATACCCCACAATACTCTGCAAGACTCTGCAATACTCTGCAGTACTCTGCAATACCCCGCAATACTCTGCAATACCCCAAAATACACTGCAATACTCTGCAATACCCCGCAATACTCTGCAATACTCTGCAATACTCTGCAATACCCCGCAATACTCTGCAATACCCCGCAATACCCCGAATACCCCACAATACTCTGCAAGACCCTGCAATACCCCGCAATACTCTGCAATACCCCAAAATACACTGCAATACTCTGCAATACCCCGCAATACTCTGCAATACTCTGCAATACCCCGCAATACTCTGCAATACCCCGCAATACTCTGCAATACCCCACAATACTCTGCAATACCCCGCAATACTCTGCAATACCCCGCAATACTCTGCAATACCCCGCAATACTCTGCAATACCCCGCAATACTCTGCAATACCCCGCAATACTCTGCAATACCCCGCAATACTCTGCAATACCCCGCAATACTCTGCAATACCCTGCAATACTCTGCAATACCCTGCAATACTCTGCAATACCCTGCAATACTCTGCAATACCCTGCAATACTCTGCAATACCCTGCAATACTCCGCAATACCCTGCAATACTCTGCAATACTCTGCAATACTCTGCACAGCAATACTCCGCAATACCCTGCAATACTCTGCAGTACCCTGTCATACTCTGCAATACTCTGCAATACTCTGCAATACTTTGTAATACTCCGCAATACTCTGCAATACTCTGCAATACTCTGCAATACCCCGCAATACACCGAATACCCCACAATACTCTGCAAGACCCTGCAATACCCCGCAATACTCTGCAATACTCTGCAGTACTCTGCAATACCCCGCAATACTCTGCAATACCCCAAAATACACTGCAATACTCTGCAATACTCTGCAATACCTCGCAATACTCTGCAATACTCTGCAATACCCCGCAATACTCTGCAATACCCCACAATACTCTGCAATACCCCACAATACTCTGCAATACCCCACAATACTCTGCAATACCCCACAATACTCTGCAATACCCTGCAATACTCTGCAATACTCTGCAATACTCTGCACAGCAATACTCCGCAATACCCTGCAATACTCTGCAGTACCCTGTCATACTCTGCAATACTCTGCAATACTCTGCAATACTTTGTAATACTCCGCAATACTCTACAATACTCTGCAATACTCCGCAATACTCCGCAATACTCCTCCGCAATACTCCACAATACTCTGCAATACTCTGCAATACTCTGCAATACTCTGCAATACTCTGCAATACTCCGCGATACTCTGCAATACTCTGCAATACTCTGCAATACTCTGCAATACTCCACAATACCCTGCAATACCCTGCAATACTCTGCAATACCCCGCAATACTCTGCAATACTCTGCCATATTCAGCCATATTCTGCAATACCCTGCCATACTCTGCCATACCCTGCCATACCCAGCCATACCCTGCAATACTCGGTGATACCCAGCCATACTCTGCCATACCCAGCCATACTCGGTGATACCCTGTAATACCCTGCCATACTCGGCCATGCTCTGCCATGCTCAGCCATACTCGGCTGTACTCGGCCACTGTATGTGGCCAGGCTGTGGAAGTCTCACACATGTGATATCGCCGTACTCAGGAGGAGTAGGAGAATCTATTTTGGGGTGTCATTTTTGGAATGTACATGCTATGTGTTATAAATATTGTATAGATGGACAACTTTGTGTTAAATAAAATGCGTTTTAACCACTTCCCGCCCACCGGCCATCATATGACGTTCTTGAATTTGTGTGGGGATATCTGAATGATGGGTGCAGCTACAGGCATTATTCAGATATCAGCTTTTTCAGCCGGCGATTCCCTACACCATAAGAACGATCATAGCGGCTGTTCCACTGCTTGATCGTTCTTACGGGAGGCAAGAGGGGATGTCCCCCTCTCCCGCCGCCCTCCGGTGCTTCTACCGACTCACCGCTATGATCGAAGCCAGGATCTTTTTTTTTTTATTTCAGGCTTCCCAGCCTCGAGGTGAGATGTGGGGTCTTATTGACCCCATATCTCACTGTAAAGAGGACCTGTCATGCCATATTCCTATTACAAGGGATGTTTACATTCCTTGTAATAGGAATAAAAGTGGTCAAAAAATTTTTTTTGGGGAAAAAAAGCATCAAACTAAAATAAATAAAGTAAAATGAACAATAAAAAAAAAAATGTAAAGCGCCCCTGTCCCCGTGTGCTCGCATGCAGAAGCGAACACATACGTAAGTCCCGCCCACATATGAAAACGGTGTTCAAACCACACATGTGAGGTATTACTGTGATCGGTAGAGCGAGAGCAATAATTTTGGCCCTAGACCTCCTCTGTAACTCAAAACATGTAACCAGTAAAAAATTTTAAACCATCGCCTATGGGGATTTTTGAGTAGCGAAGTTTGGCGCCATTCCACAAGCGCGTGCAATTTTGAAAGGTGACATGTTGGCTATCTATTTACTCGGCATAACTTCATCTTTCACATTTTGCAAAAACATTGGGCTAACTTTACTGTTTTTTTTTAAAGCACAAAACTGTTTTATTTAAAAAAAAGTGTTTAAAAAATTGCTGCGCAAATACCGTGCGAGATAAAAAGTTGCAATGACCACCATTGTATTCTCTAGGGTCTTTGCTAAAATAACATATATAATGTTTTGGTATTCTATGTAATTTTCTAGCTAATAAATGATGATTTTTACATGTAGGAGAGAAATGTCAGAATTGGCCTGGGAGCTCCAGAATGCCTGAAAGTGCTCTGTTCATATTGGGCCTCTGTATGTGGCCACGCTGTGTAAAAGACTCACACATGTTACATAGTTACATAGTAGGTGAGGTTGAAAAAAGACACAAGTCCATCAAGTTCAACCTATGTGTGTGATAATGTGTCAGTATTACATTACATATCCCTGTATATTGCGGTCATTCAGGTGATTATCTAATAGTTTCTTGAAGCTATCAATGCTCCCCGCTGAGACCACCGCCTGTGGAAGGGAATTCCACATCCTTACCGTTCTTACAGTAAAGAACCCTCTACGTAGTTTAAGGTTAAACCTCTTTTCTTCTAATTGTAATGAGTGGCCACGAGTCTTATTAAACTCTCTTCTGCGAAAAAGTTTTATCCCTATTGTGGGGTCACCAGTACAGTATTTGTAAATTGAAATCATATCCCCTCTCAAGCGTCTCTTCTCCAGAGAGAATAAGTTCAGTGCTTGCAACCTTTCCTCATAACTAAGATCCTCCAGACCCTTTATTAGCTTTGTTGCCCTTCTTTGTACTCGCTCCATTTCCAGTACGTCCCTCCTGAGGACTGGTGCCCAGAACTGGACAGCATACTCCAGGTGCGGCCGGACCAGAGTCTTGTAGAGCGGGAGAATTATCGTTTTATCTCTGCAGTTGATCCCCCTTTTAATGCATGCCAATATTCTGTTTGCTTTATTAGCAGCAGCTTGGCATTGCATGCTATTGCTGAGCCTATCATCCACTAGGACCCCCAGGTCCTTTTCCATCCTAGATTCCCCCAGAGGTTCTCCCCCCAGTGTATAGATTGCATTCATATTTTTGCCACCCAAATGCATTATTTTACATTTTTCTACATTGAACCTCATTTGCCATGTAGTCGCACCACCCCATTAATTTGTTCAGGTCTTTTTGCAAGATTTCCACATCCTGCAGAGAAGTTATTGCCCTGCTTAGCTTATATCGTCTGCAAATACAGAGATTGAACTCTTTATCCCATCCTCCAGGTCGTTTATGAACAAATTAAATAGGATTGGTCCCAGCACAGAACCCTGGGGAACCCCACTACCCACCCCTGACCATTCTGAGTACTCCCCATTTATCACCACCCTCTGAACACGCCCTTGTAGCCAGTTTTCAATCCATGTACTCACCCTATGGTCCATGCCAATGCACCTTATTTTGTATAGTAAACGTTTATGGGGAACTGTGTCAAATGCTTTTGCAAAATCCAGATACACCACGTCTACGGGCCTTCCTTTATCTAGATGGCAACTCACCTCCTCATAGAAGGTTAATAGATTGGTTTGGCAAGAACGATTCTTCATGAATCCATGCTGATTACTGCTAATGAAATCATTCTTATTACTAAAATCTTGTATATAGTCCCTTATCATCCCCTCCAAGAGTTTACATACTATTGATGTTAGGCTAACTGGTCTGTAATTCCCAGGGATGTTTTTTGGGCCCTTTTTAAATATTGGTGCTACATTGGCTTTTCTCCAATCAGCTGGTACCATTCCAGTCAATAGACTGTCTGTATATATTAGGAACAACGGTCTGGCAATCACCTGACTGAGTTCCCTAAGTACCCTCGGATGCAAGCCATCTGGTCCCGGTGATTTATTAATGTTAAGTTTCTCAAGTCTAATTTTAATTCCGTCCTCTGTTAACCATGGAGGTGCTTCCTGTGATGTGTCATGAGGATAAACACTGCAGTTTTGGTTACTGAAGCCCCCCGATTCACTTGTGAAGACTGAGGAGAAGAATAAATTCAATACCTTTGCCATCTCCCCATCCTTTGTAACCAGATGTCCTTCCTCATTCTTTATGGGGCCAATATGGTCTGTCCTCCCTTTTTTACTGTTTACATACTTAAAGAATTTCTTGGGATTTCTTTTGCTCTCCTCCGCTATGTGTCTTTCATGTTCTATCTTAGCCATCCTAATTGCACCCTTACATTTCTTATTGCATTCTTTATAAATTCTGAATGCTGAGGATGATCCCTCAACCTTATATTTTTTGACGGCCTTCTCCTTTGCTTTTATATGCATTTTTACATCGGAGTTAAGCCATCCAGGATGTTTGTTCGCTCTTTTAAATTTATTACCCAATGGGATACATTGGCTAATGCCCTTATTTAATATGCTCCGTACTCAGGAGTAATAGCAAAATGTGTTTTGGGGTGTAATTTGTGGTATGCATATGCTGTGTGTGAGAAATAACCTGCTAATATGACAATTTTGTGAAAAAAACAACAACTTGATTTTGCAAAGAATTATGGGAAAAAATGACAACTTCAAAAAACTCACCATGCATCTTTCTAAATACCTTGGAATGTCTTCTTTACAAAAAGGGGTCATTTGGGGCGTATTTGTACTTTTCTGGCATGTTAGGGCCTCAAGAAATTAGATAGGCCGTCAGTACTTCAGGTGTGATTAATTTTCAGATATTGGCACCATAGCTTTTGGACTCTATAACTTTCACAAAGACCAAATAATATCCACAGATTTGGGTTATTTTTACCAAAGATAAGTAACGGTATAAATTTTGACCAAAATATATGAAGAAAAATTACTAATTTGCAAAATTTTATAACAGAAATAAAGAAAATGCATTTTTTTTACAGATTTTTCAGTCTTTTTTCTTTTATAGCGCAAAAAATAAAGAACCCAGCGGTGATTAAATACCACCAAAAGAAAGCTCTATTTGTGGGAAAAAATGACAAAAATTTCATATAGGTACAGTGTTGCATGACTGAGTAATTGTCATTCAAAATGTGAGAGCACCGAAAGCTGAAAATTAGTCTGGTTAGGAAGGGGGTTTAAGTGCCCAGTTGTCAAGTGGATATATATACTGATACTGCAGCTAGCAGAATCAAATGCCTGCCTGTAGTATTATTAGTATGAGAACACCAACAATTGTCTTCAGGTAGCTTTAGGTGCACACTGTTCAGAGGACGCAGTACACTAACTGTAAATACTGCAGCTGCCTGCCTGTGGTATTAATAGGATCAGAAGAACACCACCAATTGTCTTCAGGTAGCTTTAGGTGGACACTGTGCAGAGGACACAGTACACTAACTGTAAATACTTTAGCTGCCTGCCTGTGCTATTAATAGGATCAGAACAACAGCAATTGTCTTCAGGTAGCTTTAGGTGCACACTGCAGAGGACACAGTACACTAACTGTAAATACTACAGCTGCCTGCCTGTGGTACTAATAGGATCAGAAGAACACCACCAATTGTCTTCAGGTAGCTTTAGGTGCACACTGTGCAGAGGACACAGTACACTAACTGTAAATACTGCAGCTGCCTGCCTGTGGTACTACTAGGATCAGAAGAACACCACCAATTTTCTTCAGGTAGCTTTAGGTGCACACTGTGCAGAGGACACAGTAAACAAACTGTAAATACTGTAGCTGCCTGCCTGTGGTATTAATAGGATCAGAACGACAGCAATTGTCTTCAGGTAGCTTTAGGTGCACACTGCAGAGGGCGCAATACACTAACTGTAAATACTGCAGCTGCCTGCCTGTGGTATTAATAGGTTTAGAACAACAGCACCAATTTTCTTCAGGTCGCTTTAGGTGCACACTGTGCAGAGGACGCACTGCACTAACTGTAAATACTGTAGCTAATAGGACTAAGAGGATTAGAAGAACACCAGCAATTTTCTTCAGGTAGCTGTAAATACTGTAAAAACACCTGCCTGCATGTCAGTAGGAAGAGAATAACAGGAATGGATCTAGCTAAACTGAATACAGTGTATATACAGTGGGCCAAAAAAGTATTTAGTCAGCCACCAATTGTGCAAGTTCTCCCACTTAAAAAGATGAGAGAGGCCTGTAATTGTCATCATAGGTATACCTCAACTATGAGATACAAAATGTGGAAACAAATCCTGACAATCACATTGTCTGTCTGATTTTTGAAAGAATTTATTTGCAAATTATGGTGGAAAATAAGTATTTGGTCACCTACAAACAAGCAAGATTTCTGGCTCTCACAGACCTATATCTTCTTCTTTAAGAGGCTCCTCTGTCCTCCACTCATTACCTGTATTAATGGCACCTGTTTGAACTTGTTTTCAGTATAAAAGACACCTGTCCACAACCTCAAACAGTCACACTCCAAACTCCACTATGGTGAAGACCAAAGAGCTGTCGAAGGACACCAGAAACAAAATTTGTAGACCTGCACCAGGCTGGGAAGACTGAATCTGCAATAGGCAATCAGCTTGGTGTGAAGAAATCAACTGTGGGAGCAATAATTAGAAAATGGAAGACATACAAGACCACTGATAATCTCCCTCGATCTGGGGCTCCACGCAAGATCTCACCCCGTGGGGTCAAAATGATCACAAGAACGGTGAGAAAAAATCCCAGAACCACATGAGGGGACCTAGTAAATTACCTGCAGAGAGCTGGGACCAACGTAACAAAGGCTACCATCAGTAACACACTAAGCTGCCAGGGACTCAGATCCTGCAGTGCCAGACGTGTCCCCCTGCTTAAGCCAGTACATGTCCGGGCCCATCTGAGGTTTGCTAGAGAGCATTTGGATGATCCAGAAGAGAATTGGGAAAATGTCATATGGTCAGATGAAACCAAAGTAGAACTGTTGGGTAGAAACACAACTCGTCGTGCTTGGAGGAGAGAGAATGCTGAGTTGCAACCAAAGAACACCATACCTACTGTGAAGCATGGGGGTGGCAACATCATGCTTTGGGGTTGTTTCTCTGCAAAGGGAACAGGACGATCCATGTACAAGAAAGAATGAATGGGGCCATGTATCGTGAGCTTTTGAGTGCAAACCTCCTCCCATCAGCAAGGGCATTGAAGATCAAACGTGGCTGGGTCTTTCAGCATAACAATGATCCCAAATACACCGCCCGGGCAACGAAGGAGTGGCTTCGTAAGAAGCATTTCAAGGTCCTGGAGTGGTATAGCCAGTCTCCAGATCTCAACACCATAGAAAACCTTTGGAGGGAGTTGAAAGTCCGTGTTGCCCAGCGACAACCCGAAAACATCACTGTTCTAGAGGAGATCTACATGGAGGAATGGGCCAACATACCAGCAACAGTGTGTGACAACCTTGTGAAGACTTACAGAAAACGTTTGACCTCTGTCATTGCCAACAAAGGATATATAACAAAGTATTGAGATGAACTTTTGATATTGACCAAATACTTATTTTCCACCATAATTTGTAAATAAATGCTTTCAAAAAATCAGACAATGTGATTGTCTATATTTGTTTCCACATTTTGTCTCTCATAAGTTGAGGTATACCTATGATGACAATTACAGGCCTCTCATCTTTTTAAATGGGAGAACTTGCACAATTGGTGGCTTACCAATATATATATATATATATATATATATATATATATATATATATATATATATATATATATATATATATATATATATATATAATATGTGTATGTGTGTGTGTGTATATGTGTGTGTGTATGTGTGTATGTGTGTGTATATATATATATATATATATATATATATATATATATATATATATATATATATATATATATATATATATATATATATATATATATATATATATTAAACACCTAGGATGCATATATATATATATATATATATACACAATACACTGTAATGCCCCGTACACACGGTCGGATTTTCCGATGGAAAATGTCCGATCGGAGCGTGTTGTCGGAAATTCCAACCGTGTGTGGGCTCCATCGGACATTTTCCATCGGATTTTCCGACACACAAAGTTGGAGAGCAGGAGATAAAATTTTCCGACAACAAAATCCGTTGTCGGAAATTCCGATCGTGTGTACACAAATCCGACGGACAAAGTGCCACGCATGCTCAGAATAAATAAAGAGATAAAAGCTATTGGCCACTGCCCCGTTTATAGTCCCGACGTACGTGTTTTACGTCACCGCGTTCAGAATGATCGGATTTTCCGACAACTTTGTGTGACCGTGTGTATGCAAGACAAGTTTGAGCCAACATCCGTCAGAAAAAATCCTAGGATTTTGTTGTCGGAATGTCCGAACAAAGTCCGACCATGTGTACGCCCTATTAGTGCAGCTAACTGACTCGCCTGCCTACTCTTTCTAACTTAAACTTATCTCTATGTCTATCTCTCCACCACCGCCGCAACACACTACACAAGGCCGCCACGCAGGAGGCCTTATATAGTGTGGGGCGTGTACTAAACCCCCTGAGCCATAATTGCCCAAAGCCACCGTGGCTTTGGCCAATTACGGCTCTCTGTACAGAGGGCGCTGTGATTGGCTAAGCATGCGGGTCATAGTGCATGCTTGGCCAATCATCAGCCAGCAATGCACTGCGATGCCGCAGTGAATTATGGGCCGTGGCGCGCCATTTGAATTTGGCACGAACGGCTCATAGCGTTCGAAATTCGACGAACGGTCGAACATGGGTTCGACTCGAACTCGAAGCTCATCCCTAGTGGACAGCCAGCAGGGTGTGTACCCAGGTGCACACAGCCCATATAACGAGGGGCTGGTGAGAGCAGTAGGTGGTGGAATGTGGAGTGTGAGCAGATTGCTGCTGTTGTTTGAAGACAGACTCCTGTCAGTAACACTGTCTGCCCTGTGGGAGACTGCAGCTCATGTAAGGGGGATTCTATGCCCAGGGACTGGGAAAGGCTGGCCTACTTTGAGAGTCTGGGAGACTAAGGAAGCCAGTGAGTCCAGGGGGCTGGAAGGAATCGAAAAGTCTGTTAGGAACAAGCAGAGGTACTGCTGACAAGAGAGAGTCAGGTGGCTTGGTATGTTTTTTAATTTATATGTGCTAAATGAAATTAAACCCCATGTGGGAATCCTAGATGGACTTTTTTTTTCCTTTTATCGTTGAGGGCTACCAGGACCTTAACGCCTATGTGACATAGACTCGCTGCACAAAAAGAGCATCTACCACTAAGCTAAATACCCCAATATCATATATATATAACATGATATCAATGATCACACACCCTACATACACCATATTAAACTCTCTCACAATACACCAAGACCACTCCAGCATGCACAAGATAACTTAATCGGTCGAGAAACTCTTCAAACTACCTAGAACACGCACCTCACGAGCAATTCTCCTAAACACATGATATACAATTTCACCCACTGCTCATAAGTGGGACAACACAACGGTAGCACAAAAGATACTTAACTCAGTTACTAATTAATTAAAAAGTAAGAGTCCTAACAGGAGGGTTTTGATTAGGGATGAGCCAAACACCCCCCCCCCCGGTTCGGTTCACAGCAGAACATGTGAACAGACAAAAAATTTGTGCTAACACGCAAACCCCGTTGAAGTCTATGGGACTCGAACGTGAAAAATCAAAAGTGCGAATTTTAAAGGCTAATATGCAAGTTATTGTCCTAAAAAGTGTTTGGGGACCCGGGTCCTGCCCCAGGGGACATGTATCAATGCAAAAAAAAGTTTTAAAAACTAACATTTTTTCGGGAGCAGTGATTTTAATAATGCTTCAAGTTAAAAAATAAAAGTGAAATATTCCTTTAAATATCATACTTGGGGGGTGTCTATAGTATGCCTGTAAAGTAGCACCTGTTTCCCGTGTTTAGAGCAGTCCCTGCACAAAATGACATTTCTAAAGGAAAAAAAGTCATTTAAAACTGCTTGCGGCTGTAATGTAATGTTGTGAATGCCCCCCCCCAACCAATTAATGGGCCCTTTTGGGTCTGGTATGGATATTAAGGTGAACCCCACACCCAAATTTAAAAAAAAAGGCGTGGGGCCCCAGGCTCTATATACTCTGAACAGCAGCAGTATACAGGTGGTCCCCGGGTTACAAACAAGATAGGGACTGTAGGTTTGTTCTTAAGTTGAATCCATTTGTAATTTGGAACAGGTACATTTTCTAAGTGTAGCTCCAGCCAAAAAATCTATTTAAAACCTTTTGGATAACACAGGGAAGGGTTATCATCACCCCTGTAACATTTGTTTTGCTGTCTGTGCCCCTGTTCAGAAGATTTCACCTCACTTTCTGTCCCAATGACAATTCAATTTTGAAAATGTTGGGTTGTTGTAGAAACAAGGATTGGTGATAAAGCATCAGTGGAGACACCTTTTTCCCATATTAACTCTTACAGGAGAGAATTTCCCTTCCTAGGGGTAGATTTTCTCTCACTTCCTGTTGTCTCCCTCCGTTTGTAAGTAGAAGTCGTTTGTAATTTTGATCTTTGAAAATAGAGGACTGCCTGTATATACTATACAGCCTGCCCTATACACTCTACAGAAAATTGGGCCTTAGGTGTTGGTGGTACCAGAACACTGCAACCCCTCACAGATACTCTAGTTGAGCGCAGGAACGAGCCCTGCTGCAAAATATTACAGCAAAAATTGTTGTCAAACAGGGGCAGAAAAATTGGGTCTTAGGCAGTGGTGGTGGTGGCACAACACTGTACCCCTCACAGATACTCTTGTTGTGCGCAGGAATGGGCCCTGCTGTGAAATATTAGATCAAATGTTTTAATTATGCGCTCCTGTTAAACAGGGGAAGAAAAATTGGGTCTTAGGCAGTGGTGGTGGTGGCACAACACTGTAATCCCTCACAGATACTCTTGTTGGGCACAGGAACGGGCCCTGCTGCAAAATATTGCAGCAAAAATTATAATTATACGCCCCTGTTAAACAGAGGCAGACAAATTGGGCCTTAGGCACTGGTGGTGGTGCCCTGAAACAAAAATGTTCTTAGGAGCTATCAACATGAACATTGAGGAGGAATAGGATAGTCACTCAGCATAACAGTATAGTCACTCAGCATAGGCAGTCTTCAAAGGATCTCACATTCATAGAAAAATGAATCAGTTACATCAGCATCAGGTGCTTGGTAGCTGGTGGTCCAAAACTGATTCATTTTTATGAAGGTGAGCCGATCAACTGAGTCTGTGGACAGGCGTACTCTGTGATCGGTTACAAAGCCTCCAGCAGCACTGAATGTGCGTTCAGATAGAACGCTGGATGCAGCACAGGCCAGTAGCTCAATTGCATATTGTGCAAGCTCTGGCCAGTGATCCATCCTCAAGATCCAGTAACCCAGTGGATTTTCAGTTGGAAAGGTCTCCAAGTCTGATCTTGCCCCTAGGTATACCTGCACCATGTAAATCGGACACTGGCGATGGTTTCTGGAACTGATCAGACCTTGGGGCTGCGGAATAAAGAATTATCTGAACGCAACGGTCAGGCTTCCACCTTCTCCACCGTTCCTTCTGTGACTGACCCAAGCCTCAGCAGCATGTTGTCCAGGAGGACCAGGAAATTGTAACCTCCCAGGCTCTGGAAACATATTGCACAAACCTTTCTGCAAGGCCGAAGATGTTTCATCCTCTGCTCCCTCTGTGAAGGCTGGATAAGTTCCGCAACTTTACCCTTATAACGTGGATCAAGAAGGGTTGCCAGCCAGTAATGATCCCTCTCCTTGATACCACAAATCTGAGGGTCCTTTCGCGGGCTTTGCAGGATCAGGGAAGCCATGCAGTGAAGGTTTGATGAGGCATTCGATCCGGAGTCCTCTGGGTCACTAAGGATGACATGATCCACAGCCACCTCCTCCCAGCCACGTACAAGTCCATGGGTTTCTGGGGACTGAAAATGATCCCTTGAAGACTGCTGCTGATTGCTGGGCTCCACCTCCATGCTGACACAATCCTCATCCTCCTCCTCCTCTTCCTGTGTGATTGGTGGGCCCGAAGGAATACTGTCAGGATAAAGGGGGCCTTGAGAGGAAAGTCCTCCTCTTCCTCCCTCTATTCTGCCTCAAGTGCCCTGTTTATTATTCCACGAAGCTTGTGCTCCAACAGGAAGACATGAGGGACAGTATCACTGATGCATGCACTGCTGCTGATTGCTAGGGTCCACCTCCATGCTGACACAATCCTCATCCTCCTCTTCCTCCTCCTCCTCTTCCTGTGTGATTGGCGGGCCCACAGGAATACTGTCTGGATAAAGGGGGCCTTGAGAGGTAAGGAAGTCCTCCTCTTCCTCCCTCTGTTCTGCCTCAAGTGCCCTGTCCATTATTCCACAAAGCTTGTGCTCCAACAGGAAGACAAGAGGGACAATAACACTGATGCATGCACTGTCACTGCTCACCATCCTCATGACCTCCTCAAATGGTGACAGGACAGTGCATGCATCTTTGATCAGTAGCCACTGGTGTGGCAAAAAAAAACAAGCTCCCCTGACCCTGTCCTGGTGCCATACTCACACAGGTACTATTAATGGCCCTATGCTGCGTGTGCAGCCACTGCAGCATCGCCAACGTTGAGTTACACCTGGTGGGCATGTCACAAATGAGGCAGTTCTTGGGCAGGTTGCATTCCTTTTAAAGGTCAGCCAGTCAAGCACTGGCATTATATGACCGGTGGAAATACCCACAGACTTTCCTGGCCTGCCTCAGGAGATCCTGTAAGCCTGGGTACCTGCACAAGAACCGCTATACCACCAAATAAAGGATGTGAGCCAAACAGGGAACATGGGACAAGAATCCTGGATCTTACATCCTCCAACAAGTTATCTCAACTTCCCATGCAGAACGAACGAAAAAAAAAAAACCCAGGAAGCATGTGACCAGGCCTTAAATAGAAGTCCCGTCCCTGTCCCAACAAATTAACTATTTGTCCAGAGGCATCTTCCAAAAGCTACCTGTCACTCACACTTGTATTCCTCCTGTTTTCTAGGCCAAACCCCAGAAAACAAAGGAAACTGTCCAAGCAGAGTGCAGGGGGTCACACCCTCCTCTACACTAATAAACCTCCACAGAAATCAAACCCCACCAGATTACACTGCAGAGTGAGATTCTGGCAATTTTGGCCTATAACACTAAACTCTCTATTGTAGCCCTTACCCAAACTGGTGGGCGCTACACAGGGAGCATGGTTCAAGTGTCCTTGTTGGAGGGTGGAGAGGAGGTTGGTGCCATTGTCACAAACCACCATTCCTGGCTGAAGCTGGCGTGGCGTCAACCACCTCTGAGTCTGCCCCTGCAGAGCTGACAGAATCTCTGCCCCAGTGTGGCTCCTGTCCCCTAAACAGACCAACTCAAGCACCGCATCACATCTTTTTGCCTGAGTGCTTGTGTAGCCCCTTGAACGCCTACGGAGCACGGCTGGTTCAGAGGAGAAACCTGCAGAGGAATAGGCCATAGAGGAAGAAGAGGAGAGGGGGTGGAGGAGAGAGGTGTGGCAGAATCACCACTACTAGCATTTTGCAGGCGTGGTAGCGGGACAAGCTCCAACAATACTGCACCCTGTCCTGCATCCTTCCCAGCTGCCAGCAGACTTACCCAGTGCGCCGTGAAAGAAAGGTAACATCCCTGTCCATGCCTGCTGGACCATGAGTCAGCTGTAATATGCACCTTACCGCTGACCGCCCTGTCCAACGAGGCCAAGACATTGCCTTCCACATGCCAGTAGAAAGCCGGAATGGCCTTCCATGAAAAAAAATGGCATTTGGGAACCTGCCACTGAGGTACTGCACATTCCACAAATTCACGAAAGGGGGCAGAGTCTACCAGCTGGAAAGGCAGCAGTTGGAGTGCTAGCAATTTAGCCAAGCTAGCATTCAGCCGCTGAGCATGTGGATGGCTGGGACCAAATTTCTTTTGAAGGTTTAGTGACTGGGGTATGGAAATTTGCCTGCTACAATCGGATGTTTGTGTAGCGATAGCAGATTGCACGCAAGTACTTGGCACACCTAATTCTACAACTTCATTCCTCTCAGTGCGGGTTTCTGAGAGGACTGAAGGTATAGTGGGGTTGGAGATCCCAGCTGATGAGGAGCAAGGAGCGGTCTGCCTTGTTCTTTGGTGTGGGTCTTTCAAGTACTGTAGCCAATGGACTGCATTGGAGGTTGTCATATGTCTGGTCAAGCATGTGGTGCCCAAGCAGTTACTGTTTTGGCCACGCTTGATACGCTTCAGACATATGTTGCAAACAGCAATGGTGCGATCGGCTGCACATGTATCAAAAAAGGCCCACACCAAAGAACTTTTCAAAATACGTGGGGAGTCAGCAGCGCCCTGCACATGCGGAGCTCTGCGGTGTGATGCAGTCGGGTGGCTGCCATTAAGCTGGCCCCTGGAGGGCATCCTGCCTCATTGGAGATGTGCCTCCTCCTTCTCCTCCCTTCTATCAGGCACCCACGTAGAGTCAGTCACCTCCTCATCCCCTCCCTCGTCACTGGAGCGAACCTGGCAGTGTGCTGCAGCTGAAGGAACATGACTGCCAATTTCTTGTCCTTCTTGGGCACTCCCTCTCTCTGGGCTCACGTTACTGCCTTCCTCAACCTGGGTACCATCAAAACGCTGCGCATCCTCCTGCAGCATGTACCCGACACTGTGGTCGAACAGTTCGGGGACTCCTCCATGCATGATGGTGCGGCTAGGGAAGGAGTGACTGATGACATTGAGCAGATGGAATAGGCCGCTTTGGCAGCTGCATTGGCCGGCAAACTGCTCTGAGCCTGGGTGACAGAGGATGAGGAGGATGAGGATGGCATATGCCCCGTACACACGGTTGGACTTTGTTCAGACATTCCGACAACAAAATCCTAGGATTTCTTCCGACGGATGTTGGCTTAAACTTGTCTTGCATACACACGGTCACACAAAGTTGTCGGAAAATCCGATCGTTCTGAACGCGGTGACGTAAAACACATACATCGGGACTATAAACGGGGCAGTGGGCAATAGCTTTCATCTCTTTATTTATTCTGAGCATGCGTGGCACTTTGTGCGTCGGATTTGTGTACACACGATCGGAATTTCCGACAACAGATTTTGTTGTCGGAAAATTTTATATCCTGCTCTCAAACTTTGTGTGTCGGAAAATCCGATGGAAAATGTGTGATGGAGCCTACACACGGTCGGAATTTCCGACAACAAGGTCCTATCACACATTTTCCGTCGGAAAATCTGACCGTGTGTACGGGGCATTAGTTATCTACTCTACCAACTTTTCTGCATGTTGTGGATCAACATGGCCAGCTGCCGAAAAAAAGGACAAGCGTGCCTCACGGCCACGTGCTGAGGATGCACCGTGCCCTTGACCAGCACTGTTGGCTGTAGACACAGAGCCTGCTTGCCCTCTTTTAGTGGCCTGTGAGCATCTGCCTCTCCTTTGTGGCCTTCCAGACATGCTGTAAAATTTTATTAGCAAAGCACCGCCTGAAGTTTGGTATGTAAAAATTGGTGCTGCGCTGTTCTTTTAAAAAAAAAAAAAAAAAACCTATGCTGCTAGAGATAGTAGTACAAAGGTAAATGAACACGTAAAATGATATAAACATATAAAAAACAGAAACAATATAGGAATAAGTACAATCAATATAGAGCACTTCTATACCCAATAGGTGCAGTGTGATATTTCACAATAATCGGTTGCTAATAGCAAAGTGCAAAGTGCAAGAAAATCATTCAATAAAGACTTAAGGCCAGATGTGATAGGTATCTTACTGGAAACACTAAAATCAATATACAGTCACTAAAAACCTCAATGGATCATGCAAGTAGGCAAAAAACATTGTGCAAAAAACAGCAATTAATAAATTAAATGTGTAACATGCAATCAATATGTGCAAAAATTGCAAAAATCGCAAATGCAGTGTATAATAAACATATAGCCAAAATAAGTCCACTGTAGAACTTGTGAAAATTCAAACAAAGGCAAACGTGTGCAAAATATATAATGGGACTGGGAATGTAGTCCAATGCGATTAAATCCTCTTAATGCGGCTAATCAGAAAATGTGCAAAAAAAGTGCAATAAGGTGCTGAGAGCATGGGGGTGATCTCCTCTTCATGCACAGGACACACAGTGGTGTGAAGTGGACTCTTACCTTGCGGTAAAGAGGTAATGGCATAAAGTTGCTGGTAATGGCTGCTTCTCCCTTGTACTCCTAACTGCCTCTCACTTAGATTCCTGGGCTGGATGGAGCTGCTAGTGGGTCTTTGTCTCTCAGTGGAGCAGGAGGGGGATTAAAGGAAAGAAGAGGCCAAATAGTGTAGTATTTCAATCAGAGGTTGGTTTTTATTAAAACAATGATGAGGGTACTCACTTCACTTACAAGAAAAAAACACACAGAAAACGTATCTCCTACGAGCGGCGAGCTCGTTTGCATATATCAGTCTTGGATGCCTATCCTGTCCCTACGCGTGACGTCACGGTCACGTGAATTCATCAGGGCTGAGTTTGACCTATATTCGGTGCTTGCAGCAGTTCAACGTTCATTGCCCTTCGTTTACATGGTAGCACAGGAATAACTGTACATTTTAGTACCGCCTGAAGTTTACTAGAAAAAGTGCACCAGGAAACGCCTGCAGTCAGATATAGGCTTGGCTAGACTAGAATGCAGTGGATATATACGGTATATTATTATTATTTAAGGTACTTATATAGTGCTGTCAATTTACACAGCACTTTACATATACATTGTACATTCACATTGGTCCCTACCCTGAAGGAGCTTACAATCTAAGGTCCCTATCTCACATTTATATACTAGGGCCAATTTAGACAGAGTAACCTACCAGCTATTCTTTGGAGTGTGGGAGGAAACCCACGCAGGCACAGGGAGAACATGCAAACTCCAGGCAGGTGGTATCATGGTTGGGATTTGAACCAGCGACTTTGTATTTGTGTATTTGAAAACGTACACCAGGAATGGCCTGTAGTCAGATATAGGCTTGTATAGATTAGAATGCAGCCAATATATATAAATGTAGGAGACTGTGTGTGTGTATATATATATATATATTTTATGCATTGCAGATCACTGAATCACCTGCCTGGCTGCTTGAAAGTGTTTTTGAAAACGTACACCAGGAACGGCCTGCAGTCAGATATAGGCTTGGCTAGATTAGAATGTAGTGGATATATATATAGTTAGGAGACTGTATATATATAATTTATGTACTGCAGATCATTGAATCACCTGCCTGCCTGCCTGAAAGTGTATTTGAAAACATACACCAGGAACGGCCTGCAGTCAGATATAGGCTTGGCTAGACTAGAATGCAGTGGATATATATATGTAGGAGACTGTATATATATTTTATGCGCTGCAGATCACAGAAGGCACTACAAGTCGCAGCAGAGCGGGGTGCTATATCTCAGCCCCCACAGAGGGCACTACAAGTCCCAGCAGAGTGGGCTGTGGGGGGGTTGTACTGTGAGGGGAGAGAAGGAGGCAAAGGTTTGAGACGGGGGAGGATTTTTTCTGAGAGTGAGGTTTTATGCTGGGGGGGAGATGGGGGAGGATTTTTGTTGCTAAGAGGAGGGATTTATCCTGGGAGGGGGAGGATTTTGCTAAGAGGGGGTATTTATGCTGGGAGGGGGAGAATGGGGGAGAATTTGTGCTGAGAGGGGGAATTTATGCTGGGAGGGAGAGATAGGGAGGACTTTTGCTAAGAGGGGGAATTTATGCTGGGAGGGGGAGATAGGGGGGATTTGTGCTGGGAAAGGTAGGTTGAGGCAAAGGTTTGTGCTGAGAAGGGGGATTTATACTGGAAGGGGTTATATGAGGGTGAGGATTTGTGCTGAAAGGGGGGATTTTTGCTGCTAGGGGGGAGATGGAAGGGGTGGGGTTCTGGAAGGGATGTGGTGTACAGGTGATAGTGTGGGTCTTAAATATGAAGGAGTGTGGCCTTGACAGGAAGGGTGGGTCATATTTAGATTAGGGGGTGCATGAATTTAGTCAGGCCTAGAGCAGCACAAAACCTAAATACACCACTGCCCTCGGGGGCACTGCTACATTAAATTTTTCAAGTTCAAATTTATATTTATATATCATTTTTTACTAGCAGAAACTTAAAACAATAAAAGGAAATTGTGAAAATGTTTTTAAAGGAGCAGTGATTTTAATGATGCTTAAAGTAAAACAATAAAAAGGAAAAATTCCTTTAAATATAGTGCATGGGGGTCCCCTTAGTGTGCCCATAAAGTGGCGCATCTGTACCATGTATAGAACTTGCTGCAGCAAAACTGATATTTATAAAGAAAAAAAATACATTTAGGTTAATTTTCTCTGCAAGCTTTCTTTATTTGGACAAGCTGGAATTTAGATGCTGAGCATGTGGGTGTCAGGAATGTATTTTTTTTCCTCGATGCAGCAGCTGGGGCAGAGAAATTTTGTCTCTGTGCATCCTCAAGAAGCAAGTGGCTGATGCTGTGTTCAAATAATTCAACTGACTCCTCCATGCATGATGCTGGGGCTATGGCAGGAGTAGCTGCGGTGAACTGTATGCTAGTGTCATCTTGGGTCATAGAGGATGAGGAAGATGAGGATGATTTAGTAAGCCAATACTCTGCTTGCTGTGGCTGGATAGCATGGGCAACATCACTAAACAAATGTGCCCTGCCTGAGGACTGACCACGTCCACATTTGCCTGTGGACATAGAAGCTGCTGGTCCCCTCATAGTGGCATGGAAACATCTTCCTCTCCTTGCTGGCCTCCCAGACATGATGGGGGGCTTATTAAGAAAGTGGTTTTGGTTTAAATTGAGGACTGACAGAAATGTAAAAACTATAAAAAAAATAAAAAAAGGGTGAACACCAGCGTCGCAGTCAGAAAAACTGCAGCTGACAATTTTAAAAAAAAGGGCAGACATGGGACAAAAAAAACACAAAGCAACAAAAAAAAGGTATACAGCACTGTATATAGCACTAAATGTTAGAATGCTGTGTTAAACACTGCACTACACTGACACACTACACTGGCACTACACGATACTGACACACCACACTATACTCATACTATATTGACACACTACACTATACTCTACACTACACTATACTCACACTATACTGACACTACACTATATTGACACACTATACTCACTCTATACTCACACTACACTAAAACTCTACAATAAGTGAACACACTAACTTGCTAGTAGCAAACTGAGCCCTGCTCTATCTATATCCACTCCAACAACACACTACAAAAGCTTCCTGTGGGAAGGAACCTTTTACAGTGTGGGGTGGAGCTAGGAGCACTGAGCCGTGATTGGACAAAGTCATCATCACTTTGTCCATTCAGGGCTCTGACAGTGCTCTGTGCTCTAATTAGGGCCCTAGAATGCACTGAGCAGCACGCAGTGCATTGTGTGGTGTTTGGCGGGCGAAAATCCTGCCGAGTGCCCCGCACATTCAGGTGTTCGCCAGACGGGCCAACAGGTGATGTACGGGCCCAACTCTAAGATAAATAAAATAATTTTTGGCTTTGACTTTGGCACAGTTGCTCAGTTATATAATATAATATTAGATATATTAGTAGCTCACTAAACACTTTTGCTTATTGCTTGTTAATGCTCTAACATCTTCCAAGACATATCTATTTTGTTGCCTGAAATTGCTCTGTAACTTTCTAACATTTCCTGAAAGATATCAGATTTACTTGGTCACATTTTTATATAATTGTATTTCATATCATAATTGATCCGATTAAAAATAAAGAGAAATTCCATGTTTATTGAGATTATCCAATTCTATTGCATCCAGTTTGCTTTTTGTTTATCAGTCCTGCTGCCAAGAACTATATCAGGACTTGGTAGGGCAGGAGTAGGGATGGGCCGAATGACCCCCTGTTTGGTTCGCACCAGAACTTTCGAACATCGCAAAAGTTCGGAACCGAATAATGAACCCCATTGAAGTCTATGGGACCCAAACAGTAAAAAACAAAAGTTCCCATTTTGAAGGCTTATATGCAAGTAATTGAGCATACAATGGTTATGGGGGTCCGGGTACTGCCCTGGGGCACATATATCAATGAAACAAAGTATGTAAAAAAACATAATTTCAAATGAGCAGTGATTTATTGATGCTTAAAGTGAAAGCATAAAAATGAAAAATTCCTTTCAATATAGTCCCTGGGGGTCCTCTTAGTCTACCTGTAGGTGTAGTGGCACATCTGTACTGTGTATAGAAGCTGCTGCAGAAATAATTGCATTTATAAAGCCAAAAAAAAATACAATTTCCCTGCAAGCTTTCTTTATTTTGTAAGCGGCTTGGGGAGCCAATCTGTATGATGAGGCCACAATGTAGTTCACTGGGAACAAGATTAGAGATTTTTTGGATAAATTCTCTTCCACAGACTTTGGATAGAAGTACCAGGTGCAGAAAAATTGGTCTTTAGGAATCAGTGGCACCTTCCCATCGTAACCCTATAAGACTAACTCTTGATAAAAGCAAGAATTGGCCTTGCTGTCAAAAATTGCAATGATATGCACCTCAATGCTGTATCCTGGCCTAGGCTGACAAGGCCCAGGCCTAGGGCAGCACTTTGCAGGGGGGCAGCACAGAAAGAGTCCCTGTAAGTGTAGCACCAGTCTTATGGGGCGGACTGGGCTGAGAGGCAAATTAGTCTAGCTCCCTCATAAAGCGGCCTCAGTGCTTCCGGTATACGTACAGCTGGCATTCCGCAACTGTGGGGGGATGGGGGGTGGGTGCCGCTTCTAATTTTGGCTGATCATCCTGGACCACAAACCTTCCTCACTGTGCTATGTTTTCTGCTGCACCATTGGCATGGTTATGTCTTCTTAGTCCTCTCCATAAAATTATCAGAAATTTGTGCTTAAAGTAGAACTATAGGCAACACTTTTTTTTCATTTTGTATAGAGTAACGGAGGGTTACAACCCCTGTTAGTTTATTTTTTACCATCCCTGTCCCATTGCAGAGATTTCCCTTCACTTCTTGCCCCATAGCTAAACAGGAAGTGAGAGGAAATCTATGCAAATTAAGGGAATCCATCCCCCTCTCCCCAGGCCCCCAGAACTAGTGTCCCCACTTCAAAATTTCAGGGTGGGTCTTAAACAGCAAGGGGTGTGGCCTTGACAGGAAGGGGTGGGTCATATTTAAATTAGGGGGTGCACGAGTTTAGTCAGGCCTAGGGCAGCACAAAACTTAAATACACTACTGATGCACCTGTCAAATAGATGCAGAAAAATTGGTCTTTGGGTGTTAATTGTGCCCGTGAAACCTACACCAAAAACATTCTTCCAGATGAAATCATCACCCACAATGCTAGGCAGCCTAGAAGTTCTGCAGACATTTCACATCCCAAAAACATTTAATCAGTAATATCGGCATTAGGGGCGTCATAGCTGCTGGTAATCCAGGACTGATTCTATTATGAATAACAAAACCTCCAGGAGCACTGAATGCCCGTTCGGAAAGCACCCTGGATGCAGGGCAGCCAAGCAGCTCAATTGCATACTGGGCAAGTTCTGGCCAGTGGTCTATTCTCATGACCCAGTAAGCCAGTGGATCTTGCCTCTAGATAATCGTCCACCATATGATGCAGATGCTGCCGATGGGATGTGGAAGCTGACAGCCCTGGGTGGAGAGGACTAAAAAAAATTGTGAAATGCATCACTTAGTGCTTTCTCCACTGCTTTTCTCTTGACCAACAGAAGCCTCAAAAACTATGTTTTCCATGATACTGTAACCTACCAGAGTATTACGTACTGGGTGCTGGAGGCCACTGGAAAGAGGGCTTCCCTTGCGGCTAAGTTCCAGACTCCCCTAGAGGTGAGACAGAAGGAGTCAGGTACAAGCCACGATGAGGAGCCAGGTGGATAACAGAGCAGACAAAGTCAGGTGGAAAGCCGAGGTCAAACACAGAAGCAGGCAGAGGGTGTCCATAAGACAGGTGAGGAACAAGCCAGGTCAGTAACTAAGGATCACAGGAGCAAAGGAATGCAGGAACACAGGTAATAAGCTGATAATCAAACAGAACTTCAGTCAAGGGCTGGCTTCCTTAAAAAGGCCCATGTGATGTGCTGGCAGAGACGCTGAGTCCTAGAGCCCATCTCCTGCCCTGACAGATGCTGGTTCCTAGAGACCTCCTCCTGTCCTGACAGTGCTCCCCCCCGGCCAGCCTCCGGATGGCCTATTTGGGCAATATTTTCTGGATATTTGGCCCGAAACTTTCGGAGGAGTCTCGGGGCATGTACATTGGCTTCCAGTTCCCAGGAGCTTTCTTCGGGTGGATACCCTTTCCACTTGACCAAGTATTGAATCTGCCTACCTCATTTTCTGCGATCTAGAACAGATTCCACCTCGTATTCTGTTTCCCCTTCAACAGTTACTGGTGGTGGAGGTGGTTCCACTCTCCTTGGGAAAGGATCTAGAATGGCAGGCTTGAGGAGAGAGGCGTGAAAGACAGGGTGAATCTTGTATAAATCAGGCAGGGATAATTCGAAGGCCACTGGGTTTTTTTCATGCCTAATTGGAAAAGGACCAATATATCTTGGCCCCAACTTCTTCAAAGGGCATGTCAGCTTCAGGTTGGCAGTTGATAGCCATACCTTGTCCCTGTCAGGGCTGGGCTCAGCCCTTCCTTCTCAAATCTGGTCGCTCATCTGTCGGCTAATTGCCAGCTCCTATCTCTCCACAGTGACTCACCTGTTGATGATATTCTGCTCATCAGTCCTGCCTACTTAAGCCGTCCAGTCCAGATGATCTCTGCCTTCGCCTTGGTCACATCTCTAGAGACGCTCTCCTGTGTTCCTGTTAAAGAATTACTTGTCTGACATTCCTTCTGGCTCCAGATCCTGCTTGCTGTTCTACTACGCTCATCTCTGGCTCCCTGATGTTTTGGCTTGTCTGACTATCCATTCTGGTTCCTGAACTCTGGCTGTTTTGACCACGTTTACTCTGTTTACCTTTTTTTATTATTATTAAACAAGTGTGATTTGACTGTACTTCTGTCTCAGTCTGATTCATGGTTTCTGACAGTCCCCGACTATAAAGGATTTATTCCCCCTTTGTTTCTTGTCAAAGAACCTCTTGTAGTTGGACTGCGCCTTCTGTATACATTCTTGGAGGGTTTGGTAATTTTGTTGTATAAAGGCGAGTCTGTCCTGTACAGCAGGTACTGCTGATTCGGTATGGTTTCTGGCAGGGCTGGTTGGTAGCAGAGTGTAATGAGTTGTTGTAGGCGAACTCTGCCAATGGAAGCAGAGAAGCTCAATTCTCTTGGGAAAAACCTGAGAAGCAGCGTACGTACTGTTTCGGGGTTTGGTTCATGCACTCGGTTTTCCCGTTGCTTTGGGGATGGTAGGCAGAAGAAAGGCAGAATTCCACACTCAGGGCTTTACAAAGAGCTCCCCAAAACCTGGAAGTAAACTGTACCCCTCGATCCAAGACATTGTTGTTGCGTAAAACATGGAGTCTCACAATCTCTTTGATGAACATGTCTGGGGCTGTCTCTGCAGTGGAGGGTGTGCCTACCATGGGCAGAAAATGGGAATGTGAATCCTTCCAAGGGCCGAAGAACCACGATGAAATCCACAGAGATCTCCCATGGATGGTTAGGGACAGTTAAGGGTCTCAATAATCCCCAGGGCTTTGTCTTGTCACCTTTGGTGCATAGGCACACAGTGCAAAATTTAACATAGGCTCTACAGTCCCGACCAAGATTGGGCCACCAGAAGGACCGTTGGATGAGCTCACTTGTTTTACCAGCCCCAAAGTGACCCGGCTAACTGGTAATCATGGAATGTTTTAAGTTGAAGCCTTGCCTTCTGGGGTACGAAGACCTTATCCTGATGCCAGAGTAATCCATCCTGTCACATAATGAGGCTTGCTCTGTTTCGGGGTATGATGCATAAGCCCGTTCGATAACCGATTTCAATCTGGGCAGTATTAACAAAAAATTCTGAGCAGAAAGAATGGTGCTCAGGGGAGCAGGTTCAGTAGATTCAGGGAACATCTAGGATAGGGCATCTGCCTTCCTGTTCTTGGATCCAGGTCTGTATGTCAAGTGAAAATTAAACCTTGAGAAAAATAAGAACCATCTGGCTTGCCGGGGCCTTAGACGCTTAGCAGACCTCAAATACTCCTTGTTTACCTCAGGAGCAGAGGTAAACAAGGTTTTCAGGCATTCAAAGGCTGACTGGGCCTCCCGGTTCCAAAGGAAACTAGTATGAATGTGGGTGAGCTGAGTAATCGGAGAGATGATGGTCGAAAAGCCTTTGATAAACCTCTGGTAAAAGTTGGCGACGCCAATAAATCTTTGGACTCCCCTTCTGTCAGAGTGTGTGGGCCATTCTAGAATTGCTGAGACCTTCTGGGGATCCATGGAAATCCCCTCAGTGGAGATTATGAGTCCCAGGAATTGGATGGACTGCTTCTTGAACTCACACTTTTCTGCTTTGGCAGACAAGCCGTAACTTCACAGAGTATTCAGTACTTTCTTGACCTGGTCCGGGTGGAGTTCAAGTGAGGCTGAGAAGATCAAGATATTGTCAAGGTAGACGATCAAAAACAGGTCAAGGTACTCTCTGAAGATATCGTTCACAAAATGGTGGAATGTTGCAGGAGTATTGCATAGCCCAAAGGGCATCATGAGGTACTTGAAATGCCGAAGCGGGTTCTGAAAGAAGTCTTCCATTCGTCCCCCTCTCTAATGCAGACCAGGTTATAGGCCCCTCTTAAGTTCAGCTTTGTGAACACTCGGGCTGCTCGGAACCTCTGGAACAACTCTGGAATGAGGGGAAGAGGGTACCTGCTATTGATAGTAATTTTGTTGAGTTCCCTGTAGTCAATACATGGCCGGAGGGAGTGGTCTTTCTTTTCAACAAAGAAGATTCCTGTTCCAGCAGTTGAGGAGGTGGGACAAGCAAAACCCTTGGCTAGGTTCTCCTCAATATTTTGCCTGAGGGCCTCCTAACTCAACCTCAGGCAGTGGGAATATGCGCCCAAAGGTGTCAAGGAAGTTATGGTAGACAGAAGAAAAGATTGGACTGGTATCTGTTGAGGGTAGGATGGTTAGGCACACAGGAGAGTTGACTTGAGTGGGGATGCCACAATTTTGGTGACAGTAGCTGGACGAGAAGATGACCTCCTCTTTGGACCAGTCAATCAGTGGGTTGTGGGCCTGCAGTCAAGATATTCCAAGGATGGCTGGGAATATGGGAGATCTGATTACATCGAAGCAGAGGAGTTCCTGATGACCTGTGTCTGTGGTTGTGAGAATAGGGACAGTCTCTTGGGTAACAGACCCTGAGCTAAGTGGAGTGCCATCAGCAAGGTGTATGTCCAGTCTTTGTTTCTTGAGATGGAGGGGAATCTGTAATTCTTTGGAAAGATTGATATCTAGGAAGCAGCTACAAGCTCCTGAGTCAACCATTTCCCACAGTTTGACCTCTCTTCCATCCACCTGCAAAGAGATAGGAAGGATGATGTGAGTAGACACAGTCCCGGAAAGAGGGAGGTATAAAGGGTACGGGTGCCTGGGCTTACTTGACCAAACGGGACAGTTACGTAGGAAGTGGCTTGTAGCTCCACAGTAGATGCCACAAGTTGTTTAGTCGCCTGTGTTCTCTTTCTTCTGGGGTCAAAGTGGGTAATAGAACACCCATCAGCATAGGTTCTACACTAGAGGTGGTAGAGGTCAGATGAAAAGAGGCAGGGGCTGTTGGAGCCAGGACTTTGGGTAGTACCCAGGTTGACCGAATGTTCTGGGAATGACCAGAGCGTTGCTCCGGCAGGCCCCTATCCAAGTGGATAGAAACTTGGATAAGACCCTCAAGTGTAGCAATAGCCTTGGACCTGGCCAGCTCATCCTTAAGGGACTCGGATAGGCCTAGTCCAAATTGGTATTTTAAAACAGCATCATTTCCACCAGTATCAGCTGCCCATCTACAGAATTCTCCGATGTAATCTTCCTCCGGTCATCTACTCCGAACAAGGGAATTGGTGGTTCTCTGTGGATCATCATATAATGCTGCCATGGCTTCAAAGAATACAATGACAGAGTTTAACACCTCATCCTTCCATTCAAGCAGGTTATAAGCCCAGGATTGTGGTTCATCAGATAGGAGGGAAATAATGAACCCCACTCTAAAAGTCTCTAGTGAAAAAGTCCTGGGTTGCAGAGCAAAGTAAAGTTTGCAGGCATTCTTGAAGGCCCTGAACCTCCGTCGGTCCCCGGAAAAGCGCTAAGGAGTGGGGACTCTGGGTTCTGGAGGAGGCACTCTGCACTCTGTAGGGACGGGGTGAGTTCTGAGACTTTTCCCATGTAACGGTGGTCAAGGAGGGTTGCCAACCAATAGTGATCCTTTTCCTTTATGCCGCATATTCTTGGGTCCTTTCTCAGGCTTTGCAGCATGAGGGAGCCATTGCACCACAAATTTGCGGAGGCATGAGAAGCAGACTTCTCTGGGTCACTGAGGAATATAGTATTTGGAACTGCCTCCTCCCAGCCACGTACTACCCCCAAGGGTTCTGGGGATGTAAAACCATCTCTTACTGTTTGACGTATGTCTTCCTGTACTTCAATGCCTCCAATGCCTTCTCCTCCCTCTCTTCTTGCATGTTCTGTGGCGTAGGAACAATGGTGTCTACATAAAGTGGGCCTCGAGAGGTAAGGAAGTCCTCCTCTTCATTGCGCTGCTCTGCCTGAAGTGCCCTGTCCATATTGCCATGCAGAGTCTGCTCCAGCAGGAACACAATGGGGATTGTGTCACTGATGCATGCATTGTCATGGCTCACCATCCTTGTGGCCTCCTCAAATGGCCATTGGCGTGGGGAAAAAAAGCCGAGTCGGACTTAGCCTGTCATTGTGCCAGACTCACACAGGTACTTGTTGATGGTCCTCTGCTGCATGTGCAGCCACTGCATTATTGCCAAAGTCGAGTTCTATCTTGTGGGCATGTCACAAATTAGGCAGTTTATGGGCAGGTGGAATTCCCACTGAATTTCAGCCAACTGAGCACTGGCTGTGTATGACCACCTGAAATGGTTACAGACTCTTCTGGCCTGCTTTAGCAGATCTTCAAACCCTGGGTACCTATTTAGGAAACGATGCACCACCAAACTGAGGACATGTGCCAGGCATGGCACATGTGTCAACTTTCCCTTTCTAAGGGTGGACAGGAGGTTTGTGCCATTTTTGCACACCACCATTTCTGGCCCCAGCTGGAGTGGCGTGAACCATCTCTGGGCCTGCACCTGCAGTGCTGCAAGAACCCCTGCTCCAGTGTGTTTCTTGTCCCCTAGACACCACCTGAAGCACTGCATGGCACCTTTTAGCCTGACTCATTGAATAACCCCTTGAACACTTAGGGGGTACTTGTGGTTAATAAGACAATTCAGCAGAGCAGGGTATGGAGGGGAGGAGGGGGTAGAGCTGACAAATCTCGCATCATCACCCCTAGCTGTATGGAGACGTGGGAGCACAAGCTGCAGCACTGACCCCTGTCTTGCATCCTTCTGAGTTGAAAGCAGAGTTACCCAGTGTGCTGTGAACGAAATATATCTGCCCTGACCATGCTTGCTGGACCACGTGTCAGCAGTAACATGGAATTTGTGGCTTACTTCCTTGCCCAATGATGTCACAACATTGCCTTCCACATAATGATACAGAGCTGTAACGGCCTTACGTGAAAAGAAACAGCGACTGGGAACCTGCCATTGTGGTACAGCACATTCTGCTAATTCACAGAAGGGGACAGAATCCACCAGATGGAAAGGCAGAAGTTGTAGAGCCAGCAGCTTTGACAAGCTTGCATTTAGATGCTGGGCATGTGGAAGAAAGTGACTGTATTTGTATTTTTTTCACTGCAGCAGATGGGGCAGAGAAATTTGCTGGCTATAGTCTGCAGCTGGTGGTGTTCTGCTGGCAGATGTGCTGCAAGAACCTGGGACACCCTGCGCTTTACCATCATCCCTGTCAGTGGAGGCTGCTGAGAGGTCACAAGATATAGCAGGGGCAGACTGAGGTGAGGGGAACAGATTTGTGCCCCTTTTATGTGGCTTTCAGGTGCTCTTGCCAAGTGGTGGGAGGTTAAATGCCTTGTCAAGCATGTGGTACCCAAATGGCTGGTGTTTTTGCCACGCTTGATGTGCTTGAGACAATGTTTGTAAATTGCAGTGCAATTGGCTGCGCATGTTCTAAAATAAGGCCCAGACAGCTGAGCTGTGGGAAGTGGGCCAGGAGATAACAGCTCCACAATGTGATGCAATAGGGTGGCTGCTCTCTACTCTTCCATGATGGCTGCCTCGTTGGGCTTGTGCCTCATCCTCACTTTCCTCCTCTGCTCTGTCTGGCACCCAAGTCATGTCAGTGACCTCATCATCATCATCATCATCTCTCCTCCATCCTCATTATCACTGGAGACATCTTGGCGTTACGCTGCGGCTGGGGGAACATGACTGCCAATTTGTGCACCAGTGTTCTCTCCTCTCTGTAGGCTCATGTTCCTGTCTTCCTCAACCTTAGAACCAACATCTGAATCCAGTAATGGCTGTGCATCATCAAGGAGCAAGTGGCTAATGCTGTGTTCAAATAACTCAGCTGACTCCTCCATGCCTGATGCTGGGGCTATGGCAGGAAAAGCTGTGGACAGGGCAACAGGCTTAGCCACTCTGGCAGCTGCAGTGGACTACGCACTTGTCTCTGCTTGGGTGACGGAGGATGAGGATGGTTTAGTAAGCCAGTCCACCACCTCCTCCTGTATGCTGTGGCTGGATAGCACGGGCAACATCACTAAACAGAGGAAATGATGCCCTGCCTGAGGACTGACCATGTCCACCTTTGCTGGTGGACACATACGCTACTGGCCCCCTCAGAGTCCCATGGGAATGTCTGCCTCTCCTTGTTGTCCCCCCAGATATGATGGGGGGACTTATTAACAAAATGTAATAAACATGTGGAAATCAGTATGTGGATGCACTTTAATAAATGGAAAGTGGTGTTTGGTGAACTTTATGTTCAATAGATTTTATTGTCTCATCAACACAAAAAAAACAAAGAGGTAACAAGGTGCAAACCAGTAGGTACACTGGCATATTGAGCTTGGGTTGTATAGTTGTTAACAAAGTATTCTATACAGCATTCATGAATATGTGGAAGACAAGTCAATAACATTTAATTTGGTGTAATGAACTTATTGCGTTCTATACACGGTTTCCATCAACCCAAATGTTTGGTGCACTTTAACTTGAGTATTCATTACACAGGCACTCCACTGATACACTATAAAATACTGCAGTAAAACGGCACTGACGCACTGCAATATGGTGCGTCAAACATGCAGTAACACACAGATATACTGTGTTAAGCGTGCATTAACGTACAGAAATGTACTGTGAAAAATGGCAAGTAACGCACTGAAAATACCACTTTAAACTTGTATTGATGTACTGAAATATACAGCGTTTTATTTTTTTGTTTTCTCCCCCCCTTTTTTTTTCTTTATTTTCTTTTTTTTATTTCCTCACCCTTTCTGTGTGATGTGCTTTATACCCTTGCAGGAGTCAAGGATTGGGATTAGCAGACCAGGGACTACAAAATTGTAGGTATTATGAGGATATGATGTGGCTATTCCTATTAGGAATCTAGTTGTCTGGTGTATCATTCTGTTCATTATTATTATAATACACAATTTTTATAGCGCCAACAGTTTGCGCAGCGCTTTACAATGTAGAGGGGGGGACAGCACAATTACAATACAGTTCAATACAGAAGGAACAGGAGGGCCCTGCTCATGGAGCTTACATTCTAAAGGGAGGGTGGAGGTGGTACAAAAGGTAATAGCTGGAGGGGATGATTTGATGGGGGTGGCTCGGGTACAGTTCTTGGGTGGTTGTGGGATAGGCTTCCCTGAATAAATAAGTTTTCAGGGATCTCCTAAAGGTGGACAAGGTAGGGGCTGATTGGACATACTGGGGCAGGGAGTTCCAGAGGAAGGGAGAGGCTCTAGTGAAGTCCTGTAGGCGAGCATGGGAGGAGGTAACAAGGGAGCTAGAGAGCAGGAGGTCCTGGGAGGATCAAAGGGACGATTTGGGCAATATCTGCAGATGAGGTTGGTGAGGTAGCTGGGGATGATGTTGTGGATGGCCTTGTATGTTGTGGTTAGTATTTTGAATTTTATATGGTGGGGTAGTGGAAGCCAGTGAAGGGATTGGAGACAGGTTCTTGCACCCGACTACTATACCCAATAACATTTATATTCATGCCACATATGGGTAAGCATTCTCGTGGGGTGTTCATATGTGTTTATATGTTATATGCCATACACTATATTTATTTTTATATTGCAGTATATTTTTCTGATTGTTTTTGGCATATGTATACTATGTATATTTGTATAATTTTGTATGGAAATATTTCAATAAATTTAGATTGAAAACAGAAATATACTGCGTTAAACAGCACATAATGCGCTGAAATATACGGCATTAAACTTGCAGTAATGCACTGAACTATACTGCATTAAAAGGAAGGTAATGCACTGAAATATATGGCGTTTAACTTGCAGTAACGCACTGAAATATATGGCGTTAAACTTGCAGTAACGCACTAAACTATACTGTTTTAAATGGAAGGTAAGGCACTGAAATATACGGTGTTAAACTTGCAGTACCGCACTGAAATATACTGCGTTAAATGTGCAGTGAGGCACAGAAATAAACTGCGTTAAATGGCACGTAATGCACTGAAATATACAGCGTTAAACTTACAGTAACGCACTAAAATAAACTGCATTAAATGGCACGTAACACACTGAAATATACGGCGTTAAACTTGCAGTAACGCAATGAAATATACTGTGTTAAACGGTCACTACACTCTCACACTGACTGAACTATCCCTAGATTCACACTAATGTAAGGATGAATGGTGGTCACACTACACTCACACTGACTGAACTATCCCTAGATTCACACTAATGTAAGGATGAATGGTGGTCACACTACACTCACACGGAATTAATTATTCCTAGATTCACACTAATGTAAAGATGAATGGTGGTCACTACACTCACACTGACTGAACTATCCCTAGATTCACATGAATGTAAAGAAGAATGGTGGTCACACTACACTGAAACTGTCTGAACTATCCCTAGATTCACACTAAACTGATATTCTACACTGACATTAGAATTAATAGCACACTATAATGCCCTGTACACACGGTCGGATTTTCCGACGGAAAATGTGTGATAGGACCTTGTTGTCGGAAATTCCGACCGTGTGTGGGCTCCATCACACATTTTCCATGGGAATTTCCGACACACAAAGTTTGAGAGCTTGCTATAAAATTTTCCGACAACAAAATCCGTTGTCCGAAATTGCAATCGTGTGTGCACAAATCCGAGGCACAAAGTGCCACGCATGTTCAGAATGAATTAAGAGACGAAAGCTATTGGCTACTGCCCCGTTTATAGTCCCAACGTACGGGTTTTGCGTCACCGCGTCCCGAACGATTGGATTTTCCGACAACTTTGTGTGACCGTGTGTATGCAAGACAAGTTTGAGCCAACACCCGTTGGAAAAAATCCATGGATTTTGTTGTCGGAATGTCCGATCAATGTCCGACCATGTGTACAGGGCATAACTGTCTAGTAGCACTGAACAGAGCCCTGTTCTATCTCTCTCCATGCCAATATCACACTAAAAATGGCTGCTATTGAAAGAATACTTTTATAGTGTGGAGTGGGACTAAGAGCAATGAGGCATGATTGGATAGAGTCATCATGAAAGCGTCCAATCATGGCTCTAAAAGTGCTCTGTGCCCTGATTGGGCAAAGCTTTCATTGCTTCAGCCATTCAGGGCTTTCAATGCACTGTGCGACGGCGCAGTGCATTGTGGTCGTTCAACGGGCTGAACAAACGGTCAAACGTCCCGATATTTCTGGTGTTCTTCGAACGTGCGAACAGCCAATGTTCAGCCTGAACTCATGCTCGGGCTGAACCATTCGCCCACCCCTAGGCAGGAGCAAATTTATGGCTGACAATCTATCTGTGAATGTAATCTGTTGCCCCTAAAACAATGGCGGCTGGTGCTCAAAATTTTTGGGGGGGGTGCAAACAAACTGAAAAATTCAGAAAAATACTGCAAAAAAACATTGATTGCAGCCTCACTGTGCCCATAAAATGCAGCCACTGTGCCATCAAATGCAGTCACTGTGCCATCAATTGTAGCCACTGTGCCACCAATTGCAGCCACTGTGCCCATCAAATGCAGCTACTGTGCCCAACAAATGCAGCCACTGTGCCCAACAAATGTAGCCACTGTGCCCAACAAATGTAGCCACTGTGCCCATCATATACAGCACCTGTGCCAGTTATATGCAGCCTCTGTGCCCGTTATATGCAGCCTCTGTGCCCATTATATGCAGCCTCTGTGCCCATCATATGCAGCCTCTGTGCCCATCATATGCAGCCTCTGTGCACATTATATGCAGCCTTTGTGCCCATCATAGTCAGTTTGTGCCCATCATATGCAGCCTCTGTGCCCATCATTTGCAGCCTGTGCCCATCATATGTAGCCTGTGCCCATCATATGTAGCCGGTGTGCCCATCATATGCAGCCTGTGCGCCCATCATATGCAGTCTCTGTGACCCATCATATGCAGCCTGTGCCCATCATATGTAGTCTCTGTGCCCATCATAGTCATTTTGTGCCCATCATATGCAGCCTCTATGCCCATCATATGCAGCTTGTGCCCATCATATGCACCCTCTGTGCCCATAATTTGCAGCCTGTGCCCATCATATGCAGCCTGTGCCCATCATATGTAGCCTGTGTGCCCATCATATGCACCCTCTGTGCCCATCATATGCACCCTCTGTGCCCATCATATGCAGCCTGTGCCCATCATATGCAGCCTGTGCCCATTGTATGTAGCCTGTGTGCCCATCATATGTAGCCTGTGTGACCATCATATGCAGCATGTGTGCCCATCATATGCAGCATGTGCGCCCATCATATGCAGCCTGTGCGCCCATCAGATGCAGCCTCTGTGACCAATCATATGTAGCCTCTCTGACCCATCATATGTAGCCTCTGTGCCCATCATATGTAGCCTCTGTGCCCCCCCCATTGCCGTCTGACCAGCACACACTTACACCATCCTGGTGGTGGGTGACGGCGGTGAGCTGTGGGACATGCAGCAGGTGACGGCGGCAAACTCCTGTGTCCTCCATAGCTTTCTGTCTTCCCGTTCTTCTTCTTTTCTGTTCAATCACAGCGCCTGTGCCTTCAGCCAATAAGGTGACTGGTATTGGATCCGTGCCTCCTGATTGGCTGAGAGGCAGTTCAGTGTTAGCAAAGCAAATATTCATTTGCTTTGCCATCCCACCTGGGTGAACTGCGGGCACAATGCTGGTCTGGGGCTGCATGAGTGCTGCCGGCACCGGGGAGATACAGTTCATTGAGGGAACCATGAATGCCAACATGTACTGTGACATACTGAAACAGAGCATGATCCCCTCCCTTCAAAGACTGGGCCGCAGGGCAGTATTACAACATGATAATGACCCCAAACACACCTCCAAGACGATCACTACCTTGCTTAAGAAGCTGAGGGTAAAGGTGATGGACTGGCCAAGCATGTCTTCAGACCTAAACCCTATTGAGCATGTGTGGGGCATCCTCAAAAGGAAGGTGGGAGGAGCGCAAGGTCTCTAACATCCACCGGCTCCTTGATGTCGTCATGGAGGAGTGGAAGAGGACTCCAGTGGCAACCTGTGAAGCTCTGGTGAGATCCATGCTCAAGAGTGTTAGGGCAGTGCTGGAAAATAATGGTGGCCACACAAAATATTGACACTTTTGCCCAATTTGGACATTTTTCACTTAGGGGAGTACTCACTTTTGTTGCCCGCGGTTTAGACAATAATGACTGTGTGTTGAGTTATTTTGAGGGGACAGCAAATTTACACTGTTATACATGCTGTACACTCACTACTTTACATTGTAGCAAAGTGTAATTTCTTCAGTGTCACATGAAAAGATATAATAAAATATTTACAAAAATGTTAGGGGTGTACTCACTTTTGTGAGATACTGGGGGTGATTTATGCCATCATTAGAGGCGCACGGCGAGGCGCAACGCACATTTACATTTTTACAAAATGGTGCGCCAGTAAAAGAGCGCAAATCCCCCATTTACTAAAGTGATCTCAGCGCACGAGAGAATGCAATCTGTGCGCCACTATGGACATGACGCACGTCATCTGAAATTCAATATTGACAGAAGATGGAGGTGCCAATATTATGAGGTGATGTGAGGAAGTTTAGTAACAACTGCCCAAGTAACAAATATGCCCAAAATAGAATGAGAAAGTAACTTTTTTCAGAGAAAGCCTGCTGTGCCTGCAAGTACATTTAGAACTGCGTAAGATCAATGTAAGCAGTGCGCATGCGCAAGCGGCTCTTGCTCCCGCTCACATGAGTTTGTTCACTGCGCGGCGAAAATAATAGTGAATGTTAAGCAACGTACATGCAATTGCATGGGTTGAACGGGTGCACCTCTAAACTTGACAATTTTTTGTTTTACGCTGGTTTACCCTGGTTTACCTATATATTTTTTTAAGGAGATTTGAACACAGGTCATGTTAGCATATTACGTTGCCAACATATGATATGCACCTTGTTAAAATTATGTAAAAAGACTCTTGCTCCTCTAGCACCTCCTAAAAGGGCATTTAACCTTCCCCCTCTAATGCATATAATTTCCTTGGGCTAGCTTTGGCTTTTTAAGGGGAACTCCACACGCCATTCTCCAATGCTCTTGTCTCCCCCCTCTAATCCCTGGGATTTCCATGGGCTAACTTTTGCTTTTAAAGGGGAACTCCACACTCCACTCCATTCTCAAAAGGCTGTGAGCTGCCTTCACCAATTTCAAACCACATCCTTTTTCAGAGCATACAACAGTGCCAGCTAGGAAAGGGGCAAGAAGAGCGATCGCCCAACCCCCGACTGAACAATACAAGGCCACATGCACTCAACATAGCTGGCTGCCTTTGGGGCATGTTGGGCTTAGCCCAATACCAACCTCAAAGCACCTTGTACCCACTAGTTTAAAGGGGCTTTCCACATTCCGTAAGGCCACAGCCCTCCACAACCCCAGCCTAGGGTTGTATGGAAGAGGCCCTTGTCCCCCTGATTAGGGTGACAAGGTGGTTGACTTTTGTTTTGCCCGAGCCCCTCCTGCCCCCAATGATCCACCCCCTTCATGGGCTGGCTTGCTGTGTGTTTGGCTGGGGTTTGTTAGAGTGTGGGAGGGGCAAAATATTTTTTTTAATTTGGGGTGGTGTTTTTCACGTGGGGGTTCTTATTTTAAGCCTTAACAGACCCAAATGGCCTTGTATGTATTGGGGGGGGGGGGGGCAGGCTTTTTTTTGTTTTGGGTTAAAATCTTGCAGCTGCAATGTAGATTTGTACATTTTCTTTAAAGCCATACATCTTTGAAGCAGCATTTTGGATACATGCTAAAGATGCGCCACTTTACAGGCAGAGTAAGCCCCCCCCCCCCCCCCCAAGTTACTAGCTTCTAATCAGTTTTCCATTTTTAAAGGCAGCACCTCTCCTTGTTTCGTTTTTGGGGTTGTCCAAATTGGTGACATTGATATATGTCCCTCAGGGTGGGACCTGGGCCCCCATACTAATTTTAAGGCCAATGACTAGAATATAAGCCAGCCAAGTGGGGACTATCAAAATTAACAAGTTAGTTCCCATAGACTGCAATGGTATTTGTTGTATAACTTTTGCCCATGTTAGGCTCTTTGTTTGCCCCCCTGGTTCCATCTGTAATTTTGTAGACTGCTGGATGATGTGCTTAATTTTGGACAGGGGGGTGGCTTATTTTGTGCTAGCTGCATTTGGGTTTGTCTGGGCATGCTCAGGGACTTTTTTTTTGTGTGCGAGCAGCACTTGGATTTTTCTGGGCATGCTCAGAGAGTGTTTTTTAGGTTGGTAATTTAAGGACATCCTTAACATGGATTTTAAAGTTCTGTCTCTCTGGGTGAACTTGTATTTTGTGAGTTTCATCGACTGTGCATGTGTTTTCAATTGCCCCATTAGCACACAAACCTATGTTATATAAAGCTTGCAGATAGCATTCTTTACCTTACCTTAAAAGAGGCCAGATTGCTTGTGTCAAGAGAGTACATTTGGGTGTCTTTATAGATGTAACGAGCCCCTGCTCACTCGGTTCCACTGTCCCGACACTCCTCTGTGGCTATAGAATCAGATTGCAGATCGCAACATCTGATGGTTCAGTCATCCGATGCTCCGGGACTAGAACTACAGCTATGTGTCGTTCTTATCCAGTTGTGTAGCTCAGAACAAACACCAGGCAGGCTGTATGTAAGTTCAACCAGGAATCTCTCTTTATTGACAGGAATACAGTCTCTTTTATACAGTGAAAGAGGAGGTGCAGACCTCCTGATCATATTACTCTAACAATACACCTGTAACCTAATTAACCTAATTAACATGAGCTAGTTTACTAACATGACCTTTTGCCCAGACTTGTGGTCACCGAGCTTCACACTTTACATTATACATTATCATAAGTACAACCACAGGACATTTCCACAATAGCAGGAGCTTATTACAATTAACAATACAAACAGTGTTCTCCCCCTTCCTCAGCCTAGTCATCAACACTTATAATAGGAGTAGACTGTTCGTCTCGTAGCCAGTCCTGGAGGCTAATGTGATCAGCTCACTCAATTAACATGTTGAGTTCAGAAGCAAACAAACCAATAATAGTCTTTACATATATATCCTGGGAGATATTGGGGATAAATATTACTGTCCCATTTTAAGCAATCCAAGACATACCCTCCAAGTCACCATTTCCCATATGGTATACACAGGATCCCCAGAGTCTGTGTGTCCTGGGGGACCAGGACCCGAATCCACAGTAATACCACCTGAAGAGTCCCCAGGCATACAGCTCACAAAGAGCACCATTCCCCCAAATGCCAGGGCCCATAATCGGTCGGCAAGAGGCTTGCATTCAGTCCCCTCCAACAGCCTCTATCCCGGATGAGTCTGTCACATTTCTCCCCCATCAAAAGTTGACCAACAAGGTCTCAGACCTCCACCTGGTCTGTACATGCGTTAGTCAGGCAGAGTGAACTCACATAGTCTGTCCGCATGATCTCCTTTCTTGGCTGCAAGGAATAGTTGACCTCAGTAGGTGTGGGGCAGAGGTCATTTACTCTCTGTCCGGCTGCCAGCGCTTCAGTTGGGTGGTTTTTAACATTCCAGGGCTTGGTCCGCTGCTGGGCAGAGGGGCCGATCGCCCCAGCTTTCTGAAACTGTAGGGACACTGTAGGTGCTAGGCAGAGGTCAGCTGCACTCTGCCCTGTTGCCAGTGATTCAGCTGGGAGTAGCAGCTTTACTACATCAGCTTGTCGCTGGAGAGAGGGGCCCGACTGCCCTGGCTCCCTGGAACTTCACAGTTGTTGCCGGTGCTGGGCAGAGGTTGGTAGCACTCTGCCCTGTTGCCAGCATCCTCCGCTCCGGCTAACCATTGGGGCAGGAGACTGGCTCCCTCCACTCCCAAACTGTGTAGCTGCCATTGGGAAGGTGAGCCGACTGCTTCCTTTTCCATTCCCTCATCTGGCTGTTTGGATGACATGTCTATGGTACTGTCTCCCAGGTGCACGGATCTTTGCTGGGGAGGAAAGACCACTTTCTCCACCCTGGCCAACTGTTGGGGAGGGACGACGAACACCTCCACTCCCTTCTCCCCCTGTATCCTGATCTGCTGCTGGGAAGTGACCACCTCCTTCTCAACCTGAGCCTCCGGAACCGTCGCAGGTGTAGGGCAGAGATCTTGGACCCTCTGTCCGGTTGCCAGCGCTTCAGCTGGGGAAGTTCCTTGTAACTTCACAAATACTTCTGTTGGTGCTGGGCAGAGCACAGTGAAGTTTGGCCCTAATAACAGCTCTTATTCTGCTGGAGGCTCACCAGGTTGTTCTTCCTCAGCAGAAAAGTCTATCAAATCCCCTGTCTCTGCAACTGGTGTCTGGGGATAAAGGTTCACCATCTCCTGTCCCTGGAACCCAGAAGATGCTATCAGTGCTGGGCAGAGGTTAGCAGAGCTCTACCCCGTTGTCAGCACTTCAGCTTTGGGGATAGCGATCTCCAGATTTTCCACTGCCGATTCTCTGGCATTCTGCTGGACAGGCACATTCCTCCATCCAAGATCATCCAATGCAGAAACAGGTTCATTAGGGTCAGTCAGCACTTGCTGCATCCGCCATAAGACCTCCGCCTCCATAGCTGCAGGGGCAGGTTGGCAAAGCACACTGTTACTCTGCCACATTGTCAACTCTTCAGCCAGGATTTCAGAGTTGTCAACTGGTATTTCCTGATAGTCCCAGGCAAAGGGAGCCCCACCCTGCTGCTGAGCAGAGTCTAGCAGCTGTCTGTAGGCAATCTCAAGCTCCCATTCTTGAATGGCCAGAAACTCCAAATCTTCCTGTGCTCAGTGCACTTCCGAGACATTCAGTCTTTGCTCTCTGTGCTCCATTATTTCCTCCAAACGCCACTCCCGATCACTCCCAAGGTCAGGGTTCCCGGACAGCCTCCAGTATAACAATCCCAGGCCATCGTAGTCCAAGCCTTCCGTGGAGCTGTCATCCGCTGTCCATGGGCACACTTGGGCTACATACCACCGGAGGGCTCTGTAGCTCTCTATTCAGCTATGAATAAGCGCCATGATGGGGCGTAAAACATGTTAGCTATCTTTCCTGTTCCTCCCTGTACATGAGGTGACTGCATTTGGATTTTATTTCTTCATATCAATAAAGATGTCTTCTATGGTGTGCGGCCGTCCAGGATATTTTTCTCTTTCCTCAAGGGAAACTATTTAGATTGACCTGTGTGTCCACAAGGAAAGACATTGGTAGGTTTTACCCTCACTTTCTGTTTGGCTATGTGACAGGAAGTGAATACATTTGAAGGAGAAACTGGCAAAATTTGGGAGGTGTCTTCACCCTATCCCTATAACTGACAAGACTTCTAATCCCTCTGCACTCTATCCCCAAGCAAAAATAAGAAAGGAT